>CM036320.1:30708229-31133571 GCA_020567845.1 Rhododendron henanense subsp. lingbaoense | reverse complement strand
TGTCGGCCAGTCATAAAGAAATCATCCTATTTCTTCTCACTGATTATGTATTTGGAGATGGCGCAAAGTGACGCAAACACTCTAGAACAATGTTCTAAAAATCGCTAGGAGCTAGTCGGGCAAGAAAGGGGCGCCTAGCGCCTAGGCGGGGACTAGGCACCCGACTAGTCGACTGTCTAATCTAGGCATAGGACCACTGCCTAGCGCCTAGGTGAGGACTAATCGGCCTAGGCGGCCGCCTTTTAGAATATGCTCTGGAGTCCAGACACCCTAGGACACTTTATGAACAGCTATGATGCACGGACACGGATACGGACACCGACACGAGGACACGAGAATTGTAAAAAAATGGGGATACGGACACGGCGCAGGACACGCCACGTGTATATTTAATTAATTCTTTATTTATATAATATATATATATATATATTTGTATTTTTCAATTTTTGAAAATAGCCAATCTCATCGAGGTGATTCATTGTGAAATTCTTAATGATTTATGCATCTTGCATCATTTGTGATAGTTTATATGATATATTAGATACGAAACGTCATGTATAAAGTTAGACATCATCATTTGTGTCCCCAGCGGTGTCCCCATCCGTGTCCCCCTCCAAAAATTAAATTAAATTATTGGACACACCACGTGGCGTGTTGGACACGTGTCCCCATGTCCGGACACGGCGACACCTCGACCTCTAAAGGTGTTGGTGCTTCATAGATGAACAACTATGATGCACGGACACGGATACCGACACCGACACGGACACCGAAACCGACACCGGGACACGGGAATTATAAAAAAATGGAGACACGGACACAGCGGGGGACACGCCACGTGTATATTTATTTATTTAAATAATTATAGTTTAACACCCATAAATTTTTTAAAAATTATAATTTGGCCCCAAATTTTAAAAAAATTACAATTTGACCCCCAATTTTTTCAAAAATTACAGTTTGGCCCCCAAAAATTTTAAAAAAATTGCAGTTTGGCCCCTGCCGTGTCCCCATCAGTGTTCCCGCCGTGTCCCCCCATGTCCCCGTAAAAAATTCAAATTAAATTATGGGACATGCCACGTGGCATGTCCCCGCCGTGTCCCCATGTCCGACACTGCGATACCTCGACCTCTAGAGGTGTCGGTGCTTCATAGATGAACAATCACCAGACACTTTATGGACACTCGCGGGTCACGTCATGCGGGGAGGGTTAGCTAAATAATAAACATTTGTTAAACTTAAGGATTGTTTTTGGGTGTGATTGAATGATGGTTTATTGATAACAAAGACACGAGTGAATGAGTATTTATGTTACAACTTACAACTAGCAACACTTTTGTAAATTGCATAAGGATAATTATAAAAAGGAAATACATGGATGTTAGTTCTAATATAAGCCTTGTTCAAGCATCCAACACAAAACTAATTGGCAAAAAGTGGAGAGGCCACCCAAGCTCACATACTAGTTTTGGAGGTTAGAATTAACCAATGTGGAACAAGCTCTAACACTCCCTAATGTGCAACCTTGATTTGCACGTGGAGAGGTAAACAACGGATCCACAACAGAGGGATCACAAACAACGAAACAAGGTGCACTTAAGGCACAAACAATGGATAATGGGGCAATCGAGTCTGTCCAAAAGCCTCCAAAATCCTAGCTCTGATATCATGTTAAAGCATCCAACTAAAAACCGATTGGCAATGGCTAAGAGGCCGCCCAGGTTCAAATATGATATACTAGTTTTGGAGATTATAATTAACGAATGCAGGACAAGCTCTAACAAGCCTAATTTTTATTATTTCAATTTATCTAATTAGCCTAGTTTTGGAAATTTGCTTGTCAAAGTGTTAGTGTCGTGCCCTGTGTTTGCATCTGTACTACATATTTCCCATGAAAACTTCAAATTTGTATCCCAATCCTGCACTTCCTTGGACCAAACAAAAGAGTAGTGCAACCACCAAGCCTTGCAACCAAACATCATCGAACAAAGAAATAGAGCAGAAATCTCGCAAGATTTGGGCCACTATTTCATATCCTTGCTCTGGATCAAGTAAAGGTCATGTCACAAGCCCACCTAGCCCTAGCCCATGGGTTGGGCTTGAAATTACACTTCGTGCACGAAGCCCGGCCTACCAAATAATGAAAGCCCGCGGGGTTGGGCTTGAGTTTGACTTTGTGGTCTTACCCAGCCGAGACACAACCGGTGACGACCCCTAGTTTTGTTTCATGAGTAATGCAAATAGCGGCCAAATATATAACGGGAAAAAAAGAACTGGTAAAAAGGGATTCTAAGTACTAGCAATACCAAGAAACTCAACCAGCATCATATCAGCAACAAATCATCTATTCCTTTCTAAAAATTCAAGCTTCACAGTAGTAGATCTAAGGTCATGAAACAAGTGGAGAACAATCATTATAACTCACTGTGCCGATCCAATGACTAAAGACATGTCTTCTACATTCAAATATTGTCGGTTTGATGACAAGAAACCAAGGTACCGATAACAGGTACTTCACATCAGTTTCTGATGGCTTGTAAGTCGATGAGAGGAATTCAAGGTTGGGGGTATCACCTAACTTTTCAACCAACAATGACGGACCAAGGGGCGGATGAGACCAAGTGACCGCTCTAACCAAGTTCCAAAATTTCTTTAGAATCATAGTATTTTTGTCTTGAAAATGTTATATATAAATCTCTTCGCCCGCCCAACATTTGTAAAAGAAAATCTAACATCCATCCATTCAGGATTTTTTTCCCGAAAGTTTCATAAGCGTCCTCTTAAGATTCTATGCATCCATAAGAAAATATTAATATTAGATCTAACATTTTATCTTTTGAAATAGCTATAGGGTGCACTATCGTATGCACCTACTATTATATTTGTTGTCGGTCTACATTTTCATAATTGCCTAAGTTGATCGAAAATATCTATGATTATTTTTTTAGTACATCTTTTGTAATATGCCTCTTGTTGAGGTAAATTCTTTTGCTTAGCTAAAAATAATAATAATAAAATAAAAATATGTACTGCTTGCTGAGAGTAAACATCTAACTCTCCATAGATCTAGGAGTAGAATTGAGAATCCTAAAACAATTTAGAAGGTTTAAGAGTGTTATAGAGTATTCTAGAACAATGGAGAACTCTCTAGAAGAATGGAGAATAATCTAAACTATTCTAGGACGGGCTTAAATGTTGAAGAATGTCATATATCTTTCTCGAAGGTTTTAAAAAGAAGTTAGAGAGTTTTGGAAAATTCTAAAGAATTCTGGAATGTTCTACAAGATTGTAGAAAACTCTACTATATACTAATATTGTGGAGGTGTGAAGAAATGAAGATATTTTCTCGGAGGATTCTAGAATGAAAATGTGGGCAGTTGGATGAAAATAATCCTAACCATTCATTGAGGAGGTGGATGTCTGTAAGAAGAAAGAATGTGTTTCTTTGTGAGTGTTAGGGGTGTTTTTAAAAACTAGAAAACCGGCCCAAACCGGAAAACAGACCGACCGGTTTTTAGTTAGAACCGGTCCGGTTTGAAATTATCCACACACAAAAATCCGGTTTTGTTGCAGGTTTGTGTCTTTAGCATCAGACCAGACCATATATATGTTTTAAAAACGTGAAAACCCTATTCTCCTCAGACTTGTCCTCCCTTCCCTTCACAACTTCACGCCGACTTCATCCAAGAGGACCACGAGGTCCACGACCAACACATCGAATCAGCGATGGCGGCCATCGCCCAAGAGTGAGTCTCTCTCTCTTATCATCGTCTTCTTTCATTAATTCGCAGGCTGCAGTCGGTGTGATTGAAGGGAATTGTAGCTATTCAGTCACACGGGTTTTAGGGTTTCGATTTCATGGTTTCTGGGGTTTGAATCACAGAGACAAGGCTCGTACTGCATGGATTGCAGGGTTTCCAAGGCTAGTTGAAGTTGATTAGGTCCAGATTAGGGTTTTGGATCTTGGGTATGTCGATTTAGGTGAGTACAGGTCTGATTCGAATGTTTAGGGTTCGATTTAAGGCTGAAATAGGTTGAAAATGGACAGATCCATGGATATTAAAGTGGTTTGAGGTGTTTTAGGGCTCCACGAGTTTCCGGCGAAAGATTCCGGCACCGTTTATGCTCCGGCAAGTTATTCCATAATGGAAACCGACAAACCGGACGGAAACCAGCCAAACCAATTGAAACCCAACCGGAAGTGTTTCGACCGATTCCGGTTTACACATTTCTCAAACCGAATATCTGGTTCGGTCCAAAAAAAAAAACCCAAAAACCGGATTGAACTAGACCGAATCACCCCTAGTGAGCGTGCATTTATGTAAACTATTTTACAAGGGTTTTTGGACCAATAAAAGAATAGCATTTTTAATGTGTCCAAACTCAACACTTCTCATATGTGATAACAATATTCAATATGTGCCCACCCATTAATAAAGTTATGCATCCGTCCTTGTCAACCAAGCTCTTAACTCATGGATTACCTTTATAACCATCAGCTGCAAGAGTCACGGAAACCAATCCAGTCATATCACAAATAGATAGGGTTCGAGCGATGGATCCTACAGAAACAACAAACAAGCCCGTGGCAGATCCAATTCCGTACGTAAGCAAACAATAAAGCAGCAAAGCAACAGCACTGGAAAAAAAAAAAGCACGCAAGGGGGTGGATCTTTGAAAGAGATTCCCATTCAATTGGCCGAAGCTTGACACGAAGTACCAAAGGCATCTCAGCAATCTTATTCTCTTCTCGGAGAGACCATGTCAAATAAGATCAGAAGCATACTTAATTTTTTTCTCGTCATTTTCATAATATATAAATTATAACTCATCCCTACACATTATTCTACTTTGATGAAGTTGTGACAACTATAGCAGAGAAAAATGTTTCAAGGGACGAAAATGACTATTATATCATGTGTGAACATGGTATTGCAGTTCTTCTGGTTCGGTGTTACCTGTTTGCTGGAACCTTATTTGGTAAAATAAGATAGCGCAGTCCATTCATCAGTTGTCCCCTATATAACTTTGGATGCGAAGGAAGTTTGGAACTCAAAATCCTTTCCAATTCTATTCTTTCCATCTCAAGATCCGACGAATCAAGACTTTCCTCCTCTAAAATACCACCTGGCATGATAATACTTGCTGCATGAGGCTCTTCTGGACCCACAGTTGCATGTGGAACGTGAACTTGCTTTACCTAAGCACAAACAGGCGATGCCAGTCAAACAAATTGTCTTTGCAAGCATGGACAGGAAAAAAAAATACCATACACATTTTAGTATGTCACGAAAAAACCTTCAAAGAGCTAACTAGACATCAAAGAAGAGAAATTCCACGAATGCCAAAAAGAAAGTAATAACTAATAATCCAATATAATTGAGCATCCCACAAAATCGGATCATGTAACGGAGGCCCGTTGGGTCTAAAGCAGAAATAATTACTGAATTAAAGATTAGAAACATCTCTATCAAGCAATCTTCCACAATTTAAAATATTCTTATCCCAAAAAGAGTTTTCCAATTCCAGGAAATACATGCAAATGCAAGCAAGTTACACAACCAGGTTTGAATGATAGTATGCAAGAAGTCTTGTATAATAACACATGCACCCTAAATGGCAACACTAATAAAATAACATGCCCACACCCATTTAAGTGCATGGGCCTCTTACATAAAAGAACCAATAACGGTAACTCTTGGACATCATATTGTTTCAACAGATGCCATCCCTATCATCCTACTCCCAAAAGTTATGGGCAAGGAAGAAAATTAGAGTTTAAAACTCCAGCTGGGCAGCCTGATTTCACCTCTTTGATTTAAAATGTATGAGACTGACAACCATAGTCACCCTAAATCTGCCTCAGGGTATACAGACACATTCTACTGTTTTCTTTGTTAGCTTTTTCAAAACACAGCTTCGAACACATGGCTTTTGAATCCTAGGAAATCTGAAATCAAAAGCTCCAAATGAAATCCATAGAGCTCATTAATATAGCTATCGAAGAGTTTTTGTTCACAACCTTTTTTCCAACATATCAAACAAGCAAAAGATCTGTCATTATTTTGGTATAATGTAATATCCTTGTACTTGCAACCACAAATGAAGCAGTTACCACTCTCTCCATACTCACAAATACATCATTCGTTGTTGTCCCCAAGCCAAATCATTTCTTGATCTTTCGAAAATCGCTGCGACATGTGCCCTTATTGCATCGATTAGTATTCCATACACGTACTCATGGTTCTTGTAGCAATCAACTAAGTGCCTTAAAACCATCTCATTGCAGCAATTGATTTGACAAGGTGATTTGGATAACCTTTTATGGTTTACCTACTGTTAACCAGTAAACACCCCACACACATGAAACAACTAAATATGTTACAACTTACAACAATGTGCATCAATTATCTGCTTATGTTCCAATCAAAATCGTTGCGCTTAATATAATAGCAAAAAATAGCAGCACAAAGAAGCCATGTTTTCCAGTTATCATCAAACATGGCGGAGCTGTCAAATACTGCACAAGTGCTGCCAAGCTTACCACGTAAAATAAGGTTAAACTGCTTCACGCATAAGGGTGGCAAAAATATGAAAAGCCGCAGAAAGGTTCACATTAGTATGCTGGAGAGTACTGAAGTTGCAGGCAAAACACTGCTCAATTTTTTGTTTCCTTTGATTGCTACAACGCTCTCAACTTGGATCACCAAGTCACGATCAAACGTTGCATGTCACAAATGATTCTCCAGCATTTAAATAATACATAAAATAGCAACAAGTCAACAACAATGATAAGAGCTCAACTTATGAAAAACATAATCAACAGTAGCAGAACTGAAGATATTGGAATTCAAATAAGATGATCTTAATCTGGTTGACAAGGGATAGACATATGAACACACCATGTTGGTCTCCTAATTGAGAATGCTGGGAGAGGTACAACTCACTTATGGCAATTTGGCCTATGTTTATGAACAATGAAATGAAGTTGGAGTAGTCACTTACAACGCCATTGCCAAGTCTATGCCCGGATAAGTGAAAAGAAGATTTGTCTGAAAAGACTCTTGATGTAAATCCATTGACACCAATCTGTCTTCTGGGCCGATAACGTAGGCCACAGAAACATTTATGCTGATCTGATGCTCGGGCCGAATGTTCATCAAGCATGGTAGTATGCCATTTTCGGATATTGCATTCCTTCCTAGAGTGTACTGGCCCACCAATTCCTCCATTACTGGACCACCTTCACAACCACACCAATGCAGAGAAAAAAATTATTACATCCAACACTAGAGAATATGAAAAATCCATTTGACACCATAAGCAACCATCACCAGCACACTCTCTCTTTTATTATGCTGTCAAGGAGTGAAACTAACTCAAGTGCATTCTAAGATGGAAATTCATACAATGCTGACTGGTGCGCCAGGCAGTACATTTAACTGAAACATCAAATTTTTTTGCTATAACTCCACAGAAAGGAAGATGGACGATTAAAAGAATAAATACAAGCTAAGTGAGTAGCACATGTGGAAAGACGACAGAGAATGAACCACATGAAAATTGCACATCCCTTTGCTCGGCATCAAAATTTTAAAAACTGAGGAAACAATGAGCAAGGGACTTGCAGTTCACACATACGAAAATAATCCCCCACCTCCAAAATTCTCAAGCAAGAGAAAACAAGGGAAAGAAAAAAACGACTTATGATCTAATCCTTATTCAAGAAAAAAGGAACCCCAATCCATTTTGATAATCCGGGTAGTTCATTTGAGGTCAAATATGTAAATTACCCAGGCAAAAAATCAGCTTAACCTAGTATCCATAAGTATAAAAGCTTATCGTATCTACTTGAGAGAAATGGACAGTCAAAATAAAAATGGTTCATAAGATCCCGGCCATTTGTTTCTCATGCGACAAAAAACAAGGGAAAGAAAAAACGACTTATGATCTTATCCTTATTCAAGACAAAAGGAACCACAATCCATTTTGATAATCTGAGTTGTTCATTTTAGGTCCCAATGTGTAAATTATCTAGGCGAAAAATCAGGTTAGCGTAGTATCCATAAGTATATACGCCTATCGTATCTACTCAAGAAATGGACCGTCAAAATAAAAATGGTTCATAAGATTCCGGCCGTTTGTTTCTCATGTGACGAATATAACCAATGCCTGATAAACTTTGGTTTTCGAATGAATACATTTTACATTGAGACCTTTAAAATGAATGGCTCGGACCATCAAAATAGAGCTGTTGTGGGTTGAGTTCTCTTCACGTGAAGATCACACCAGAGATCAAATGATGAAAGAAACCCATGAGAGGATCCAGATTCGATAGAGAATACTTCAACACGTGTTGTAAAGTTCATTCGATGGAAACAACTGCCCTCATTTGAGTCATTTCATGCTAATTCCTTTAATTTACTGTTGAAGAAACTATATAAAACAAAAAGAATGTAAATTGACAAATTTTCTGACTAGTTCCCATAGCGAAAAATTGGACCCTTCTTGTTTCAAAAACATTGCCCAAAAATCTAATAACCATTTCGAAACATGAATAGTATCTATGTCTAATCAAATCTACATATTGTTCTCTCTCTCTCTCTCTCTCTCTCTCTCTCTCTCTCTCTCTCTCTCTCTCTCTCTCTCTCTCTCTCTCTCTCTCTCTCTCTCTCTCTCTCTCTCTATATATATATATATATATATATATAGAAGGGCGCTGGCGACTGCAGTCTGGTTACAGCAACCGAAACCTAAAACTCCAGTTTTTACGAATTCATGTAACTTTAGCAATCAAGATACTTAAACTAATATTCAAAACTGCCATAAAAATAAAGTTTGGCAAGAAATACTGTATCCAACTATCTTGTCAAACACTTGCCAAATAGAGAGTAACTGTATCTAGCTAGAAAAAGAAAATATCATTTCTTTCAATGGGGAGTTCCAAAATTTTAAGTCTATAAGAGAAAAGTTTCGTGATATGATATCGATTACTCTCCCTCTCCATGTACAAAATGTACCTATACATAGAACAATGAGAGATCAGCAAAGGATGTACCCAGAGTACCAAACTTTTTTTTTTTTATCGGCAAAAAACATGGTACCCCTTTCTCCACCAGCGGATTACTTGTATGACCCTCGAGGCCTCGATCATGGCATTAAACCTCTCTTATCATCTACATTACGTATTCTCTCTAGAATACTCTTTCTACACATTTTTTTTTTTATCAGCAAAAAACATGATACCCCTTTCTCCACAAGCGGATTACTTGAATGACCCTAGAGGCCTCGATCATGGCGTTAAACCTCTCTTATCATCTACATTACGTATTCTCTCTAGAATACTCTTTCTACACTTGATCTTATTCTCTCCTCAATCTTTGTAACGTTACTTTCTATCCGCGTCCACACTTTACTGGTGACCAAACAATCATAAAGCCAGCCAGAGTAAACTGGTAAGAAAATAACTTTTTATTATAGAACTACAGACCATGGAACAATCCCATCAAATACCATCTAATTCTTGCCTTCTAATTTTCCCCTTATTTCCATTTTAAAAATATATATTCAGTCACGTCTTACCTGAACACCCACCCAGATCTGTATCTGCATTAGCCAGTAAATACAGATACATATAGCACAAAGACAGATACAGATAGCACAAAGACAGATATAACGGTCCCAGCTGCCTAATACAGAACAACACAAAGACAGATAAACGGCCCCAGCCGCCTAATTCAGATCAGCAAAGAGAGGTTTGAAGCAAATACCTCAAAAGAACAGGGCAAAGTGGGGCTGACAGGTGAGTGGGCTGCAATGAGGACGGTGGCGGCAGCAGGGATGGAGGGTGAAGGTCTCCGGTGAGCGATGGCTGTGAGAGGAAGGATCTGCGCACACACACACACACACACACAGAGTGATGATGGTGATAGTTCGATGTGGGAACCTATTCTACAAATCAACTTTAAGGTTTATAAGCCCCACTATGAAATTCAAACCTCTGTTCTACAATTTCAACTCTTATATTTTCAAAATAAATTTTCAACAACGAGGCTATTTTCAACATAAATTTTACAATTTCAACATATTTGTAATTGTAAATATTACCTACATTAAAGTACTCCTTTTATTTATAGTGAAGTAACAAATTCAATCTCTTTAAAATTGATTCCTGAATACAGTCAATCGATAAGGACCCACCAGATTTTTCACACCTCCGAGAGAAAGAGTGGTCATAAGAGAAACCTCCAAAACCCTTCCCAATCTTCTTTTTGCACTAAGCTTGTGGTTAGCCTATAATAATCTTCATGCAAGCCCATTATGCAAGCCAAGAGAAAAATTCAAAATTTCCCAATAAAATCAACACACAAAAAGCACTAAAACCAGAAGGAAAAAAAGGGAGTTTACATGCAAGAAAATAGAAACCAATTCGGAAAAACCTTATCCGATGATTACCTGCGTAGATAGGCGACTTTGGTACGAGGTTTCCCCCTTTGATTCATGGCGTATTGGTGGGTGGGTGGGTGTGGCGAGAGAGCAGTGAGATTCATGGCGTATCGATGGGTGGGTGCGGCAACGGTGGCGGTCGGAACGGCAACGGTGGCGGTCGGAACGGCGCTGGTGTCGTGGGCGTGGGCGTGGTTTGGGGTGGTTGTGGGTATCGGTGGGCATCGGTGGGTGAGAGAGAGAGAGAGTAGGTGATGGCATTTGAACGGACGGTATGGATGGGGCGGGTTAGACCGTTGGATCTGATGGCAATGTTGTAATACATGTGAGAGATGTGGACACTTTAATCAAATGAATAGAATGTTTTTTAACCTGTATCAAATGAATCTCATCCTTCTAACAACTTGTGTTTGTATGTGGTGCATAAAGTGGTCGGGTCTGGTTGGACCCAATGGGAACAACACATACCAACCAGCACCCCGAACCAAAACAGAATTTTCAAAGGAAATCGACTCGCACTCAATCGAAGTACTTGCTCGGACCCACCCGAAACCCTTCGGGCCAGGTCGGGCCGGGCCCGCAGGTTAGTGGGTATTTTGCTCTCCCCTACCTCCCAAAACTCACTGCTCAAACTCATACCAAATTGAGTTTTAGTTAAATTTTACTCAAGAAAATCCAAATTTTTATTCAGATTTTACAAAGCTGCTAGAGGCCAGGGCACACATAATGCGTGTGCAAGTTGAATTTTGAGTAAATTTGTTAAAATTCGATCAAACAATAAACGGGAAGCAATTGTGCATACATATTTTTTGTCAAAATTTGACTTACACACGCATCACGTGTGTCCCAGCCTCTAGTTGCTTTAATCGATCATGAGTAGTAAACAACCATTCATTTTTTCTTAGAAAAAATCAAAGGATAGAACAAAATTCTCTAATCGGAAAGCAATTGACTAAACTTAATTTTCTACGGAGTAACATGCGATGTAACTAATTTAATTTTCTCCTACAAAAATGAGAGCCAGTAATAGGTGGAGAGGGAATTACAAAAAGTGACCTCAACAAACAAAGGAAGAAGGAAAAGGGGGGAAAACTACGTCCATCTTCCATATTAATGTTCCTCAATTATGGTAATCTGCAAGAGAAAGTCAGAAAATTAGTTGAACGAAAATGCAATTCTTCATACAAAAGTCGTACGTGGGGACATTGGAATACCTTACTGAAGGAAAATGTCACACTGGGGTTTTGTCCACATCAGGTATAGCCAAAGGACCACCGAAGGTGGTAGCCAAGTGGGCAGGTGCCCCTCATCCCCAGACAAGGTTTCGGGTTCGAGCCTTGTCACGTGGCAAGAGGTTAGGGGGATAAAGCATTATGCCCACTTGTACCTAGGTGGTGCTGTGGTGACGGCCTGTCCTTCCGAACAGTAGCTATGGCTCGAACCGGACATTCCACAGCGGGTAGGGAGCCCCTATGGTCACGCCCAAGGGGGGTTGCTACGCTGGTCGCCCCCTCCCACCCTTTTTAATGATCAAAAAAAAAAAAAAGTATAGCCAAAGGAATCTGTCAAATGAAAATTGGTACTGGAATTGTGGAAGATCGACATACCTGTTTGTGGAACAGAAAAGAGGATGAATGTGGGTAGGCAGTTTTTTGTTTTTTTGAACGGTGGGTTAGACAGTTGTGGCAGAAGTAATTTTACAGTCTAGCCCCAGCAATTAATTTCTCACAGTTTCGTATTGTGTTTTTTTGGAGGGCACTCCAATTCTGAAAAAGGAAAATACATGACAGGGCTTCAAAAAAGGGAGACACCAAAGTGGTGCTCTCTCTTTATAGATTAGAATAGATTATTTCCTTCCTCTAAATTTTACGACTATATCATTAACGAACTATTCACTCAAACTTGTGCTTTCATGTGGGTATGCCCATTGGCGGAGCTACTAAAAGACAAGTATCTTTGATTTGTCAACCAGAAACGTCATAGCTTATTAACCTAAATAAGTCAAGTGGCTTATTTTTTTGTCCTTATTCAAAAAAAAAATCGTATTTGTTAGTTTTTCGTCAATTTTTTGGGGATTATTGTATCGTCATGACGAGAAGAATCTAAAAGGTAAAAAATTAAGATCGAAACCTAATTTTTTTGAATAAAGATAAAAATAAGCCAATTTTTTCGTCTTTATTCAAAAAAATTTGGATTTCGATAATTATTTTTTACTTTTTAGATTCCTCTCGTCATGGAGATGCAATAATCCCCAAAAAATTGACGAAAAACTAACAAATACGAAAAAAAATTGAATAAGGACAAAAAAATAAGCCACTTAGCTTATTTAGCCGGAACCACCCTAACTTTGTCTCATTTTCGTTACCAATGTAAACATTGCACACATTTGGTCCCCAATGTTTTTTATTCTGCACCAATCAAGTCCCTAAGTCTAACGCCGTGAGCCTTGTCCGTTAAAATGAGGGCCACTCTTGTCATTTTGCTCAACCACACCTCCTCTCTCCTTCTTCAGACAAACCTGTTGGTTTAATTTAATATTTTACTTTATGTTAATATTAATCACGTGGGTTTGTGGAGGAATTATGCTGTACAGTTAGAGTTAACAGGGGGTGGACTTGGTCTCCTTGATTTACTCCTAGATATTAGTTGTACTAAACCTCCTATTTCATATGTTTACTAAACCTCCTATTTCTTCTCCTGTATATCAGAGTAGTTGGTTGCATATATTGTGTATAAATCTAATACATACTAGTCGGCTAATATACAAATCTTTCTTCCTTGCTTTACTACATTATTATACAATGCTCTTCTTACCTTTCATACGATGGCTACTTTTGTTCGATCAAGTGTTTGGTCATCTTTTATCACATAAATTTGGTACTGTATTTATACGGATTTCGAGTGTCGAGAAACTATATGGTTCCTGAGTTTGCTTCACTGCACATAAGGAAACTTGAAGGTCGATGTATCTTGGGGAATGAGTACCATTCAACCCTGTGCAAAATGGGGTATATCGTTCCTTAGGAGAGCGCTATCACGTACCTCGACTACCCTACAGGCTATTCTATTCCTTTCTCTATTTATTTGATTCTGTAAATTTGATCGATGAATATTATTTAGATTTATTATTCTATCAGAAACTTCCTATTGCATATGTTTTTTCCAACATAAAAAACATAGTGAATGTTTATTCTACCACTATGTCACAAACCCACCGCCAGCCGTCACGCCGCACCAACTGCATGATTAAGAGCCTCAAGTCTACGTGGTTCATGGCCTCCAAGAATAGAATTTCCAAAGATGGAGGTCGTCATATGGCTGACCCAAGCAAGCGCAGGGCTCGTAACCGAAAATCAAGGTTCAAGGATATTGACGATGGTCAAATTTTCAGGACTTTAAAAAATATGCAAGTCCTAAGCGCAAACGATCGCATATCATTTGAGGATGATTGGAACGATCCTCATGTGTTTGGAGCACCAGAGCGTCGTGTGGTACACTAGCATCTTTTATCTGCTTGTTATTCTCGAATTGTTTTTTTTTTTTTTTGGAGGTTCTAGAGTATGGTTTTACTTTAATATGAGCAGCTCGTTGAGTTACTTTTACAATTTTATTGGGAGTAGATTTTTTTCTTGCTTTTGTTTTGCGCAGATCGTCTCCCCTATAAGGTTTTTGTTTCTTGTACTTCATTCTTATTATCAATGAATTTTTTACTCATCCAAAAAGAAAAAATGTTAGTAGCGTGACAATTGTGACATAGTCATAATACTTGGGGAAAGTGTTTCTCCAAAAGAAAGAAATTAAAGAAATAGAGTAATGACATATTAACACGTAGTCTGTGACATGGCGTGCGCTCTCTCTCTTGGTAATGCAAGGTATGGAGCCAAATTACGTATACGTCTCTCTTGGTAATGCAAGGTATCGAGCCAAATTACGTATACGTCAGATTTATCCTTACCGCATCTCCCACAGTATTTTTACACGCCACGTGTGACATATGGTTCTAGTACTAGCCTACTAGGGAAAGATCTTCTTTACAAGGAAAGAAACCATAATCCAAAGAGCAAGTTACGCAAAATCTTTGCAATTCATATATACTCCGTATATATATACACACACGTTTCTTTGACTGGATCAGACAAATCAAAGAATTAAACTCTATTAGAACATCTAATCAGATTAATTAATTAAATACGGGAACCAAGTAAGACGACTCTCTTAATCACCGCCAGCATTTGATACCCAGCCACCGCCCCCACCGCGGGCACGCTCAGAGCAACCACCAAGATCGCACCCAGAACCAAAGACGGCCTCGCGTCCATCATCCAGGTCTGCAACAACCCCATCAGCTCGCAGACGAACTCGTCTTTCCCGGCGTAGCATTTCTTCTCCCACTCCATCCAGTGGGCCGGGGGCTCGTAGCTGCTCTCCGCCTGCTTCATCTCGTGGATCCTCTTCCGCAGCACGATCAGGTTCTCGTCCACCACTGATCTCCCGTAGTTCTCGTTCCGCAGCGACGCCGATACGGTCGTCGATAATGCCCTGTTTGTTCTCCGGTGGGGGCTGGTTCTGGTGCAAGGAAGCAGGGGTAGTGAAATTGCTGATGTTGATGCCATTGGTTTTGGGATTTGGAAATTACTAATGGGCTTGTAAAATTGATGGGTTTTAGCGTGTAAGCTCGCCGCGCCGGACACCTGAAACAAATTGATGGGTATTGAGGAATGTGTAGATATATGGATGTGGAGAGAGAGAGAGGGGGGGTATATATATATATATATATAGATTTGTAGAGAGAGAGAGAGAGAGGGAGGCGGTGGTTGCGTGTGAGGGATGATCTTGTATTGTAGGAGAGAAGCAAGCGAAGGGGATACTATGCGGCAAAAGCGTGTTTAACCGAGAGGAAGCCACCTCACCCCACCTCTCATGGCATGTATGGCGCGTTTTAAACAATGCTTTTTTCTGTTTTATTCTTTAGATTGAAATTCGGAGAAAGTGGCGCCTGTCAAATCAAGAAAATCGACGTGTATGTGGTCCTTTAGGGGAAAATTTATCCGAACAACTCCTAAGAATATGGATCCTGAACGTGCCCCAAGACCAACAGGTATAAGTGGTGTTATCAATTCAGAATAAGGGCAAAACGTGCATTTTTTCTAAAAGTGTTAGTGAAACAAAGCCGTAATTTTGTGGTCCATTTCGATCAAAATACGGACTTTTACCAGGCATATCTCTGTATCTCGGTAGGTGCCAACCTTATTGGGATGTATCCAATGCGTCTTTTTTTTTTTTGGGATTATCTCTTGTATTTTGTTCTTCTCTCTCTTATTATATTTTTCTTCTTCGCTGTTCAAAAAAAAAAATATCTCGGTTGGTACAAAAATGCAGTGTATTGTTTTTCTAAGGAAAAATGTCTTCGGCTTTAAAGTAAGCAAACAAAATTGCGAGTTCATAATACATTACTCATGCTAATTTGTTCTTACAATTAGTATTGAATTACGTTAAACTGTCAGAACTTATCTGAATGATCTACTTTAAGTTTTGCAATCACATAAGTACATTGATGACAATGAAATATTAAAGTGTGATAAATCTGAAACCGTATTGAGATACACTCCAATTTTGATATGTATTATACCGGTAGGAAAAATGGTGTGTTCACCGGAACAAGATTGACAACTATTAGTAGAACATGGTACCTTATATATTAATTGAGATTATGTGACGTTGGATAGTTTGAGAACATTATATATTCCTCATCACTCACGATGAGTCACGTGTCTTTTTTTTTCTCCAAATTAAATACAAAAAATATGGGTCCATGATTGACATAATATTAAGATACTTTATGACTATGTCCCTAAAATAATGAATTTTTTTGCCTTATAGGGCCTTTGTGTTTACCTATATGTACAACTTATTCTTCAGAATCTTTACCTATATGACTATATGTGTCATTATTAAATTGTTTTTTGTACTTTTAAATATTTTTTTTGACAGACAAGATCAATCCAGTTATTTTAAAACATTTCGAGTATGTTTTTTTTTTATCCGAACATTTCGAGTATGTAGAAGTGTAGAACTTACAAGGTATTCCATCTATGAGGCCTTTGTTGGCCCAAAAGAATTTAACTATCGATTCATTGGATGAGAATGTCAACCACAGCTTATACCAGTGCTCTCAGCTACAGGAGAGCAGCGCCCGATATTTTGTTTTGTTAATGAAGGTTCTTTGGGGAAGTGGCGTTTTGGATTTGGCTTTAACATGATGCTTTTTTTGACCTTTTCAGGAGGACGGCACACTATTTGTTGGGAAAAATTCAAAATATTCCCAACCTTTACTCTAAATTTCAATTGATTTTCAACCTTTTAAAAAAATCAATTTTACTTTCAATATTATCTTCCATTAATTAAAGTGCCCCCTTCCGTCCGAATGACTAATGGATTTCGTTTAAAACTTCGTTAAATAGCGTCCCGATCGAATTTCGATGATCCGAGCCACTCAATGTGTTCAAAATGTGATTTTAAGAGTTCCCGCGAGAAATTAGCAAAAAAAAATGATTGGGAAGGGCTTCATCTGAACGGTTTTTTATTGAACAGTTCAATACAAAACTGCTCAAATCAAGCCCTTCCCGGTCTTTTTTTTTTGTTGATTCACAGCGGATACCCTTAAAATTACGTTCTAAACACATTGAGCGGCTTGGATCATCGAAATTCGATCGGAAAAGAGGAGATGCAGACCAAAGCAAAATCCGGATGTCATAACTTGAACAAAATCCAGATCGGTACGCAACTCCCCTATGTCGATCAAATTTTGATGATCTAAGCCGCTCAATGTGTCAGAACGTAATTTAAGGGTACACGCGAGAAATCAACAAAAAATATAACCGTGAAGGGCTTGATTTGAGTAAACATTAACGCAAAGAGGAAGTGTCATAAGCAGCCCTGAAAGTTAACCGCAAACTCTCTCAAATTGGTTGACCTTTGGGAACAAATTGATCCTTGAGCCACATGTAAATGGGAACTAATACATAGTACATTCCTGCTGTGGCACCAAGAAGGAAACGCAGCAGGAATACAAGTGGATTCACAGGCACCGAGACATCCTCAGCCTTCGAACCAAGCTGTGATGAAAAAAGATTGGTAAATCCAGAGAGACAGAAGGGAATTGCAATGAGCTTCAGTGGTTGAAGAATCACATATTTGTTGATTAAGCATTAAGCAACAATTATATTTAGCCTCAGGTATATCATCGAATTCATGCTTCTGTGTCCAAAAGCAAAGGGCTGACCCCTTATCACTTAATCACACATATCTCCCCAAAATATATTAGAAATGCATATATAACAGTAACCTAGAAACAGCAGTAAGATGTTTCAGAGATTCAATTGCACGGGGTTGGCCTATAACATTACAAATCAATTTTCCAAACCTTAAAAAGCCAAATGCTTCTCTCAAACTTAAATCCTACTTAGTTGACATGAACTTATATCATGATGAGTTCAGCCATTTAACCAATAGCTGCAAATTTCTTTACGAGGGTAAAGTACTTCATACCCAAAAAAATTCACAATGCATTAAATGCCCCGAAACTAAACAGCCAAAACTGATTGAAATTGGAACACTAATTAGAACCCTAATTTTTTCTTCAAAAATCCCCAATTTCTACGAATTGAAATTGGAACCCTAATTTTTTGTGCAAAAATCCCCAATTTCTACTAATTGAAATTGGAACCCTAGTACAATCAATACCAGCGTTCGAGAGAGAAAGAGTTCGCGAGAGAGAGACCTTCGGCGGCGGTGGCGGTGGCGGTCGAGACCTTCATCAGCGTTCTAGATCGATAACATTGATTGTGGTTCGAAGCTCGTCGGCGTACGGTGGTGGTGGTGGTCGGCCGTCGTGGAGGCGTTTTCTCCGTCGGTGTCGTCGGCAGTGGTGGTGCTTGGCGATGGGTTGGGTTGGGGGTGGTGTCCTCCTCTTCTCTATCGCTCTGTTCCTCTTACGTCGACTGATAGGGGAAACGGTGAAGGAGGTTCTAATTTTGGGATTTTTTTTTTGGACCCCCAAAACGACGTCGTTTTGGGGAGGTAGTGGATGAGGTAGTGAAAATAGGTAGTGTACGTAGACTTATTGTTTTTGGATCGGAGGACGGTGCATTATTTATCCAATAAGTTTTAAAAATCATTTTTTTACCCCCTAATATTCTACTTATTACTGAATTTTCTGCAAATAAGGAAATAAGCCCATATAAAAAAAAAGAAAGGAAATAAGCCCATATCATTAAGAAAAGTGATTTTGACACTCTACATTTAGCCATTGGCATTCAACCTTTGTCTTTATCCAATGTGAAATTACCCTTTACTTTGTTAGTATTCATCTACTTCAAATGGTATTGTTGTAATTTCAAATAAGAAAAACACAAAAAATGAAGTGCCAATGACTAAAAATGGAATGTCAAAATCAATTTTCTATGATTAATGATTCAAAAAGTAAACACCAGTAGGAGTAACAGATTTCCAAACACATGTCTTTAAATTTCAATTGGAGGGACGGCGGAAAAGGCCAAACATTGTGGTGCAATCTATGTTTTGAAATTTTATGCCTTGTTCTCTTTGTTTTTCAAAAAGTATTTTTTTAAAAATTCCCCCTAGATTCCTCCCCCTACTTTCAACATTTCTTTCTCTATCTCTCTCCACTTATTACCCCTACTATTTTTATTAAAAAAAAAATTCAAAACACAAACCAAACACAGCATGTATTTCTGATCCAAAAACATTATTTTAGTATTTCTCTTTGACCGGTGAGATTTCATGCGAAAATATTTTTTTTCTAAAAATGAGTAAGAATTTTTTTAATAACAACAATATTTCACTGTGTGTGCAGCTATTACAACAAGAAAAGTACTAAAGGCCTAGAGCATGCATGCCGAAAGCATGGGAATAACACAAAGAAACATGGCTAAAAAACAAAGGATACACTATGCTGAAGATATATATGTGAATGAAAAGACGAGATTCAATTGCAATAGTGGTTCCACTAGCAACGAGTTTTTCCGCAGAAACTGACCGGTAACCAACCAAGTGACGAGCACCTCAGGTAGAGAACGCTGCGCGCAGCAATAAACACGTGAGAAAAGACCTTTCAACTTTCACAAGTACTAGATTTTCTATGTAATTTGCTAGTAGTATATCTTGGTAAGTTCCACTGCAATTTCCAATCGGTTATGACTTCTGGCTTCGTGTTTCGTGTAAGGAAATGCTGGCAGTTATGGTTTGAAAGCAACCTCGACCGAAGATCACGAGACGTCGTTCTCTAATTGAGTGGTTGGCAAGAACCTTTCTTTCGGGATTTTGGCCTGTTCATAACCAACACCCCAAAAAAAGACAAAACGTCACTGGAAGCTTCCTTGCCGTGTGGGTGGGGTTTCCTTCTGATTACAGGAAGGGGTGTTGGTATGTGAATGATTTGGGTCCGACCTAAGTCACATAATTTGCGTGTTAGAATGTGAGCGTGAAAACGGGACTCGGGGGGTCTGTGGTGACTTAAGTCACCACAGGATTGTAGTGCTACAAAACGTCAACGTTTTGAGGCTGGAAGAATCATTGGAAAAAGAGCTGCAAGGCCCTGTTTGGTGAAAAGGAGAGGGAAAAAAATTAAGCGATCTAATTTTCAATTCGTTTGAACCAGTGCAAAGATCTTGTTTTTCTTATCATTTTATCCTAAAGGTTCATAATTAATTTTTGACTCTAAGACTCTCGTTAGTTAGTCCTAAGAGATATTTGGTTCTACAACTTTCTTAGGGCTAACCAACGAGAGTCCTAGAGTCAAAAATTATTTATGACCCCTTAGGATAAAATGATCAGAAAAATAAAATCTTCATACCGGTTCAAACGGATTGAAAATTAGAGCATTTAATTTTTCAACAATCTTTAGACCATTTATATATTAAAAAATAGGGTTAAAAAGTTAAGTGCTCCAATTTTCAATCCGTTTGAATTGATGAGAAAATTTTATTTTTATGATCATTTTATTCTAAAGGGTCATAAATAATTTTTGACTCTAGGACTCTGTTAGCCCTAAGAAAGTCGTAGAACCAAATATCTCTTAGGACTAACTAACGAGAGTCTGAGAGTCAAAAATTAGTTATGACCATTTAGGATAAAATGATAAGAAAAACAAGATCTTTGCACTGGTTCAAACGAATTGAAAATTAGAGCACTTAATTTTTTAACAATCTTTAGACCATTTATATATTAAAAAATACAGTTAAAAAGTTGAGTGCTCTAATTTTCAATCTGTTTGAATCGGTGCAAAATTTTTATTTTTATGATCATTTTATTCTAAAGGGTCATAAATAATTTTTGACTCTAGGACTCTCGTTGATTAGCCCTAAGAAAGTTGTAGAACCAAATATCTTTTAGGACTAACTAACGAGAGTCTTAGAGTCAAAAATTAATTATGAACCTTTAGGATAAAATGATAAGAAAAACAAGATCTTTGCACTGGTTCAAACGAATTGAAAATTAGATCGCTTAATTTTTTTCCCTCTCCTTTTCACCAAACAGGGCCTTGCAGCCCTTTTTTCCATGATTCTTCCAGCCTCAAAACGTTGACGTTTTGTAGCACTACAATCCTGTGGTGACTTAAGTCACCACAGGCCCCCCGAGTCCGTGAAAACGTCTTGAAACTTATTCCAATTTATTAAAATCCGCGAAAGCGGACATTTAGAGCCCGAACGCAGTGCGGGAATTGAAAATGAAACCGCATGGTATTGTGAAAGATTATGTGATTAAGGTCCCGATCGACCATTGGATTTGTTGATATGATGAGCCTTAGCTTCCAATCAAGCTATTGACCTTCGCCTATGTTGCAATTGAATCCGGTAAGGGAATGGAGAGCTGTGATTCTTCCCGGCCACTCGATTGCTCCAAATTTTCCGTTTGGATTAGATATCATTTTTTTTTTTGTGTGGTCTCAGATCGGATTAAATGACAAATGAGTTGATGAATGTGAAAATAATGATCTGTTTAGAAATTCGTGAAACTCATTTTAAAACTATGAGCATCCACATTGGGGGAGGCAAAATCCCCTATGCGCTACTTTAAAGAGGAAAAAGCTGAAAAGTCAGCAGCATCAGAATCGCTTCTATCATCGCTACTTTGCAAAATTTTCATTTTTGCTATAGTTGCTTGCTCGGAACTTTGCACGAGCCACTGTTCACAAGTTACACAATACTTTATTAATTTGTTTGTAAAATTGTCCCTACCTTACCTTCATTTATTGGTTTGTTGCCTCTTTCTTTCTTTTTCTAAGAATAAAGAAACAATATTTTTAATGGGATAATTTTAATATAAAGAGTTTGATGCAATAAACATTTTAAAAGTGAGTAGCTAAAGTAATAAAGTGACTTTTTAAGGTGTAATTTGGTCCAAAATGTAAAAAGGGTAGTGCAGATGCTCTAAATTGACGTATTTATAGTTTGAAATTAAAACTAAGTTACTCATTAGTGGCGCAACTCACAAGTGCAAGTTGTTGAAATGGAGCCAAAGAATGGAGAAAATATGTATTGTATTGAATGAATAACACTTACAATGAGAAGGAGCTAACTATAGATACGAAAATATTTCTAAGTAACTATGAAAGGGAAATCATCCTAATTACGACCATCGAATTGTTAATAAAAAATCAAAATCAATCACGATATTCGTTCCTGTATTTGATTATTCTAATCTTCACCCTCAAATTCAACATAATAGTCAAGTTTGATTTATATTATTTTACTCTTTTGAATCTTTCATACGAATAAGCAATCAAAAAAATATAACACATAAATAACAAAAAATATTTCTAACATCTATCTACCCTCAAATTCAACTCAACGTAATAGTCAAGTTTGGCTTATATTATTTTACTTTTTACTTCTTTCATACGAATACACAATCAAAAAATGTAACACATAAATAACAAAAAATGAAAAACCAAAATTTATAAAAATTTGAGCGGTGATGATAAGTTTCACTTTGATTCGGAAGAAATATATACGCAGAACAATTATGGGTCCCTTCGGTTGAATTTTTTTTGTGATTTTTTCCGCACGATCTTTTTGATTATTTTCTCTTAACCTTTATAAGATTCAGGCAAATTTTACAACAGATTTTTTTTACTCAACGAGAGGAATCGAAAAAGGATAAATACACAGATCAAAATTGAAAAAATTTATGTAAGACGAAGAAAAAGACCCGAAAAATCAGTAAGAAAATAACCACACAAAAAAAAAAAAAAACAAACAAAAACAAAACAAAAGTGGCAGAAAAGCCCAAAAAAGGTTAGGACTAAGAGGCCCTTTGTACTTGGACCGGAACCTCTCCAATTACATACTGGAGTATTTCTGATTAACAATCTGGACCAAAAGTTGGGCCAATCATTGTTTTTTTTTTTCTTCTTCCTGAAAATGGGCTGTTATTATCCAATTGGGCCAATTTGATGGCCCAAAATATATGCTGAGGATTTGCATGCCCGGTTCAATTGGCCCAGTATAGTACATTGAATTCGAAATTGGGGTAGTATTGTCCAATTGGGCCATTTAATTCCCATTATTATTTTGTTCTGTGTTCGCTCAGCAAATTACATAGAAGAACAAAATATGGACAAATTACTCTGCCGAACCAATTTCTTCCTAGTCACAAGGCTATTTGGAGTAAGGAACTTATCCCTACATCGTGGCCACCACCCTAGGTGGTTCGGTTCTAAGAGCATCTCCAATTCATGGCATCTCGAATTTGACATCAAACCCTCCGATATTGTTCAACCCTAATGTCAAGTTTTATTATTTTACTATACCTTCTTCAAAATTCCGACGGTCACTTTCTTTTGAACGAAACGTAAGTTGGCATGAGGTGAGCTTGCCTTCTAATTATGGCAGAAAATGAGCCCTCCCTTCAAATCCCTGGAAAATCTGGCATAGAGAAAGACAGTTGGGTTGAATGGTCAAAAGCTTCTGTTTTCGGCTCCACATCACATTTGACAGCTCCGGTTGGAGATGCTCTAAGTGACCAAGAGGCCATTTAAAATTTTGCCAAACTTTATAAATAATCACACATAATTTTCAATCCTCCCAAAATCAACCATAAAAGATGTCCCCCATAAAGGTGCAGTTAACTCATTCCCTTGGGGAGGTTCGGATATAAAGTCAACATATAGGGAAAATGACGGCCAAGGAAGTGTTTTGATAATTAATACACGCCAAGGACATGCTGAGAACATTTTTTAATGCTGAAAATGTTCTTAACGGATATTAATTATCATAACACGTTATGGGCCGTCATTTTTCCCAACATATATAGGAGATAGTCCTAGTCCTAGTTAGAGTTTGCCTAAAATCTTTAAATACTATATGACATTCCGATATTTAATGTAGGAACACATGGGGATTTTCAGATCATAACATTAATTAATCAGTTAAAAAAATAGAGCGTTGGAGAATATTATTGTATGGTAATGAATGTATGTTGCCTCATCTGTGGACTTGTGTCTTGTGATTTTCCTCCTTTATGCTATTATTATTAAATTAAAAATCTAGTTTTGGTCAACAGTTCTTCCTAAGCTTCCTTAATTAATTAGTCAAACAGGGGGAAAAAAAAGAAAAGAAAAGAGGGCTTGCCTGTGTCATCATGATTGGTTTTTTTGCCCAGAGATGGAAATCAGGAAAACATTTACAGAAATGGACAGCCTCACAGCCCTTCCTGGACATTTTTGTAAGCTTTTAAAAAACCAAATTTGGTTATTTAAAAAGAAGAGTGATTTTTCGCACCCCCAAATTGTTAATCACACTCCTTAGGAGAGTGCAAGAATCAATGTATGGTTGATTTTCGCACTTCCCAAATTGTTACTAACTTTTTGGGAGTGTGAAAATCAATATGCAGTATGAGTTAATTTTCACACTCCCCTTGAGAGTGTGATTAATAATTTAAAGAGTGCGAAAATCACTTTTCATTTAAAAACTGTTAGTACATGCAAGAACAGAGCACAAAGCACAAGAACAACCGAAAGCTCTATTGGCCAATATGGCCCCTTTTGGAATGTTGTTAAAGTGCCCTCAGCCCCCACCAAAATCTAAATTTGGTGTCCAGTCTCTTTTAAGTTGGTTAAATAATTGGAGACTTGTTGCGTTGTTATAAACTTATAATCAGAAACTTATTTCGGTATTTTTTTTTGTTTTTCATAACTTTTTGTTTAGCTTGTCGTCGTAATTTTTGGGATTAATTGTTCATCTCGATGAGAGGAGTCTAAAAAATACAGTAAAAAATTATGACCAAAAACGAAAAAATTACATCGAATAGCTATCTTATTTGTCTAAAATACTGTCTTATTTGAATTTTTTCAACATCAGTCCATATTTTTATATCTGATTCGTTTTGTCGAGACGAAAGATTAATCCCAAAAATTACACCGAAAAGCTAAATAAAAAGTTACAAAAAGTAAGAAATACCGAAATAAGTTTCAAATTATAAGTTTACAAGAACGAACGGAGCCGTAAGAGAACTAGAGAATTAAAGTGATAGCCATAGGAGTACTAAACTTCCGTATATGTTTAGTCACGAGTTTGATGTGGATAATTAAAAGAAAATCACATATTACTTCAAACCCTATCTCCCACTCTAATCTTTAGTGCGGGTGCGTTGAGCAAGAGCGAGGCGAAAATACGAGCGTGAAAACATTTTCCAAAAATATAAAATCTATAAGATCAGTGATTAACAACGAAAATATAAAGCTAAGACTAATGAGAACGGAGCAAAGAGAAAAACTGAAACATCATGGAGTATGACTTAGCTCCAATCTCCCACTTCCATGCCAAGGGATATTCAAATTTTCATTTTTTTAAAAATTGATTATGCTATTCGCAGCCTAAAACTGCGCCAATAAGGCAATTAAGAAGAATACAAAAAAGACAAGTAGTAATTTTTTTTTATTTTATCCGCTAAACAAAAAGATATAGTGTTGGATGCACTTTTAACACTCTTCATGGTATTTTAACACATAGAAAGCGGCGCGTATGTGTTTCTTTAATCTTTTTCTTACGTTGTTGACAACCCATTAAATAGTTATAAACATTTTCCTTATTTAATAAATATATACAGTAGAGTATATTTTTAATTTGTCTCTTCAACATAACATCGATCCTGACAGAAAAAACACGACAGGAGTAGGGAACCATGAAATGATGGACATCGACTTTGGCGTCCAGCCTCTTTAACTCCCCATTTGCATCAAGTAGTTGGAAATTGGAATTAAAAAGAGAGCTACAGTAGCTAGAGAATTAAATGACCGGAGCAATCACTCCGCTTGGTTCAACTTTTTGAGAATAAATTTTTACTTTCGGCACAGTTTTTAATATATCTCTCTCTATCTCTCTCCACTCATTACTCTCAAAATAACTCTCTAAAAGGTAAACCAAACAAAGTGAGTAATTTCGGCATATACTATACGAAAATTATAACTCCACACCCACTTACTCACTTGCACACCCACACTCACAATAGAGATGGGTCTTGTGTAGTGTGTGCGGATTTCACCCTTATTATGAGTGTGAGTGTGTAATTGGGTGTGTATTTGGATGTGAAGGTAGAATGATTGTATACTACTCCGTATATGGATAGTCACGAGTATTACTACAGTATTAACCAACTACTACTCCCAAAAAGAGAGGATGAATATCAACTCTCAAAAGAAGATTTCCAAAAGGATGAAAGGAGGGTGAAATAAATCATTTTCCTTACAAGAATTGTGAACCATTCCATAAAATTAGGAAAATTAGGTGAACAAAACCTATAGTAAGAGGATCAAAAAAACGAAACGAAAATTGAGGATCCTCCCAAAGAACAAACAAACTGGAATTAGCAAAACCAATCCGTAAAGAAAACACCGGTCAACACTACTTCTCCCTCTGTCCCAATTTAATATAGTAGTTCCTCATTTTATTTTAACTGAATAAAAAATTGGTTATATTTTCAAATGATAACGAATTTTATGTTGAATATGAATTTTGCTTAATACGTCTTCATTAGTTCTATAATACTATATTTTTTAAAATCACATAAAATATTATAAATTACAAAATACTATAATTAATTGAAAAATGCACAAATTCTCAGAAAAAATACTCGGGTAAAAATAAAAAAAAATATACTTTTCTAATTCCTCTCGTCGAAACGGATCAATAACTCACAAAAGTTTGACGCAAAATTAATACTCCTAAATACAAAAAAAATTTAAATAAAGACAAAATTATCAAATTTAAGTTATGTTTCATAAGATCGCTGAGGGTACTGTATAAAGAAAAAACACAAGACAGCTACAGTTCAAAAAAAAAACACGGGGGTACTACCCATCTTACCCCCCTACACTCAACCATTATCCAATGTACCTTACCCCACAATCTCACCGTTAAACCCCTCCACGTATCTCCACCATACCCCATCCCCACCGTTCAATTCGCGCGTACAAATCACACTCTCTACCCGAGCGTGATATTTTATCCCTCGCCGCCTACTATTTCTCCACACGTAAAGCATAATAGGAGTTTAACTCCAAACATAACCCCTCTCTCTCTCTCAATCTCTCTCTCTCTCTCTCTCCTGGTTCACAGATTGAATTCCCAAATCAAATTCCCATCAACTCTGATAAATCAAACAACTACGAATTGTCAAAGTCCGCCCCCCCCCCCTCAAACCCTAACCCTAGCTCGAATCACACCCCCACACACACACACTGTGCCTATATCCAGAGAGAGAAAAATTCTAGAGAGAGAAATCTCCCTATAACGAGCTGCTGCCATTCCTCGCGGAAACTCATTGAATCCTTGCTTGGAACCAGTTTTCGCCGAGATCGGAACGAACCCAGGAGCATTTGAACTTCTCTAACCCTAAATTCCACTCTTTCCGAGCTCCGATACCCGATTCAATCCGTTTTTTTTTTTAATTTTTAATTATTGTACTTCTTCGGCATTCCATGCTTCGTAGAGCCGTATGATCGGCATGGGAGCAGAGAGGAAATGGCTGTTCGCCCTCTTCTTCGCCGCCTTCGTCTCCCTCCTCCTCTTCATCTCCTCGATCTCCGGCTTCAGCGCCTCCCGCGCCGCCTTCTCCTCCTCCCCCTCCGTCCGCCGCGGCCCGGGTTACCCTCCGGCGTTCGCGTACTTCATCTCGGGCGGCGGGGGCGACGGGGAGAGCGTCTTCCGGCTGATGCTCGCGGTGTACCACCCGAGGAACCGGTACCTGCTGCACATTGGGGCGGAGGGGAAGGACGAGGAGAGGCGGAAGCTGGCCGGGCTGGTTCGGTCGGTGGCCGTGATTAGGGCTTTCGGGAACGTGGATGTGGTGGGGAAGCCCGACGCGATGACCTACATGGGGTCCTCCAACATTGCGTCGGTGTTGCACGGCGCGGCGATACTGTTGAAGGCCGATGGTGGGTGGGATTGGTTCGTTACCTTGAGTGCATTGGATTATCCGTTACTGACTCAAGATGGTAAGGCCCTTTTTCTTGTAGTACGTCTTTGGGGAATCAATCTTTAGGATAGTGTATGGATTAGTTCGTTTGGGTTGGTGGGTGTTAGAACTGTGAATTTGCCATGTTTGTTACGCGCGTGTTTGCATAAGAAAAGTAATTTTCATAATGCCGAGAGTCCAACGTATGTCGGTGTGACAAATTCTAATCTTGCTTAATTAGGAGAATGTTACTTCCCTTGAGCTTATTGGGGGGCAATTTTGGTTAGACATGTAATTGTAAGTTCCAACGAAGATGCGAAACACTGAAATGTACGAGGAATATTGCTGGTTGCATAACGTGCAGTAAATATGTGAGAGACTGTGAATGATGTCAATTGAAATTTTATTGGTGAATTACTTGCGGCATTGATGCCAATTTTTTAAAAAGTTTTTAGCTTTTTATGAAGTTGTTACTTGGATTCATTTTTTTTTTTTTTTTGGGGGGGGGGTTGTGGGTGGGGGAGTGCTCTCAGAATTGCTCTAAGTGGCATATAATTAGAGGAGTATATTCATCAAACTAATGGGGTCACTCATTCTTGAGGATGCTGTTTACTATACATGGTTTAGATGGAATAAAACTGCTACCTTTTATTAGATGTTATGCATCTCTGATTGTTTTAGCTGTATTATCACCAATTAACTAACTCCGTGTTTCTAAGATTTTGAGTCGGTAGACTCGGTAAGTATTCATGAACCGTGAAGTTGTCATTTGAACATTTGTTTGTATTTTTTTATATATGATTTCCGGGATGGTAAGCCTCTTGTTTTTTGTTTTTGCAGTTTATGTGTCCATCTTTTCTTAATTTTGTGGTAATTCTTTGGTTATGAATTATGATGTTTGACTATCTGTTATCTGCTTCGCATCAAGTTAGGAAATGACTAAGGATTTTGTGTCATAAGGTAAATTCTTTATTCATGCTGGCTTAGTCATAGAGTAAGGAGCCTTTTAGACATAACAGAGAATCTGTGAGGGCACACATGACGTTTTATTTATCTCATTCCTTCCTCCCATAACACCTACCCTGGAGCACACATAGCAATTTTATCTATTTTATAATTTTTATTCCTTCCTCTCATAACACCTCTGACCTACCCTAGTTAGGAAATATAAAGGATGGACTCAGCACGACAATAGAACATAGAACATGCTGGCCTTTTTATTCTAGCTTACTTAGGCTTGGATAAATTGTGGGATTTCGTGTATCACTCAGCTTGAAAAAACAAAACAAAACAAAAATGTCCTAATGCTGAATATTTTCTTCAGACGGTTCCTTCTTTTCAGAATACTTGATGAGGAATATTTTTTGATCGATATGATTGATAGGAATGTCCTATAGCTGTGTGCCCTAAGCTAACTCCAATCTAATATGACCTTATTGCGTAGAAGAATTTTTTTTCCTCGTGTGTGGTGATTGTCATGTCTAACGGAGCAGCTTGGGGTAGGTTTCCTGTCTTGAAGAATCGCAGTTTAATTTAACTATAGGAAATTCGTGGAGCATCTGTCCCTCCAAACTTATGGACACTGTAGATTCTAGAACCAGGTTATTGATGTTCTTATGGCCTGAGGATTCATGGAAGATATTGACTTTTGAGTAATTTTTTCGGAACCTTTTCCAATCATGGAAAAAGAGTAATAGTACCATACCGTAGGGTATGATATAGCTTTCCCACAAGAACCTAAAAACCCAGACTGCGGCAAGGGAAAAGCTTAGGGTCGTGGCGAGGCAGCTTTAAACAGGTATAGCCACGGTTATTAGGTGCAGACAAAGCATTATTAGTTGAGCTTCTATTTCATTGTGTAGTTTAACCAGTTTTCCCTTTATGGTCCCGTACTTTAGTTGTGGTACAAAATGTTATGTGGTGCTTGAAGAAGAAATTATTGCAGCAACATTTGACAGTCTAGAGTCATACTTGACATGAGCTTTATTCTTGTGTCATAGATTGCCTTTTGATTAATTTTTCCGGAATGTTTTATAACTATGGAAAAAGAGAAACAGCATTGCCTATCAAAAAAAAAAAAAAGAGTAACAGCATCAAAATGAAGGCTATGGTATAGCTGCCCCCAAGCACCTGAAAACCCAGATTGCAGCTAGGCAAAAGCTAGGGTCATGGCAAGATGCCTTTAACCAGGTATAGCCCCAGCTATAAGGTGCAGGCAAAGCATACTTAGTTGACCTTCTAATTCTTTATGTGACGGTTTTGATGATAAGTTTCCCAACATGACTCTGATACCTGCTTGGATTTTAAAGGGGGTGACTCTCATCAGCTTCTTGTCCTTGGTTTTGCTCCATAGGTGTGAAGATTGGTCTAACTCCAAGTTTTCCCCCAGTTAACCAGTTTCCCTTTATGGGCCTGTATTTTAGTTGTGAACTTGTGCTATGCAATGATATGTCTTGCTTTATAAAAAAAAATATATTTTTGATTGGCACTTTAGGAAGAATTTGATTGCAGAAACATTCCACAGTCTGCAGTGAAGTCACACTAGACAAGAGCTTTTAAATCTTTTGATCTCTCCTACTCAACTCTAACTCCTCACTCTTCCTCCTGTCTGCCATGTGTGCGACTCTCTATCTCTTGGCCCACCAAATCTTGTCCTTCGTCAGTCATCTCATTTTCAGGTGTGCAACTCTATCCCCTCCCCCCAACAAGACCCCGCCAAAACCAATGCTTCATATCAGTCATTGGCAATCCTTTTGGTCATCTAAATGCCTACACTTGTGAGTTGTGAGCTGATCAACACTCTCTTGTAATAAACTTGTCATAGGCCCAGCAAAGCTTCCATGACTTCTTACGAGAGGGCTAAAATCGTTGGCACTCATCTTCAATTGATGACAAGATTACCAACATTTCTTCAGAGTTTGTCCTCCTTTGAGAACATGAATTGCCTGGGCCGCGCAACACGCACCTCGCAGAATCTGAACATTGGCTGGTTTTTCCCTTGAACTCGAAAGACGAAAGCATTTTCTGTACTATAATACCTGTATGGGCACGTTTATGTACTTTCCCTTTTCTTGTTTAACCTATCACTAGCTTGAAATAGTAAAATTTGGAACATTTCTTGATTTGAGCTTGCCATCAAAACTTTTTGCAACTGTCGAAGTTCCACAAATTCTTGATTGTTGACTTATCATTGCAATAGTCTGCTTTACCTGTGCTCACTGAACTTTGCATTTGTAATCCTTGTGTTTCAGATTTATCCCATGTGTTCTCCTCTGTCCCGAGAGACCTCAATTTCATTGATCACACAAGCGATCTTGGATGGAAAGAGTAGGCAAACTCAAATCCTTGCTGCTAAATTAGCTATTATTATGTGGCACATAAAACCAACCATATATCTAAGTAGTGTCTAATTGTTTGATGTCATTGCAGGGGTCAAAGGATTCAGCCCATTGTGGTTGATCCAGGGCTTTACTTGGCGCGGAGGGCCCAAATTTTTCATGCCACGGAAAAGCGCCCAACACCTGATGCCTTCAGAGTCTTCACAGGCAACTTCTTTTCTCTGTACATCCTCATTTTGATACTATGCATTCATAAAATAAATTCGCTGTTGGAATGCTCGTCTGATAAATAAAACGCACTGGATTTCCAGGTTCTCAATGGGTTATCTTAAGCCGACGCTTTCTTGAATTTTGTGTTCTTGGATGGGATAACCTCCCTCGCACCCTTCTAATGTATTCAAATAATGTGATTCTCCCCCAAGAAGTGTATTTCCATTCCGTCATCTGCAATGCCCCGGAGTTCAAGAACACGACTGTTAACAGTGATCTAAGATACATGATTTGGGACAATCCCCCCAAGATGGACCCCCTTTTTCTAAACACGTCAGATTATAGTCAGATGGTTCAAAGTGGAGCTGCCTTTGCCAGACAATTTTATAAAGATAATCCAGTTCTGGACATGATAGACGAGAAGATCCTCAAGCGTGGACGTAACCGAGCTGCTCCAGGGGCCTGGTGCACGGGTCGGAAGAGCTGGTGGATGGATCCGTGCTCGCAATGGGGCGATGTCAATGTCTTGAAGGCAGGACCTGAAGCCAAGAAGTTTCACGAGTCCATAACTAGTCTTCTGGATGACTTGAATACCCAGTCAAATCAGTGCAAGTGATGGTGTAAGAACTGAAGGAGAATCACATCCAGGAAAGGCAAATCAAATATTATTAATACCGAGGTAATTTGACACACACATTGGTCTTGACACGTACTTTTTTTTTTTTGGTGGGGATCTGGTCACAGGCTTAAGAAATCTGTATATTGAGGGGTTTGAATTGGAGGTTTCGGGCTGTAGTGTTGGGGGTTGGTATTGATTGTAGAAGCCGCTACCAAACAGTCTTCAGACTTCACTCGTTAAGGGGGATTGTACTGCCATTTTATAGCTTAGTATTTGTTACCTCTTGTAGCTTACCAGTTCATCCGGTTTGAAATGTTGAGGGATCGGGACAAATTCATTCTTTATATTCCAATCTGTTGGTACTGTTTTATTCTCTGTGTGTGTGCGCGCGCGCGCGCGTGTTTAGACATGCGGGATGTTGTTGACATTGATATGTGAAGGAGGGAGTCTTCTAGGGGAAAATTTGAGACCAGAGTTGAGGAATCATTGCAGAGCCCTTTTTTTTTTTTTATATGAACGGGAGGGCTTCTTTTCTTCTTCCGATATGGACCTTGATCTCCAGTTTACTAGAAATGGGACCGAGAAAAGCAAAGATGATTTGGTTGTGATGCTGAATTCTTGAAAAAATTAATTTGTAGTTACTCAGAATGACCGCTACCCAGATGTTTATTGTGGTCAACTGCTGCAGATTCAGAGGAACTCTGCAGAATACTACTCCATCGAAACATGGTTCTTCTGGCATTGGGCCTGCTTGGTATACAGCAAGCGTTGAGATCTCTTCCATAGTGGTTTGGGAGATGTGAGAAAGCTCAGCAATGCCGGAGTTCTCCCTTTGTCCTTCTCCAGGAGTGCCGAGGAGCAAAAGGGGTTCAAGCATTCAACAGATCAAGCAGTTCAAGTTGGTTTGGAATTTCGCCAAAGTGACATGAACTGATTTTTGGGCTGTTACCGCAGAGGATTGCAATAGTGAGGTCGTTGTAGAAGCCATTGAGGCATTTGGGAGAACACGAGTACTTATTCACTATCCTGATGTTACAATTTGAACACTTGCGAAGTTAGATAATCTTGCTTGGCCATATACCGGTCTCGCTAATATTCGACATTACGAAAAACATAGAAATTTGGCCTGGTTATGAAAATAGCAATCGTTTCATGACAAACAGAGCGGTTTCCCTAACGTTTCCTTCTTTCTCTGTTTTCGTTTTGCTTTGAATTTGTCCTTGTACTGTCTACAAGTAGGGGGGTCATTTTGTTTAAAGAGACACCAACTCTACAATTTAGCCGCACAGTTTAATAGGGGCAAAATGTCTTAATAGTTGGATCCAACTATAGCAGTAGCCGCTAAGCTCTAGGATAGATTATATCTCTGCCTTCTGACCAACGGAGGGATGAACCATTGATCTTAGCGGGGTAGTATAGAATGGCAAAATTATATCGGCGGTTGGTTATGCGCACGCAGGAAGAGGACGGTTGGTTATGCGCACGTAGGAAGAGGATGTAGTGCTCATTGTCGTGTCCAGTAACAGCCAATCCTATGGGAGACCTATACTATAAATTTAATGAAGCGGGATCCGTTGTGATCATGAGCTTTCAAAAGACTCAACACACTATGAATAGTAGATGTTTATATATATATGAACATTGAATCAAAGGAAAAAACTGACGTGCGAAGCAAAACCAAACAAACGATAGAGAAAATTCAAACCAAGAGAGACAGAGTTCACGTGGTTTGGCTTACGTTGGGTGTAAATCTACTTCACAGGCAGTTGATCAATGACTTCCAGTGCTAGTTCAAAGGCAGACAAATGATTAATAAAGCTACGAAAGAGCGTTTGAAGCAAACTCCTTTAAAAAGTTCACGAACAATGATATGGTGACCATGTGATGTATTATCAGATAGAATGTGCTCCACTTTATGACAAACGTGACATATTCTACCAATTTATTGGTGATACATTATATGTCACCCACCAGATGTGGTTACCAAAGTATTATTAGAATCTCACTACACTTGAAAGTACGAGGTCTATCCCACCTGAATTGAGACTCTTATGTTTTTCTCCCACATCCAAATAATGAATCTCCATACAAGTATAGTATTTATAATATGAGAGCATAATCCTTACCAAAATAGGTTTTTAACCCCAAAAAACAATTAAGGAAAATATCCCGAGTCCGCTGTGTGACTACCGTCCAAATGAAAAACATTTGAGGCTTCCGATATAAATTTTTGTGGTAGAATGTTGTGTTCCTAACATTATTGCTTCCGGAAGGAAGTGAGGCTACCATATTGAGTTCACAGGATCATAACCTGAGGAAAATTTGAAGTTAGGAATGATATGCAACCAAAGAAATCATGACATAGAAATCCGAAGATCATAAAAATGTGTTTGGAAAAATTTGAGAAGTTGAATTCATGTTTCATTTACTAACCACTAAAATCTGCATTTCTCTGCCATCTACTGATTGATCTATTCAAATTCCAGTAATTCGTTCATTACACGCCGCAACACAAATGGCCATTTACTTACAGAAACCGACGTGTAACCACGAAAATTGTACGCAGGAAACACCACAACACCATCTCAGCTCAAAACTCGTTACGATCAGGCTCGATCCTCTCCTCGCCGCCAAACTCAGGCGAAGTCTCCGGCACCTCCCCATTCACTGGGCGAAGACCGTGAACAACAAGCCAGTCACTGCTGTACATGTCCGGAAACGCCACCGGAACTCCATTAACCACCAACTCGCCATTCGCCTTCGCCACTGCGACAGCAAATCCATCATCAAACGTCCTCAACACCGCTCCCTCTTCCAAATCCCTAAGATCAGTCCACGTCAGCCTGCACGGCACCACGTGTTGGCGGAAAACTGCAGCGTAATCACTGAAATTGTGAACCAAATCCACTAACACATCATCCACAGGAGCAAACACAGTTAAATTCTGTTGGTGAAGAAGCCCTGGCAGTTGCAGATCTAGACACGACGCCATAACAGAGTACTCTCTGGATCTCAGCACCCTAGAAGCTGCGGCAAAAGAGTAGGAAGTAAACGACGGCGTTGGAGTCGTTTGGGAAGCGAGGCACCTGAAGCTAGGGATAGGGACGTGAATTCGAGGCGGAACGACGAAGTGAGGGTCGAAGAACGCGTCGATGCCGAATACGATCAGAGATCCGTCGTCGAATATGGGGGAGCCGGTAATGGTGACGTTGTTGAGGGAGACGGGGCGGGTGGGATCGGGTGTGGTGACGACCAGGGAGTTACCGGGGGACAATGTGGGGATTCGGGTGGCGTAGGGGAGGGAGCGGAGGGTTTCGAGGGAGAAGGCGAGGGGGGAGAAGTGGAGGTGGAGGAGGGAGAGGGAGGGCTGGCCGGAGGCTGCGAAGGCGGAGTCGGAGGGGGAGAAGATGGTGGCGGCGCGCGGCGGGGGTGGTTGGGAGGAGGGGGAGGTGGTTTGTGGTATGGTGGTTAGGGAGGGGGAGATGAGTTGGAGGGTGAGGGACATGGAGACGTAGCCGGAGTTGGAGAGGATCTCAGCGGCGTTGAGGACGGCGTCGGCGGGGAGGGGGGAGGAGAAGGGGAGGAGAGAGAGAGGGATGAGAGAGAGGAGGAGGAGGAGAGTTGTGGTGGCCATGGTGGAGGAGGAGAGAGATTCTATTGGTAGTGGCCGTGATTTAGTTGCAGGGAGTGTGATTATATATATAGGGGGGGGTGGTTTGGCGGGAAGGAGAGGCACGTGGATGTTTTCTATTGGGTGGTTTAGAACAGTCAGAGAATCGTGGAGTGGGACCGCTGGGACGTTCTGTTACGACGGTTGTAAACGGAAAAAATTATAGAGTGCTTATGGAGCACCACCTCGTAGGACTCCATGACTGATCTACGTAGTAAGACTAGAGGCTAATTCAGGGGTCAAGGCTGATCTTTGGCTCTTGGTCAGTAGGGAAAGGCAAATGTAAAAATGTAGCAGGATTACGGCTCGGGTTTGGTTTGGTTTTGGTCGCGACGATTGGTCGGGCCTTTGGCTAAAAATGCTACGCGATTGAATCGAATCTATTTAATGAAATTGAACATTTCGATGGAGAAAATATTTTCCTGATCGGAATTGAAATCAATAAATGAAGCACGGAAATTAAAATGCACGAATTTTGTGTTACATATGACTCTGGTTTTTTTTTTTTTTTTGGTGATATACGATTATGTTTCAAGATTTGAATATATATAGTGTCCATGTTATCGATATCTTGAATATATTTATCCTAATTATGTTAGGCCAGGGGAAAACTATTTCTGGTGCATCATATATAGGAGTACATGAATATGACCCCTTCCTCTCCGCTCTCTTCCCAGAGGAATTCCAAAAACCAGAGTCCAAATTCTAGTGGTAAAATCATCAGTACTGACGCGTAGCATTAAATTCTGAATATCAATTTATTTTAATTCACCATACGACTTTTGTATGCAAATTTGAAATATACCAACAGTTTGGCTAAATATTTGGAAATTAAGCTCTATGCATTAAGAATATTCTCTCTTGCGTTGAGATTTTAGTTAGTCATATTTAATTGCAAATTGACTGTAATTATCCGGCATGAACACCAGATCGATTATAAGTAAATGAGCCCTACAATTACACATAAACCCGACAACCAACCAATCTATCTACTCTATTTATAAGGAAGAGCATCGTTTGGCGCCCCCATTTTTGTGAAGCTGTAAGGTACTCTTGTAAGTTTCCTAAATTGTCTCTAATCTTTATTACTGTATTTGCACCTTTGAAAACGACATTATGCATGAACTTAAAAGTTACTCCCTCAACAGTCAACAGTAGAGTTGTAAAGTCACGGCCGGACTCTTTGAATGACAAGTTTTTCAAGTATAAAATGGGGGGTGACGATGTTTAGCTTAGACCACCAATTACTACCTAACTAATAACAAACCCAGATATTTTTTGTGAGTACATATTTCACAACGAGGGCATAATGTTTGGCTCCAGCGTCCTTCAAATTCTCCAATTCGTAGGTATGGTCGTTGTTGCGATTGCGGCGGTGCTTACTGCCGTGGCTAACATCCTTGCGGTTGTGGCTGTGTTCGTGGTGTAAGCCGAAAGCAGTGGCGGCGGCGTGCGGTTGAGATCGAGGATCCCAAAAGATGGTTTATTAGTACTAGCTAGGGATTTTATCTTTCGGTTATTTGGGTGTTTTCACACATGGTTTATCTTTAATTATGATCGATTTGTTGGATCTGGGCGTATTTGGGGTTCTGATCTTCCATTGCTTTACTCCTTAATTTGTTCCCATATGATATGATATGGTCGAAGCCTAATAATAAATAAACTCTTTTCTACTGATCGTTTTTTGCTTTTGTTTTAATCTGTCTAGCTATGAGCGCGTTCTGTTCTATACTAGGAAGTAGAGGTGGCAATCTCAACCCATATTTTTTTAACCCGCCTAACCCGCCCACTTATAACCCAACCCAACCCATCCATATTATATAATGGGTTTAGTTGGATTAAAAATGAGTTCAATATGGGTTGAGACTAAAACACCCACATCCCGTCAAAACAAGGAAGGAAACACAAAACTGAGAAGTAAAGGTCAAGCTAATTACAAAATTGCCATCAATAAAGAGGACAGTCAACTCTCGGCCCTCACAAAACACATGCTCCTCTTTTTTCTCTCTCTCTCACACACACACTCTCTCTCTCTCTAACTTTTAACAAGATCAGTCTAACAGCCAGGGGAAGTGTCACGTACAGTTACGATCCGGATCCGGATCCACTTACTATAAAGTCGATCAAATCTTGCAAAAAATGGTCCAGTTTTTTTTTTCTTTTTCGTTTTTTGAATGATAAACTAGATGATTTGTTTGTTTAGTAAAATAGCTAAACGCGAGCAAAATTTTTGACTTGTTTAATAAACGAGTTGATATCAAAGTAGTCGCAGCTCTGCTCCAATTTTTGTAACCCAGTGAACAAGCCGAGTTCGAACATTTTCAAATTCGGCTCTTTGGAGCACTATCAACATAAGGTTATCATTGTGACACGCTTCGAAATTCAGGGACAGAAATTGTAAAGACCCGGTATTATTCAAAAAAAAATTGAGTTTAAATCATAATTTTTTACTTTTCTGATTCATTTTATTGAGACAAATAAGAAGGAAGGGAAAAAGGGAGAGGAGGGGTCGGGGGTGAGAGAAGAGAGGGGAGGGGGGGGAAGAAGAAGAAGAGGAAACGGGTCGGGTCGGGCGGATTTGGGTTTGACCTGACCCATATTTAACCCGACCCGTTTGACCAGTTTATTATTTGACCCATATTTGACCCGCCCATATTTGACCCGCGATCCGTTTCAACCAGCCCAAACCCGTCCAGACCCGCCCATTTGCCACCCCTACTAGGAAGTATAACATCAAAATTTCCATGCAAAACATGCAATATGGCATCTCATGATGTCTATTCCTATAAATCGGTCAGTCGATAACAACTTCCTTTCATTTTAATTTGTCTCTCTCTGCCTTCTACCTCCCCGCTCCGATCCAAGTGGATATTTCCCGATCCAATAAGAGAATGGCCGGGTGAGCTGAGTGTGGTACGTATTTGCTGCTCTTGTTCCGTTCTCTCCGAACTCAATGGATCAAGATAATCATTTATTTCGGTATAAAATATACTGTAGTTGTTATCTGGTCTTCGACCGCAAGAGGTTTTGACAGGGACTAATATTGTTTGAGTAACTCTCTCGAATGCGTTTCAGTATTTTGAGAAGATTCAGCAATATAGGAATTAGAAATAGTCTTTTAATATGAAAAATATATCTCTTTTTCTGGATCAATAATTAGTATTTTTGTATTTATATATCTCCGTATTGTCTAAATATATATACCAAGAGCAAAATATCAAAATAAAATCACCGTTTCATTTATTTTAAACTATTTTCGCTAATTAATATTTTGTTTTAGGGAAAATTTCTTTTATATCCCTTCGACTTTGACCAAAAATTCATTTTGGTCCTTCATCTTTTAATTTCGGCATAAAAATACTTCGACTTTCCAATTTTTTTCAATGTCGTCCTTTAGAAGGAATCGGTTTTCTTTGAGTCCTGCTCCGGGCCGTCTCCGGCACCGGACGGCAGATGAGCCGTCCAAAAATTCTAAACAAAAAAAACGAGAGGGTTAATGCGGGAATCAACGGCATCCGATGTACATGTATAGGGTGCTTGATCCAAACACTCTATTTTTCGTGTATATATGTATATATCCCTAAAGGATGACATTGAAAAAAATTGGAAAGTCGAAATATTTTTATGCCGAAATTGAAAGATGAAGGACCAAAATGAATTTTTGGTCAAAATCGAAGGGATATAAAAGAATTTATCGTCAAAAGTCCCTTGTGAAACCCTCTGAAAAACCAAGTCCGTACAAATTATACGGGTGAATATGGAGCCAATCTCTCCATTTTCCCTCCGACTCCGCCCAGCCCGTTGGCATCCCTATGGTCCTACGGATGAGTTGACCTTTTTCTGCCGAGTGATTTTGACCATTTTTTTTTTATCAATACAACCATTTTTTTCGCTGACAAAAAAAACAGTTTAACTTTTTTTTTTTAATTTTGTTTGTCCTACTAAAAAAGAAAAAAAGAGAGAGTAAAATGCTAGCCTCATTCAGTAGGCAATGGTTAATGTGCAAAAAGTGCATTGATATCTGTGAAAACATGTATAGATATCCGGAAAAATGCATTGATATATGTGGAATAGTACATTAAAAATCTAATGCTATGATAAGAACTTGTGTAAAGGAAATAAAGAAATGGAAAATAGTACTCGTATGTGAAAAAGTAGAAGAAAAATTGGAGAGAAAATAGGAGAAAAGTCGAATTTAATTATTTTGTTATTTTTCCTCCTTTTCTATAGGAACAGGAGAGGAAGAAAATTTCTAATTATTCCTTCTTTTCCCTTCTCTTCCACAAGTTTCAAAAAATTCATGCTAACTTTTTTGGCATAAATAGTGGATTATCCATTGCCTAGTAGGCTAAGGTTAGTAAAACCGAAAAATTAATTTAACTTTTTTGGAACCAATTGAACCCTAATTAGACCGACGTCGTTTTCGTCCATACGTCCCTTTCTCACTGAGTGAAAGGTGAGTTTGTGGTTAATGGAGTTTCGGTGACATTTCCGGACATGTACAGTAGTGACTGACTTGTTGTTCACAGTCTCCGCCGAGTGAGGAGAAGGTCTTCGCCTGAGTATGGCGGCGAGGATCGGATCGGATCTGATCGATGGTAACGAGTTTTGAACTTTTGATGGTAATGAATGAATTACAGAAATTGAATAGGGCTGCATTCTTTTTAACTTATTAGTTTGGAACTTATTTTGATAATTTTTAATATATCGTAAGTTTGTGTTTAGTTATTCGTCGTAATTTTTGGGATTAATCGTTCGTCTTGACGAGACGAATCAAAAAAGTATAAAAGAATGGACCGATGTTAAAAGAATTCAAATAAAACGACACTTTAGACAAATATGCACTTCGTAACTCCAACTTATTAAGAAAATATCATAATTACACATTTCATATCAACTTTTACTTCCACTTTTCCTACTTACCCTCTATAGAGACATCATCATTACACTTTTACTCACTTACTTTTCAAAATGGAATCTACTTTTAGGGGCAAAATGGAAAATGTGCCAACTTTTACCCACTAATTTTATAAAATGGACACTTGTTAAGGGACATGCCAAAATGGAATACTGAACTTTAAAAAAAAGACGGAGGGAGTACTTTTTTTTTGTCTTTAGTGATTTTTTCCCCACTTTTTTGGTCATAATTTTGTGCTTTTTAGGCTTTTCTCATCGAGAAGAATGATTAATTTAAAAACTATCACGCGAAACTAACAAAAATTCAGAAAAAATGAACAAAACACACAAAACGAAAGAAGAAAATTAAGTTAAAAAGAAGAATTCACCCTAGATCAGTAGATGGCAGAGAAATGCAGACTACGTGGTTTTCACTTTAGTTGGGGGCTTTTAATTGAGGTGCTTGTGATTGTATACGAGTAGATAGCTCTTTTGGCTGAATGTCAAATGTAATCTGAGAAAAAGAGTATGAATTGAATGGGTTAGTAAATGAAACATTAATTCAACTTCTCAAAATTTTCCAAACACTTATTAATTTATATTTATATTTATTATGATCTTCGGATTGCTATGTTTGGACGGCTCGGATGCGCACTCGGTACCACGTGTCCCATATCCTATTTGCACCCATTTTTTTCCCCCTCTCCATGCTACGATTTTGTCACATTACGAAAAGTCATGCTATTTTTTGGATAATAAAATAAAATATTTTCATGCATTTTACCAACGTAGTGATCTCATTTAGTTTTCTAAATTGGTGCAAAAAATTGGAAAATTTATGTATTCAAGTGGTTTACTTAATTTTCAATCTGGAAAATAGTAGGACTTCGTAATGGACCAACATTATTGGAATTCACGAGTCAACTTAATTATAAGAACTGATCATCTGATATAAAATCCTTGGAAAAAAAAGTATAGAAGTTCAAAACTATTTTGAGACGGGCAGATGCGCAATTTTTGGATGGAAAAACTAGAAGAACTTCAGCAAGTTGTTTGTAATAAGTGCCAGTAATACATGTGCCAACGCACCTGCCATGCGCCCATGCACGCAGATGTGTTAGGAATGAGAAAGACTCTTAGAATTACTCCCTGATAGGTGCGTAAATATGTCTATTTACGTCCCCTAATTTAGGCTTGTTATGTCTGTTTAGTACGCTACTTAGGGTTTGATATTTGTTAATTGCGTTTCAGGACTCTCGATGCCGATAGATAACATTTAGAGCTAAAGCGCAAATTTGATATCTATTTGGTGTCAAAGCAAAATCGGGCTGATGAAATTTATAAAGTTCCTAGATAAATGAAAGAGAGATGCACTGGAAATTGGCCGATGAATTGGGCCCACTAATACTTTTTTCAGGAAAAACATTAAAAGGAGAAAAGGAAAAAAAGGGGTTTGGCATTATTTTAGGATAGCCGATCACTTTTTTGGACGGAAGAAAAAGCCACCACGATTCCTTTGTTCCGAAGTAAGTTTTTCTTTCGAGTTTTTTTTCCAATCAAGTTTTGAAGTTTTGTTCAATTATTTACATTCTGGTAATTCGTTTCAATTTCTATTCTTAATAAAAGTTACTCGTTGATATTTGATTAGTTGATATTTCTTGTTTATTTTTCATCTCGCGTAATTGAAGCATGTTTCAAATTAGGATTTCTTTTGCTTCTTATTTAATAATGAGTGAGTAGTCGTCGGGGTAGGATCGCGGGGTGATTAACATACCGTGGTTGGATTGAATGCGTTCCGCTCCTATTTCGAAATAAAAAATGTAAGAGATTGAATGCGTTCCGCTCCTATTTCGAAATAAAAAATGTAAGAAAAACAATTTTAGATTGGTAAAATACTTTTCGTAGACGAACCTGGGCATTGTCGGATCCCATGTGAACGGGGGAATGAGTGTCCAAAACTCATTATCCACTGCGCATTGGGTAAATGCCGACCATAAAGGTTCGCATATTTCGGGGTATCTTTTTCTCTTTAAAGTTGAATGTTTTTAATCCGGACTGGTTACGAGTGCTATGAATTCTACGACCGTACCTTCTTTTAATTATTTGAAAAGAACAATCAATTTCGTATGTTTTAGTTATTCTTGGCATCAAACTACGAGGGGTGGCTACCTAAGAGCCAGTTTAATCAGTAACAACCCGAGTTTTTAGTCAACACACATTACTGTCTCTGTGGATTCGACTCTGGTCTTATCGGATATTGTGTTACGCCGATCCCAGCCCTACGCTTGGGGCAACCCGTTATTTTAGGACTAGGAAATACGTCAAGCACTCCCTAATATTTGAGAATTCGATAAAAGCATTAACTACTATACGATAAACTCTTGGATGAAAAAGCCGGAAAAAAACCTGTTATAAAAAGGGGTCCTTAAGTGGAAGAGTGCTGCAGTAGTTGATCATCGGGCACAAACCAAAATACATTTAACTTGAAACATCTACAAGAATTAAGATGTTTTTGGCCTTCCGTCCTTTCATCCAATCCGTGGAGAATGTGGTTTCACCTTTTCTTCATCAGGTGGTTGCGCCTGCGCTAGCACCGGCTGTTCATGTGGCAGTTTCTGCTGCGGGGAAGGCGGTTGCACCGGTGGTCGCGGCGGTTGTGCCTGTGCTAGCACAGGCTGTTCCGGTCCTTTCTGAGGCTGGTCCGGTCCTTTCTGCCGCAGCAGAGGTAGTTGCACCAGTTCTTCCGGTGGTTGCAACGGTTGCAACGGTTGTGCCGGTTCTCGCACCTGCTGTTTCGGTGCTTTCCATGGCTGTCCAGGCAGTTTCTGCAGTGGCACGGGTAGCTGCTGCGTTTAATTAATGTCCATTGACTCGCAAGAGTACAAGTTGCTTTTCTGGTGTTCCTAGTTTGTTAATCGGTGTGGTTTGTTTGCCTTGAAAACATGTTTTTTTGGTAATGTTTTGTGAACCTGTGTCCAACGAATTTATGAAGAATCGAATATTTAATGTTGATTGTCTAGTCTTGTTTATTTGCTTTAGTATCTTCAACTTATATAATGATAATATAATGTTTACAAACAATACATAAACGAAGAAATCCTTTTAAAGAGGAATTTTTTTAAATAGAAACGAACATTATTATTTTTTGGTTTGACGGTCAATGGTGTCCGAGCCAGCTTATGCGTACATTGATTATTTCCCTCTCCGCTTATGCGCACCTTGACTATTCCCCTCTCCGGTCCATGCCTAAACTCGGAGATTCACAAGATGTTTTCTCTCTTACGGACATCTGAGTTTACAGTTCATCCCTGTTGCTACTTTAGCTACCCCTTTGGTTTGAGAAAATAACATTTTGGCTCTTGGTTAATATCTTTAATTGCTTTCTGCCTTTCTCCTTGAAGCACTAGTAGCCCGTAGGTCATGTTCTTCCACTCCATCTGCAGAGCCTTCTTCTGTTTGTTGTATCTTTAGTTAGGAAAATATCATTCTCCCACTGAAAAATTCTCTTACTATGTTGCCAAAACGAGAGAGGACTCGTTGCCTTTATATGTTGCGAAGTATTAATCACACAATCCAGGTCATATAATTCGAGTGTCGTGCGCGAACGAAAAGCGTAAGTGCGAGTCTGAAAGAGTCGTTGAAACACATCCCAAACTACTACACCACGCGCGAGTGCAGACATTTTGATGGATTATGTGACTAAAAGATCACAATGCCATCCAAGCCCATAGAAGCCTCAACAAAAAACGTACCCCCTAACATAAGTCCTCACTCAAGAGTATATAATTGAGCTCTCGCTCACCCAATGCTCACCGTTAGGTTTTCTCTCTTATCCCCTGCATCTCTACTCTTGCCCTCGCATTTTCTCGCACCCTTCTATAGGCTCCATAAATTCCCATTTATAGGAAGCCCAAAGATTAGACCTAATTACATGTGGAATCCTATTAGTACACCAAAAAAAGAGTGCCTGAGTCCTAGCACAACTCAGAAAATTTTCACAAGTTATACTAACTTTTTCAGGTTAAATAAGAAATCATTTATGGGATTAGTACTTGCAAGTCCCTCTAAGTGCAAAGCGTTGACCTAAATTTCAAGTTATGAACCATGTTTTAGTCCCATGTATAAAATTAAGTGGTGGCTATGCATATACACAAAGTATTGTCTTTTTAAAAAAAACACCCCTTTAAATTTGATGCACCAGATGGACCGAACTGATCCGGGAAAAATGAATAGGATCCGGCCCCTTTTCTTAGACCTAGTAAGTTGCAATATACAGTTAAGGAATACAGTACTTTTTGCAGTCAAGGGAGGCACATTTGCAATTCCTGAAGGAAAAATGAGAAGAATCTTGGAAAGCTTTACGTAGTAATAAGTGCAATTTTTTGAAAACTTGAACGGGTGAACCTATGTGCTGCTGCAGATACCAAGGAATTAGGCATGTACATGCATACGTGCTGGGAATGAAAAGGCTCTTAGAATCACTCACTGGAATTGGAGAATTCGAAGAGTTCAAATTAATGAGAAGGAACACTTGGCCGGATCGATGACAAAGCCAAAACTCCGGCTATAAAAAGGGGTACATACGTGGGTTAGTGCTGCAGCAGTTGATCATCAGCACAAACCAAATGTATACATCTATTTATCCAAACCAACCGAAAAAGATTAGCAAGATGTTTTGGTTCTTGATTCCCATTGTCGTCCAATCCGTGGTACAGGTGGTTGCACCGGTTCTTCCGGTGGTTGCTACAGCCGTGCCTGTGCTGGCACCGGTGGTGCCGGCGGTCAATGTGGCTGTTCAGGCGGCTTCTGCCGCTGCACAGGTGGCGTCGGTGGCTGGACAGGCGGCTGCTTTGTTCAAACCTTGACTTGCAAGAACCACTAGGGTGGTGGTTAATTAATTAGGAACACACAGTCCTATGTGATCATTGCTTTAATTGCTTTCACATTAATTTGTTCCCATGCATGATCATGAAGACGTACAATTTAAAATCCTCTATTGAGCGTTTCATGCTTTCGTTTATGTCTCTCATTGTTCAGATACTATAAGTTTTATAACATTTTCACACAAACTGATACGCCATTGCGGCGAACAGGATCGATGAATTACACTATTTCAAAATGAAGTCATCCCGTATCACATGATGTTATTATTGTTATCTTAAGTCTTTCGATGAATTGATCACGGGCCATGCATGAAAGAAAAGATATATACATCAACAACCACGGGTGGACGCATGCATTTGATGTAGTGTCGAATCCCATGGAATGGCAACTATATATAACACAAATTTTGAACTGTGCACAACAATAAGAAACAGAAAAAGATGGAACAACCATCCGTTTTATTATTACTTGTAAAATAAGCACAATATATACTTTCTTCTTTGCGACAAGAATGATTATTATAACTCCATTATTTGTGATTAATTAATTACTCATTTAAGTCATCTAAAGCAAGATGTTTGAAGAATTCCGACGGAGGGCTGAAGTAGCTAGCTAGTATGAAGGTTCAAGGAATTATTTGTAGAACGAAAGCTAGCTAGCTTGATCTCAGACGGCGCGCGAGCCTTAATTTATTAATCATACTTAATTAAAATTTTGAAGAAACTAGATCAAAGGGTGGCTACGACTCTGATAAATTAAGAAAATCAAATGGCCAATGGATCGAGAAGATAATAGTATTGCCTATAATATTTTTTTTTGAAAAGCGAGTATTTAGTCAACTGGAATATCTAAATGCTCGTTTTTCAAAAAAATATTAAATGAGTATAACCTGTAACTCAACTATAATATTTTTTATACTAGTGATTGCCCGTGCCTACGGCACTACGCACCCCGGTAGTGCCGTAGGCCCGGGCATTTTTGTAATATATTTTTATTTTTTTATGTCAACGCCAGAAGCCAAGTATGGCATTTTTATGATATATTTGTAAGAGTGTGGGTATTTTCTTAAGAGAGTTGGAGAGCACACATCAGACCTTGGATCAAATGAATCTCAGTCCTTCTTTCAACTTGTATTTGTGTGGTCCCCACACCCTTATGTTTTTTTTTTTTTTTGATAGGCAATAGTAACATTTTATTAGGGGGTAGGGGAAGGGAATCCAACAAAAAGTTGGACAAATACAGCCAAATGGGACAAAGCCCAACCTCAAAGGGACAAAGCCCAGAACACCCAAGGGCCTAGAAGCCCAGATCAAACAAATACAAGCACAAAACCGCAAAAGGCCAAAAGCCCAGATCAAAACAATTAAGCCCAAATACAAAGAAAACCCTAAACCTAACCCACTAATTTGAGCACAACCGAACACCGCCACCCTCCGCCGCCCACCGCTTCAGACAGCAACCACCAGCCGACAGAAACGCTGCCACCATGCTCCGCCACACCACCACCAGTAAACCCCATGGAAGCAAACAGAACTGTCACCCATAAACACTGCCGCGGAGGAATCACAGCCGTTAAGCAAAAGCCAAAATCACCCAACAGTGATATGGCGGACAACCAACGCCAACCATCACCACCGCCGCGAGCCCACCCAAGCCGTTAGGCACACCTCGGAGAACCCAGCAGAAAACCGAGGGGGAAAGCAACACAGACGATTTGATGAAAGGGAAACGGGGGAAACAGAGGGTAACCAGAAATCGATGTACTAAAACCAGCAGCTAGGGGGTCGAAAAAATAGAGTGAGAAGTGAGAGATCTGAAGAAAACTAGAGATCCTTACCAGTGCCGCCCTCGTCGCCAACCGAAATCCCTCGAAACGACCGCCGAGTAGCCGCCAAACCAGTACCCACAAACGATCAGAAGGAAAAACGGGTGTCGAGAACCATAACTCCGGCCAAAACCACCAGCATCGCCGCCTCACGCCGTCTCGTTACCGGTGCCCATCATTTTGTGAATAAACAGAAAAAAGCCGAGATCAGAAAATGAATGGTGGAAGAGGATAACATGATATCCTCTTCATGTTATGTTTTATTAGGTAGATAACATGATATCCGGACCAGTTTACGCACACATTGACTATAATATTTTACTAATACATAAAGCGAGCGGGTCGCGGACCTTGCCCACGGGTTACGGTATACCAATTATGCATAACTGTGCATGTTTTTTTTCTTTTTTCTTTTCAAATGTTGAGAAAAATTATACTACTCTATATTTAGGAGAAAAAGGAAGAGAACGTGGGGTATAAACTAGACCAAAGTGGAGTACATATGACTACTAAAACATTACCTCGCTTGTATGTAACAACTAATTAACAAGGTTTGAATCCAAGACCTTCCAAGTTGGGAGGATCAATGAAATGAAGTGCTACTTGGGTTAGACCCTATTAGGTATGTTATATATGAGTGTTTGTGCATCTTGGTGATCAGGAAGAGGGTAAGAAACTACACATGGAAAATCATAGAGATATAAACACTGCTTATAAGTGTGCGCCTCAATATTCAAGTGCGTTAGGAATATTTTATCACATTGTGGAGCTGGTGATAGTCGTATTGTATCGTCTACACATCTGAAATGAGCCCTATAAACACGTAAAACCCCATAATCACGTGGAAAGTAAAAGAGTCAATTCCCCAAATAAAAAAAGAAAAAGAAAAAGTTTTAGAGTATTTAACCTGAATTAAAAGGGGCTCAATTTACGGAGAGATGTTGGGAATTTCAACACGGGACTCCCTAATCACTATCACACTATTTCCGACTTTCGTCTCTGTTCGATCAGTCAGTCTCTTGAAATTCAATACTCTATAACATGCATGTATTTACATGCACCCGTGCTGTGAATTAAACGCATGAACATAAAAGTTACCCAACAGTCAACAGAGTAGAGTTGTAAAGTCACGGCCGGACTATTTGGATGACAAGTTTTTCAAGTATAAAATGGGGGGTGACGATGTTTAGCTTAGACCACCAATTACTACCTAACTAATAACAAACCCAGATATTTTTTCTACGCATTTCACAACGAGGGCATAATGTCTGGCGGCTTGTTAATTTGCAATTGTCGAATTGGCAGTTATGGTTGTCGTTGCGATTGCGGCGGTGCTTACTGCCGTGGCTAACGTGCTTGCGGTTGTGGCTGTCTTCTTTGTGTAAACAGAAAGCAGTGGCAGTGGTTGAGGTCGAGGATCCCTAAAGATGGTTTACTAGCTATGGATTTTTTTCTTTCGGTTATTTGGGTTTTTTTTCACACATGGTTTATCTTTATGATTTTGTGGATCTGGGTGTATTTGGGGTTCTCTTCCATTGCTTTACTCCTTTGTTCCTATATGATACAGTATGATTGAAGCCTAATAATGAATAAACTCTCTTTATGTTGATCGTTTTATATATGCTTTTGTTTAATCTATTTCTGTGTTCTGTTCAAACTAGCTAGCTAGAAGTATCACATCAAAATTTTCATGCATAACAATACGGCATCTTGCGGGGACTGGGGTCATGATGCGTGTGAGTACGAAAGCTTCTCATACCAGATCTCATGATATATATTCCTAAATCGGTCAATCATATGTTTATGCTCGACGAAACTGAACACTCATTCATATAACCGGACAGGAAAGGTACATCAACAACTCCGGAGTTGTTACCCATCATATTAATTAGTATTTTGGTAAATGCAATAGTCGCATGTTGTTGAACTCCAACGACAATCGTACCACAAATCTAAGTCGTGCAATCAGAAAACACGGTAAAGATTAACAAACATTGATTTTAATTTGTTTAGTACTCTAAGATAGGCACAACCCTTTGTTCTTTGCAACAAGAATGATGATATAATTCCAGTTCATTGTCTTTACGTACGGTCCTTATTCATAGGGCTTCATCAGTTTGAATTTTGAATCGGATACTTGTACGTGAGATGATTAGTCGAGATGCATGTAAAGTAGTCCGGCCATTTGAATTATGAAAGAAAAAAGATGGTTGAAGTATTTCGCTCGAGGGGTGAAGTAGTATGAAGGTTGAGGGAATCCATCAAAAGCCTAATAAATTAGTTTAATCTTTGATGGCAAGGCTTTAATCACACTTGTAGATTTCATTTACCAATATGTTGAAGAGACTAGATCTCAATGTAGATAACTCAACCTTATAAGTAAGTTGCAGGGAAGACCTAGAGAAAATATATATCATTAGCACTTCTTATTTGTATTTTGGGAAATTTATATAAATGGTCCTCCTAGTTTCATTCGAGTCTCATTTGCGTTTTCCAAGTATCAATTACAACTCTTTTGACCTTCAAGTTTGGTTTTCGCACCAAATTGGTCCAATTGATAACTTCTGTCAGACAAACTGGACGAAAAAAATTAGATTGATGGCAGTTTGGACGTTGCAGTTTGTACCAAGTTGGTCCAATTGATAAAGTCTGTCCTCAATCTGATTTTTTGAAATTTTTGATGAAACATTGAAAAGTGTGGATTTAAAATGAATATTACTCATTCAGTAAATAAATAAATAAATTAGATTTTTTTTTGATCCGCAAATAAATTAGATCGGTAAATGGTTTGTGGTTCTAAAATTTGTGCTCCTATAAAGCATTTCCACGCAGCATCAATGCAATGCCTGCCATAGTGCCATGTGTACTCACATTCGCGTGAGATTTCGCAATTTAATACTACTGAGATCACTTGTATTTATTTACAAGTGATAAAAAAAAAGAAATAAAGAACTGAGACTCCGTTTGTTTTCGATGTAAAATATTTTATAATTTAAAATGTTTTATCAGAAAATAAACTTTAAATTTTTATTTTTCGGTGTTTAGTTGGCACTTGAAAAATATTTTCAGAAATCGACAAAATAGTGTAGAGAGAGAAAGGGGGCTTAAATGGTGAAGAGATCTGAGAATATTGGAATTGAACGTGGGTTAGGACTAACGATCGAGGAAACTGAGTAGTGAGAATTGCAGTAAAAGGTAGTGGGTTCATTTAGGAAAGTAACTTACGGAAGATTTAAGAATAAGTCATTTTCATCCAATTAATGGAAAATGTTTTACATGTAAAATGTTTCCCTTATTTTTTATACAACCAAACACCGGAAAATAGGTAAAACATTTTACCGGAAAACAAACGGAGCCTTAATATTTAATATGGGCTTGCGAGCTCATTCAAGCCGAGGTTGCAGTAACTCGGGCTTGGCTCGTTTATTTAACGAGCTAATTAAGTATTGTAGCCTGAGCTTGTTCGTTTACCTAGCGAGCTAATCTTTAACGAGTTATTGTCGAATCGAGGTTTGAGCGGCTCGCAAACAGCTCAGTTTGTTTGCCACTCTACGGGTGAGTGGACCTTTTGCTATCGAGTGATTTTGGCTTCTTTTTGAGAATAAATTCTTTACACCGCGGGTGTAAACATTTGTTTCTTTCAAATCAATTATATCGTGCCACGTTACAAAACAGTGGTCTCAATCAATAAAACATGGTGACGTGATGCAATACAATTGATTTGGAGGAAACAAATATTTATACCGGCGATATAAAGAATTTAATCTCTTTTGTTTAACACAAACATAGTGAGAGCATCTCCACTCCTTACTCAAATATTGACTCAAACTCCCCATTCGGCTAAATAGTCAAGTGGCTTATTTTTTTGTCTTTATTCAAATTTTTTTCGTATCACTTGGTTTATCATCATTTTTTTGGGAATTATTGCATCCTCATGACAAGAGGAATCTAAAAAATAAATTTTTTTGATCGAAATCCAAATTTTTTTGAATAAAAGCGAAAATAAGCTAATAAGTCAATTTTTTCGTCTTTATTAAAAAAAATTGGATTTCGATCAAATTTTTTTACTTTTTAGATTCCTCTTGTCATAAGGATGCAATAATCCCCAAAAAAATGATGATAAGCCAAGTGATACGAAAAAAATTTGAATAAGGACAAAAAAATAAGCCGCTTGATTTATTTAGCCGAACGGGTTAAATTGGGCCTTGCTATTTGCAGCCACAAATTTTCTGAACGTAGTCTGTGTACCATATTATAAACAGGTGTGTACCATATTATATACAAGCTACATTCAGAAAATAAGTGGCTGCAAATAGCAATGCCCGGTAAATTTGGGGGCGAGCTATTTGCAGCCACTTATTTCCTAAGCCTAGCCCGTCAAAAATTAACAGTTTTCGGACAAAAATGCCCTTTTTAAAAATGGACAAAAATACCCCTAATAAAACGACGTCGTTTTGGGTCTTCTTCTCCCCAACTCTTCTTCTCCAACCCACCTCCCACCTACAGGTCCTTTTTTTTTTATTTTTATCTACATCTCCGGCGAGAGGGTTCAACAGGAGAAAAACGGAAGAGAGAGAGAATGGGTTTATCTAATTGACAGGCAGGAGAGAGGGTTCAACAGGAGAAAAATACTCAGTCCCTACTTTTTGCTCCATCACCAGCCTCAAACCCATGTAATTCCACCCAGATTCATACAACCCCCAACCATCTCTGGATTTTTGGTTTTTTTTTCGAGACTCAGCCAAGAAGAGAGCAAAAAAGGACCCTTTCATAGTTCACCCAGATTCATCCGTATTTTCTTCAGTCCCATCGCGCATTAGCAAAATGCGTGATGTTAATCGCGCATTTCGTGAATGCGTTCTACGGAGCATGACGCATTCGGAATTTGCGTTTTTTGCATTTTTAACCGTCAAAATTAACAAAAAAAAATACATGACACATCTTCAAGATGCGTTATACGGAGAAGACAAGACGCATCTTCAAGATGCGTTATAAAGTGTTCAAGCTCAGGTAATGGAATCTGAATCTTGTAAACATTTTCGGAAGTTAATTTCTAATTTTGGTAGCGATTTTCGGAACTGAATGTTCGATTGGTGTTGGATGGGTGTGGTGGAGGAAGGGTGTGCTGCTTTCGGTGTTCGACGGGTCTGGTGCGGTAGCGGTGGTGGTGAACGGATGGCGGTGGTGGTGAACGGACGATAGTGGTGGTGGTGAACGGACAACAGAGAATAGGGAAACGGGGAGAGAGGGAGAAGGGGCAGAATCGTGGTGGTGGTGGTGTTGTCTGGTGGTGGTGACGGCGGTTATGGAGGATTTGGTGGTGGTGCAGGAGAGAGGGTTCAACAGGAGAAAAACGGAAAAGAGAGAGAATGGGTATTTTTGGAAGCTTTGGGATATTTGTTAGGCTGCATATGGCAAATTGTTATAAGATTTGTGGGTTACATTTAGCACAGGCTAGGCTTAGGAAATAAGTGGCTGCAAATAGCAAGCCCCTAAATTTGAGGACAACAGTTTTGGAACCAATTGAAACCCTGATTAGACCGACGTCGTTTTCGTCCATATGGCTTCTCTCTCTCTCTCTGACTGTGTTGACTGTTGAGTTGGGCACCCGCCACCAGCGCTGCCACAGCCCTTCGTCTTTCAGCACCCCCGCCACTGCAATCGGACCCGACCACTACGGCTGGTCTTTTTTGGTACGTCTTTCTCTCTCGCTCTGTAGAACTGTATCTCTGTTCCTCTCTCTCTCTACCCCGAATGGCTTCTTAAACCCTGATTTCTCCTCTTTGCAATCGTTTGAACTCCACTACTGTTGCTGGCTCTTGTAAGCCCTACTTCCCAAATCACTACCCTTTTCTAGTGACGTAGATATTTACAGTTCCTTCTTGTATGACTAATTGTGGATTTTTTATTTTATTTTATGTCCGTAGAATATTATTGAGGAACTAGTTAAAAGATTAATGAATCATGAGGCTTCCAACCAGGGCCCGCCTTGGGGGCCCCGGAGAACTCGTAACGTAGCGTCCCTTAGAGATGTCAAACGGGCTGTGCCGGCCGTTTAGCTTTGGCCCATTTACTTAATCGTGCTGTGCCGTTTTTTAATAGTGTCGTACCGTGCCCGGTGCCGGCCCATCTCCAACCGAGTTTCTTTGGGAAAAAGAAGTATTTGTTGTGGTGTGCCCATTTGTGCCCATCTAGAAGTGTGCCGTGCCTGTCTCACCTCCGTGCCATGCCCGGCCCGTCTAAAACCGTGCCCGTGCTGGGCCACATTTAAACGTGACGTGTTGTGCCATGCCCTTGCCAGCCTGGCCAGTTTTACATCTCTAGCGCCCCTATTGTTCTGACAAGCATGACTTGGGCTTCAGTTGTTTCGAAGTTCCAATTTTTGGTTACAAAGATCATGTTGGTCTCTCCGGGTTATTTATATCATTCGCTTGATGTATGTGTACTGTTATATAGCTTAGTTTTGTGGTGTCAATTGAGTTGTGCAGATTGTTATCCTTCTTTTTGTGTGTGTGTGCAGAAAATGCTACCTCTTAGAAAGTTGGGCTATCTAGTTACTACTGCTTCTGCTTCCAGATCTGCTCCTTCTTCAGTCTTTTCTTGTAGTATCAAAATTTCTCAAGTTCCGGAATTTCAGTTTTTGGGTAATGGGACTCGGAGGTGCATACATCAATTCATAGTTGTTGGCTCTTCACTAACCAAGCTAATTATGCAAAGTACCATTTTGAAATGCCAGCCTGATGGGCTCAGCAATCCCTTAAGATCTTTTTCGAGTGTCGCTGGAACCATCCTAGTTCGGGCTAGAGATATAGGTAGAATATCTATGGAGCTAGAAAATGCAGTCGAAGAGCATAGATTTGATGATGCATGGAAGTTGCACGAGCAACACATGCTAATGGAAGGGTTCCCTAGAAAATCCCTTGTGAACAAGTTTCTAACGGCTTTTGCCGAAAGCCTAGACTTGCGGTGGCTTGAGAAGGCATATGGTTTAGTGGAACAGGCTATTGAAGAGGGGAAACAGAACTTGTTAGAGAAGGAGACACTTATTTATCTTGCTTTTTGTCTTGCAAGATGTGGATTAGTTGTTCCTGGATCAACTGTTCTGAGGAAGTTGGTAGAAATGGAACAATTTCCCCCGGTGAGCGCTTGGTCAGCTATCTTGGCTCATATGTCACAAACTGCTCCTGGTGCTTACCTTGCTGCTGAGTTGGTTACTGAGATAGGCTACTTGTTCCAAGATGGGAGGGTGGATCCGCGTAAGAAGATAAATGCTCCTTTGATTGCCATGAAGCCCAACACAACCGCGTTTAACATTGCTTTGGCCGGTTGTCTTCTGTTTCATACTACTAGGAAAGCAGAGCAACTTCTTGACATGATGCCTCGTATTGGTGTCAAGGTCGATACGACTTTATTGGTAATTATGGCCCATATTTATGAAAGAAATGGACGAAGAGAAGAGCTCAAGAAGCTGAAAAGACACATAGATGAAGCTCCTGACCTAAGTGATGTTCAGTTTCGTCAGTTCTATAATTGCTTGCTTACATGCCATCTGAACTTTGGGGATCTAGAAGCTGCATCTTACATGGTCTTGGAAATGCTCCGGAAGGCAAAGGAAGCACAAAATTCTCTTGCTGCTGCTACAATGGTCTTTGAAGCTTCTGGAAGTGGCAATCAATCCTCTCCTGAACAGGTTTTGAGCCTCAGAAAATTAGACGATTTAGATAATGGCAAACTGCATCAACGCCATTCAATATGTTTTGAAGATTTTTACCTAGACCGTAATTTTTCAAAACTTGAGGCTGAGGCCAAAGAGTTACTTGGTATTCTACTGGTGAAGCTGCTGAGGCAAGTGGATCTGATCACAACGGAACGTGGTATTCTGCAACCGACTGAAAGAATCTATGTAAAGTTGGTCAAGGGTTTCCTGGAAGTTGGCAAGACGAAGGATTTGGCTGAGTTTCTAATTAAGGCTGAGAAAGAGGACTCCCCTGCTTCCACTGACGATTCAGTCTTGGTTCATGTTATCAATTCGTGCATTTTACTTGGATGGTTAGACCAGGCACATGACCTTCTTGATGAAATGCGCTTGGCTGGTGTTAAAACTGGATCTGCTGTGTATGCTTCCCTTGTGAAAGCATATTGTAAAGAAAATAGAGCAGGGGAGGTGGCATCACTCTTACGGGATGCTCGCAAGGCTGGGATCCAATTAGATTCAAGCTGTTACGAGGTACTGATTCAGTCCAGGGTGCTTCAGGATGATAATCAGGGGGCCCTTAATCTGTTTAAAGAGATGAAAGAAGCCAAAATACCAAGATCAGGCCATCAAGAATTTGAGATGCTGGTGAAGGGATGTGCAGACAAGGGTGATGCAGGTTTGATGGGAAAGCTTTTGCAGGAAATTAAAGAAGGCCAGAGATTAGATTCAGGAGTTCATGATTGGAACCATGTTATCCATTTCTTCTGTAAGAAAAGACTGATGCAAGACGCTGAGAAGGCTCTTAAAAAGATGAGGAGCTTGGGACATCTCCCAAATGCTCAAACTTTCCATTCTATGGTCACCGGGTATGCTGCTATAGGGGGGAAATATACAGAAGTAACAGAACTGTGGGGTGAGATGAAGTCATTTGCTTCTGCGACTGCAATGAAGTTTGATCAGGAACTGTTGGATTCTGTACTTTACACATTTGTGAGGGGTGGATTCTTCAGTCGAGCAAATGAAGTTGTGGAGATGATGGAGAGACAGAGCATGTTTATTGACAAATACAAATACCGCACCCTCTTCTTGAAATACCACAAGACACTCTACAAGGGAAAAGCTCCAAAAGTTCAGTCGGAAGCTCAACTGAAAAAGAGAGAAGCAGGATTGACCTTCAAGAAATGGGTTGGCTTATGTTGAAGAAGATTTAGTCTATGTGTGCCCTTAGAAGCGGTTAGTTCATGGACCTTGAAAGTTGTGAAGATTCTTGAAGGTATGTCAACAATGCTGTCAAATTTCAGTGCAGTGATAGTTCACAAGTTTGTTTTTGGGAAAATGACGGCCCATGACGTGTTTTGATAATTAATACCCGCCAAGGACATGCGGAGAACATTCGTTAATGCTGAAAATGTCCTTGGCGGGTATTAATTATCAAAACACATCATTGGCCGTCATTTTCCCTAAGTTTTTAACTTAAGGAGAAGCAAAAAGGATATCTTTCAGTTTGTGCTTGAAGGTTTCCATTTCTAGTACCTGCTCATCTTAAGATTCCTACTTCTACTTTGTAGTTCCCAAGTCTTTAATTTTCAGGTGTTAATAATAGTTTCAAAGATAAAGGTAAGACTAGGATGATTGGTGGAAAGAGAGAGTAGGTTGGACGAGGACTGCACGATGAAAGAAGGAAAGAGGTTGACCCCCTCCAGAATAGAGATTTGAGTAAGGAAGAAAGAAAGCATCCGGAAAGCTAGCTTGGTCAAGGGCTTTTAGTCCTTTCCTTGAGCGAAGGAGTCTCATCAGACTTTTTTCTATTCGATTTCTATCTTATCTTGTCTTTCACTATTGATCTTCCTTGAATGTGGTGGTGAAGCATACCGAGCCTTCTCCTTTGTAGCCTTGAACTCACTCGTTCGATTGCCGTGACGTGTTACTTAACTAGAGGATATTAAGTGTGTCATTCACTCACAAAATTGTGTTGTTCTTGTCTTAAAAATTCCATGGAGCAACCCCCTAATCTGCTCTGATGTTTCCACCCATATTCTAGCATTTTTAGCTTCACACATTCTTTGGTGCCAAGAATCTGTGTTTCACGCTTTATTTGATGTGTTCTTGTTTGGAGTGGACAAAAGTACAAGTTCTTGAAATGTTAGGTCCCTCTCCTTAGTAATGCAGTGAATCAAGCATCTTGACAGAAACGGCTTTCTTGTCCATGGCTGGAAATGGATCCTCTATTTTCCTATAACTTAGGTAGTTTACAGAGACAAATAGGAAGGAACTGTGGGAGGAGGAGGTGGACTAGGGGGATTTTATGTCAAGAGAGGAAGTGAAGGTAGAAAGGAGACACCTGTTGGCGTCATTGCCTCCAGGCACTTGGCAACCATCTTAAGAGCTTTGCACAAATTAGATATTGTAAGTACTAATTCGCCAAATGAAGAAATGATTCCAAAAGACGAACAACATCTGCATTAAGAACTGAGATTTTCCCAACCTGCTATTGGCGTTACCCAAAGACGTGTATCCTAATGGCAAACATTAAGGTCTGTGCATGTGTAATGCCATGCTAAGGTGACGGTAATGTTGCATTTTCCATCTATACTACAAGGGAGCAACGTGTGGGCCCCCCTGCAAACACATTTTATTAGAAGGGCTGAGCCTGAGATTAGTTTGATCCAACAGCTGACTTGCATTGGTTTATGTGTAAATCAGTTTTTGTCTTCGCTGTATTACTCTAAGTCTCTAAGGCATATGTTACACTCTTTCATACTTATTATGACTTCATGTAATATTTATCCTATTCTTGGTTGTATACAAACACAGCTTGCATATTCGAACACATATAAAACATAAATACGTTTACGAGGAGTACATGAAGTTGCATATGCAATTCATGTGGAAATTTCAGTACGATCTTGCTCTATGAGACTTTGTTATTTTGAATTTTGGGATTTAAAATGAGTGGAGTGCCTTGTTTCTTGGAAATATATCAGTCACGGGCTTACAGGCTACAGCCTTATTACAGTGTGATGCTTTGACAATGTTGTAAAGCTCTCTCAGCTCTTCTCTCTGGTGGATTGTTTGCCTTCTGTGCAATAGTTCGTGCATCTCAGATAGGCATTACTCCATTTTATCATCTTACTAGCATATCGTGCTCTCTTGGCAGGTAAAGAAAAATTTAAAGCAAGGGAAAGTTCAGGAAGGTGGTAAAGTCTTGCTGAACCATAGTTGGAAGGAAGATATAGCTGGGAGCAGGTTTCATGGGGAGGTGGCAGATCTGATCATGGTGCTTTCAATACATCAAGTCTATTGACAAGCTTGTTTGGTACTACACTGGTGCTGGTAATTATACTGCGACTCCAAATATGATGTGGTGCTATCGTTGAAGCGTTAATTGCGTCCTTGGAGGTAGAACAGATGGAGATCCAAGTTGTAAGGATGAAATGAAGTTCTACTGGTACTGGAAGCAACTATTGGAAAGTAAAACACTTGCTGTGGAATTGTAGTCTCGGCATTGTACCTTCTAAAGAAACCATGCGGAAGGGGAAATTACCTGCGGATATTCAGTGTCGATTGTGTGATGAGTGTCCAATATCCATTTACCAGTTAGAAGTGCATTGCTGTTCTGTTAGAAATCTGATGTTGGGGTGATTGCTCTTTTATGGGATAAATATCCTACAGGTGGGAATGGGAAGGTGTTGAGATTGTGAAACGTGATTTGGAGGGGCTTTTTGAATCGGTAGCAGCCTTGATTGATGGCTATGGAAATGAGTTACTACAATTCACTGATATTGGAAGGAGATGCCGCCCAAGCCTTCATCAATATGCTGGCATAGTGTAAAAGTTGTGTGCCCTGACTTAAGTTTACTTTTTCTCCATCAAAGGGGCAATTATGGGGTTCATTTGTTGGCACCGTTTTGTTATCGGGAAAGGAGTTGAAATTGGTGAAAAACTCCACCCTTGTTATTAGATGCCTTGAGGAATGATTTGTTTCCTATTGTATGATTTTTGCTCTCTATCAATGAAGGGAGAAACAGTTTATTCTGCTTCTTCAAGGTTGGCTATAGGCTTCTTCATCAAATTCAATTTTGATAATCTGAAGGGTGCCCGGTACTAGCCAAGGATTAGCCCCGCCAGAGCAAGAGGTTTCAAAATTCCCGTAGAGCAAATCCTAGTGTCGGGTCTTCAGGCCCGCTGTGAGTCCCATGCAATCTCCAACTGTAACTCCCTGCCCAACATTGAGGATAGCTTGTTGAATTGCAGTATCCTTGTTCATTTTAAGTTTCCTTTAGCAGGCTTGCACGATGATTCCGGGATTCAGACTGAGATGACCCATCTATTTGTTTTTTGCTCAATAAGAAGATGCTCTAATCTATTTGCCATTTGATGGTTGTAGCTGGATACTACCCTGAACTCTAATAAGCAACCAAGACCTTCTGAGTTCTGAGTATGTTTGAAGAAGTTTTCCGTCATGCATTGCATGGTATTAATCACCTCGATCGAAAGCCTCTATCTATAGACGTCACTTACCTGCTTCTTTCCCCCGGTCCACTAACCAACTAATTCAATTCACACCGGGCCAGTTGCGCTAATGTGATACATATAGTCCTTTGTATTACGCGGCTTTTGTTTCATTCGTCTCAGTCTGATTTAATCTAAGGATCACTATTTGTCGTATTCCTTTCGGCGGGTATGTTAGGCAGCTATACCACACAAGGAGTTCTTTGAAGTTGAGGTAAGCGATAGCTTTGCTCGACCGATGCTACTATAGCCAAGCCTTAACTTCCTGCATATTTGACTTATTTCCTTACTTTAATGTATCATGAAAGTGAAGAGCTACTATAGCCAAGCCTTAACTTCCTGCATATTCGACTTATTTCCTTACTTTAATATATCATGAAAGTGAAAAGAGCTTCAAATACAGGCATTTCTCGAGAGTTCATTGACCTATAATAGAGTAGTACCTACCTATATCTTCAAGCTTAAAGAGACCTGATGCTTAAGGAAAATAGGTAATACATATATCGAAATTACTACAGATCAACTACAGGAAAGGACGGATGCCGACAGACCGATTGAAAGAAAGAACGGACAGCTCTACCGATCTTGGCCATGAAGACAAAGACTTGTTTAATGATCTCGGGAGTTCTTTTTTCAGGATAACGCTAAGGTGAACAAGACGGGTAGTTACACTTATGAGACTATCTGATTGAAGATCTCGACTAGCTTGGACTGCTCCATCATGTGACACCCTCTCAGACCTGACATTGAGACCGATAGAGACCTTGATGTAACCTGAGACCGGCACTCCTACTCTCTCCCCTCTCGTTCCTTGCCCCTCTTCTTCGACTTCACGCTCAATCAAGAAGGCTTCTGTCACCTTGTTGAGATCGAGGACCGTCTTGTTCAATTTGATGTTTTTGCTGAAAATGGGACGGTGACCCTCCCCTTTCCTGATCCACCAAGCCCCGGAAGTTGGGCTTTCCTTCTTAGACTCTAACCTTCTATAGAACAGCGTTTAGAAGAACAGCGGATAGCGAAACGCTGCAAATATCCGCTGCAACCGAGAGGTAGGAGCTCTTTCACAACCGAGAGTATTGAATGGGCTACCGATAACTGTTTATCAAACGAGCTAGGTCATGAGCAAAAGAGGAGTCATTGCAAAGGAAAGGGGGAAGTTCCGTTGAACTGGAGACTTGCCTTCTTCTCAGAGGCTAGATGGAACGGAGTGATTTTTCAGTGCTGAGCGGGTATATGCTATGTGGTACCCACTCGGTGCATCCGAGCTGTCCGATACACTTTTGGACGGCTCGGATTGAAACCCTCTCTCTCCTCTCACACAACACTTTCTCTCTCCAAATCTGAGCTGTTCAAACACGCAATGGACGGCTCGGATGCGCGAGCGGGCACCACGTGGTACCCGCTTGGCACTGAAATTTTTTCCAGATCGAACGAGAAAGATTCCAACCACTGAGGGTTTTTTAAAACCAAACCGTTGATTGCTGAGATAGGCGGTTGAGATTGCTCACTACACACTGTAGTGATTTTGCTCTCTACAAGGTCTCTGGATCTGCATTGTATTTGTTTTGTAGACTGGTTAACTTAGGAATGTTTTTTGTTTTGCACAACGGTTGTGTGAGAAGTGTTCTCTTGAGAGAAACTTATTCATGGCGAATTCATGGCTCCGTGCAATCTCAGCTGTCTGTTTCGGCAATCAATAATTGAGCTACGTTTTTAAACACTTTAATTTGGATCGTCCTAAATACTTTTGGACGACTAAGATTGGCCTGCCTATATTTTATTCACAGGTGGCCCATTAAAAAGTTTTTCTCTTACCGAAATTAATTCTGTAAACTGCGACCGAACACAATGACAGTTGATAGATTTGTTAAAATGGAAAGAAGGGAAAGCGGATGGGAATTGATTTTCGCATTTTCCAAATTGTTAACTCCACTCCCCTTATAGACTATAGAGTTGATTTTCGCACTTTTTCAAATTGTTAACTTTGGGAATTGCGGAAATTGATACTAAAGAAGTCGAAATTCTCAAGGCAAAAGTACAGAGTAGTATTCAGGCTCCGTTTGTTTCGATGTAAAATATTTTTTCAGAAAACAAATTTCAATTTTTATTTTTCGGTGTTTGGTTGGCACCTAAAAATATTTTCGGAAATCAACAAAATAGTGTAAAGAGGGAGATGGGGAGTTTTAACGTGGAGAGATATGAGATTATTGGAATTGAACATGAGTCAGGACTGACGATCGAGAAAATTGAGCAGTGGGAATTGCAGTAGAAGACAGCGGGTTCATTTCGGAAAATAATTTACGGAAGATTTAAGGGTAAGTCATTTTCATCCAATTGATGGAAAATGTTTTACATGTAAAATATTTTTCTCATTTTTTACACAACCAAACACCGGAAAATAGGTAAATTATTTTTCGGAAAAATATTTTACGTTTTTGGTTGGTAGGAGGAAATGATAAACCGTTGTTTCTGTGCCCTGCTGGAAAGGGTCGGACTTCGGATCGAACCGAATCCATTTGGAATCATAGTCGCGCTCCGAAAGTAGGGTTTTAGTTCTTTGTGCTTTTAGAACCAAAACCCCAAAATCAATTCACAGAGAGAGAGAGAGAGACGACGAACAAAGACAGGATCCCCTGCTGCAGCGCTTCTCTATCTTCATGGCTTTTCTTTTCCAGAAATTCCAAGAGGTGAGTCTCTCTCTCGCTCTGAATGTCTCTATGATTTTTGCTTTCGTTAGATTGTATGTTTCTTTCTGTACAATGCTTGCAGTTGACTGAAACTTCTTGCAATTTTTTTTTCTCTTTCTCTGTTCCTTTGTTCTCAGCTTTTGATCTGAATGCGACTATATTACTCTTAAGCTTTTTTCAACCTCATTTCGCAAAATTTCTATCCGATTTCGGTTGCATACATGACTATGGGATTGAGCTGCATCTCATGGTTTTGCTCTCTTTTGAACAAAAAGGCATTTTTTGTATATCTGAATATTGTGATTTGGGTTTTTTTAAGCTCACTAAAAGTGCAATATAATTTTGCAAACTGATTTGGCTTTTTAAGTCCATTAAAAGTGCTGAATTGCAGGAATTTCAAATACTGTAAGTATCAAACATGATTCTAGATTGTTGGCCACACTACATTACAATCTTGGATCCACCCCTCGAAGTGGAGGTCTTGTGTTCCCCTCCTCTCAACTCTTTGGGACTACCTGCTCAAGGTTACCATGGTTTTGCCCGGTCGATGATTGTGGTGAGTTGTTCGAAGAGCCGGGGTTTCACTGCAAGGGGTTCCTCGCCATCAAAAAGAATTCTCATAGTAAAGGCAGAAAATCAGATTAAAAAAAAAAAAGTAAAGGCAGAAAATGAAGATTTTTTTACTTGCTCTTCATGATGAAAGCTTATTTCTGGTCAATTGAGAAAAATACTGAAGTATGTAGATGGGATTTATCCATATACTAAGCAAATGTGTTTTGCTTTTAAAATCATCCAAACCCTCTTTCCTAATTTTCTAGAGAGAGAGAGAGAGATGTGGGAGAGGGAGGGAGAGAGATGTGGGGGTTGAATATGGAGGCAAAATTATTCTATGCCCCTGGGGTACTGTCACGTGGTGCTCTAAATTCATTTTTCACACACGTCTTTTTCAGTGCGTAGAATGAGACTAATGCTAGCGTGCATATATCGAACAGGGGGCCGTAAAAAAAATTAAACTATCTTTTTTATTAACTAGTGTTGCGCCCGTTTGATACACGGGACAATGTAGTTTTTTTATCCCGTGCATCGAACGGGCATCAACGCTAGTTCATATACATGTATGTGATTGTTTGATGGAGTTGTAATTTTGATGAGGTTTCTGAAATGATCTGTTCTTTGCTAAAATTCATCAAAGATAGTGAATGAACTTCTTCAAAATGGTTCTTTTCTGGAAGCAAACCCCATTATGCTCGTGCTTTGTTGGCATGAACTGATTGTCTTCATTGCATTCAAGGGTATTGGACATATTGATAGTGGATTTGAATCCATGTTTTGGCATGGTATGCACAACATAACTGGACTCACAAACAACCTGTTATTCTGCCATTTGAAATCTGCGTGTTGGTCATTTAGTTGGTCGGTCGGTCGAAATACCTTGACACGAATTACATACTTTGACATGAGTTTCTAGCTTTAATGTTGGTGCGTGTTTTCTCTTTGTGTGTAATTCGAACTTATAATGTCTTGTATGTTTTATTTGTCACTGCCTTTTGTTCACTTAATCGGGGAGAATATTTTTTAAAAGTAAGAAAGGGAAAAACCAACTAAACTCTAGGTGCCAATTAATCCCCGATTAATCAGCCTAGGCTCTGGGCGGTGCCTCGCCGCCCGACCAATGCCTAGCAACTTTTAGAACATTTTGAGGGCAAGACAGACAGACAGAAAGAATTGCAAATGAATAATATTCCTAAACTGTTGGGGCATCACCAATTTATGATAAGTTAGGAAAAAAATAGACTAAGGTAGTTTAGTCACGCACAATGAAGTCTAGTTGATGTGGTCATGCAACAATAAGGAAGAGTTATGGAGTAGTATATTGCTAATGGAAATGTTAGGGGAGAGTTGGGAGAACTAAATGAAAAAGGGTTGTCAATTTAGTAATTTTTCCAGTTACTAACAGATCTCACCACATTATTGCAATATGCATCTACAATACCAATGACCTCATCATTAGGGTGGACATAGATTTGAAATAGCAGTATAACCTATGTAGCATGAACAGTTTGTCGGATGTCACGTACCGATGTTGGGCACCAACAATCTCCTGACACGTGTCCAACGCTCAAATCATAAGGGTGTTATTTTTTCTCAACATTTTTTTGGGACACTCCAGGGACATTTTGAAGAATGCTCCAGACACTCTGGGGACACTCGCAAAACAAGTTGGGTTTGTTAACCTCCAAAATAGTAGACTCTAATCAAAACTTAATGAAGTCTTACTTTTTGCGTGAGGATGATGGTTTATTGATTATAAAGACACAAATGATGAAACACATTATCTTCAAGTCTATGTTACCTGGAACGCGGATTGTACCAGTATGAGGAACGGGAACGTGGTATGTCACATACTCACATGTCTAAGTTGTGGAACGATAGAGGTAGCTAGGCTTCTATAGATATCAAAATCAAAACTTCCCCTTGAAAAGGGATAAAAATCTTGTAAAATTAAGTATCATTTTCCAAATTATCTGTGCAAAATACATTTCTAGGAACATCATGACCAAATTTTTCCATTTTTTCTCACCAAAATTCCACTCCCTCTTGATTTTTACATAAATAAGTTCAGTTTTTTGGAAAATAAATTGGGGATCGCTTTGGATCGCTATATTTACCATTTTGGAATGGAAGTGTACCATGTTTTGGAGCGTTCGTATTGGTGCGCAATTTGCTTGGGTAGTAGAGTTCCCTGGTAACATAGGTTCAAGCACTTTTGTGAATGAGGTAATGATACACATAATTTAAGATATATACGCTGTGAATTTACTTAGAGTCTTATATACCATTTTTAATCCTATAGAAGCATGCACAGTAGTTTCAAATCTGTCCCCTAACTTGTCGTGTCCTCCAATTTTCTAAAATTTACGTGTCATTGTCGTGTCCATGTTGTGTCGCGGGTCCGTGTCGGTGCCAACCAAATAGGATGCAATAACAGTACATAGGTAATTTATCATGTTACAGTACTGCTGATTTTGTTAGTTTGTAGATTCTCATGTAGGAGTATTAGACACGGAGCACTGCTTTAGTAAAAAACTATCTGATTATTTCATCATCTTAATTAAGTTTTTCTGTGTTTTTGAATTTGCTATCAGGGTGTGAGAACTCTTGCGAAAAGTCCTACATTTGCTAGGGATCCAAGGCAACTTCAGTTTGAGGCTGACATAAATCGTCTATTCCTTTACACCAGGTCCGAATCCCCTGCATTGGTTCTTTAATCTATCATGTTTCTTCATATGCATTTTATGCAGCCCTTTTTGCCATATAGTTGCTTTTATACTAATTGTCATCCTTGTACATTGAATATCCAGTTATAATCGGTTAGGAAGGAATGCTGATGAAAAAGATGCAGAGGAGATCATTGATATGGCTGGCAAGGCCTCCCTTGCTGACCAACAGAAGCAGGTTCAAGATAACATACATTCTCAAATTAAAACCTTCAGCATGTGGATGGATGAAATCCTTCTTCCTGATTCAAAGAGCATAAATGAATCAGCTGAATCAAATTCACAAAAGAATACTCAGACCCGCAGTGGCCTTAGCCTTGCTGTTGGAAGGACAAGCCCCTCAGATAACAGTCCTAGTGAGTTTTCATGTGCATTTTCATTTGAAATTGTAGGATAGTTTTGTCTATAAGTTTTGGGATGATTCAATTTCACTTCCTTAGTGTTTGAAACTTCTGCAATCTATTCTTCTATCCTTCTTGTGCCAGGCACGCATAAAATACGACAAAAAGAAACATAAGATGAGAATGTTGTTGATTTCATGCTTCGTCTGTAAAGCCAACAACCATTCAGTGAATTTTCTTGAATAAGCAGTGATTGAAGGAGTTGGGGTATTGAAAAGCATAGCACTGGAAACTGGGGGAAAATCAATAGGAAATGCTTTTCATATAATGGTTCCTTACTTCCTTGCAATTAATTGTTTGGTGCTTACAATGATCATGTGTTTTCACCCTTCTTCGATCATTTAAAAGTTATTTGATCCATACGTCACTGATGACTTGTCACTGTTTCTCTTTTTCATATTCTCTAATTTTGGCTGGAAAGATTTCACCTGTGCTCCCAAGTGACCTAGTATTATGATAGTGGTAATGCCATGTAGTTCTGCCAATACTTTTGATCGCATGCAATGGAAAGAGAAGAAAACTACAGATTGTTATCGCTGTATGTGTCTGTAAGCAATTTTTAATCACAGTAGCTAACTTCGCCATCTGAAGCATTTGTCCTTATGGCATGGCATGAAACTCACGGTGATGATAGCTAATTTTTATTGCTGGAATCTGATTAGAGTAAATTTTCAGCACAGCTGTACCTGATTCAAAACCTTTAAAACCTGCTGAGCTGTCACAGAAGCTGAAGAATCTCATGGGCTATACTCTTGAGCTCAAACCATCTCAAATCCCACACAACGAGGCTGGCCGAGGTTTATTCATAGATGGCCAATCTGATGTTGGTGCAGTGATTGCAATCTACCCTGGCATAGTGTACTCTCCAGCTTACTACCGATATATTCCTGGATACCCAAGAGTCGATGCACAGAACCCTTACTTGATCACGAGGTACGACGGAACTGTGATCAATGCACAGCCCTGGGGTGCCGGAGGTGAAACTCGTGAAGTGTGGGACATCTCAAGTGTTATTGGACGTCGTACGGGGCCAACGGCTAGTGCTCAGGATGCTGACAAAGGTTCTGACCGGATGTGGAAGATGCTCAGTAAACCTTTGCCACCCACAAGAGTGGCAACAAGTGGCGATGTGTTGGAACGGAGAAACCCACTAGCTTTAGCCCATTTTGCCAACCACCCTGCAAAGGGAATGGTCCCGAATGTCATGGTTTGTCCTTATGATTTTCCCTTAACTGAAAAGGATATGAGAACATATATACCAAATGTTGCTTTTGGAGGTGGTGAGGAAGCAAGGATGAAGAGGTTTGGTCGTTTTTGGTTTAAATCATGGGGATCCGGCAATAGTGGATCTGATGATGTTCCTATTTTGAAGACGCTTGTTCTCGTGGCCACTAGGGCGCTTTCCGATGAAGAGGTGCTGTTGAACTACAGGTTGAGCAACTCCAAGCGGCGGCCGTCCTGGTATACTCCTGTGGATGAGGAAGAGGATCGAAGAAGGTGGAGCTGATAGGGTTGCATTGCATGTGGAATTTGTGGGCCTCCTTCAGATCTTGGACCATATGCCATTACTTGATTATATTTGGAGTAGCTGTTTCATTGAGGTTTCTTGAGGATTCTTTTTTGTTTTATTTTCATTATTCAAAGTTTCATATTTAAAGCGAGTTTTCAAGAAACTGCTCGAGTTTTAGCAAAAGCTGTTACAAAGCCTCTTCAAATTATGCTGCAATTTCACCATTTTTCAGGTTAACAGCCTGACTGGGAAGTGCATTGTGCTGAAATCGTGTTGGCTTTTCTTGGTGCAACTCTCTCTCTCTCTCTCTCTCTCTCCATGCATACAACACATAACTTGTAAGTATTTCGCATGGTATAAAATGCTATCCGGACAAATTATACTGAATTGACTATCACTTAAGGTGAAACATGTGGCAAATTGGAGCTTTTTTACATCACCATAAAAGTCCGACAAAGATAGCACTTAATATGACAAAAAAGGCCGGGTGTGAAAATCTGGAATCTTTTTAACTAATTTTTGTATCATTACGGCTCTGTTCCGCTAAGGTTCTTATTTTTTAAGTACGTATTTTTCATTTTACGAGACATGTCATTCTATCACAATCATCACCCTTAATTCAAAAAAATAAATAATTATTTAAAAAATAAATACTTATTTGCTTTAGCAGAACGAGCCTACATATACTAGGACTTGGATCTGTGAATGGACACATCATTTTGTTTTTAGGTGGCTACTGCATATGTAGTTCGAATTGGTAATCCAAACTCACCCTAAATAGCGTGGAAGCAACAAATTTGTAATTGGAACCATTGCAAGTAACAAAATTCAAATCCACGAAAAATCAGATTGGACTATTAAAGATAATGATCGTCTTGAGGAGATCGATTCACATTTTTCTATGCATCAACAAACTGTATCCATTTAATACTTTGTCTACTCGTCTCTGTATACGAAGCAAACAGATACCCAGAAGAGATCACTTCTTTTTCCTTATTTTCTCCAACATGAGCAAATACCCATCTCTTATCATTTGAACCATATTAGTGAAAAAAAAAAAAAAAACTGTAGCTTATTTCCAAAAGTAATTAATATGGAGGCTTAAAAAAATCATTAACTATATCGTTGTTCATATTTTCTTGCCAATTGTGGTCACCACTGCTTGCATGCCTCCAATAACGTCTCCATTCCATACCCTGATCTTGGTAGTGTTGTTGTGAAGCATAAGTTGGGGCACCATCTGCTTCTTGAGAAGGTCCAGATGATGAATCTTCTTCATTCACACTAACCCCCTTCGTTTTCTCAGTTATATTACTAGTAGTTGATTCTTCGCGGCTTTTGTTTTGATCTCCGTCTTCGTCTTTGCCCTCCTGATCCTTAACTTCATCAGGTTTTGCCGGAGGCTTTCTATCAACTGATTCGTCCTTCGATTTTTTCCACCCTGCAAAGAAAAAGAAAAAGAAAAAAAAAGTCCCGTGTGATGGAGAGAGAGCGAGGCATTGTTGCGACGGAAAATATAAATCGGTGTGCTTAAAAGTAATCTAAGTAGTATGTAAGTACGTCGAAAAACATATGAATGCATACCCAAAACCAAAACCAAAATCTTATTCTTGAGATCTTTTAAACCCATTTCTATAGATCTTCTAGGGTGATGAAGGTGGATTACGCTGCTCTTTATTTACAGAGAGAAACAAGCTGGCTTCGTGACTATCGGACTATATGATTTATGGGGCAATATATAACAGTTTTGAATGAAAAAAATATTTGCTTTTATAGATTCTGTGTATGAAATGCTCAGAATAAAATTATTTATTTTGGCGTGCATTGAATTTTCTTCTCTTTAATGGAGTATTGACTTAGAACGGTATTGATTGCAAATGAAGCAGTAGATTTTCAAATATATGTTCGGGATTGGTAACAAAAACACATGATGTAGGAAACTTTTGTGCCTAAGAAATTTAATTAATTTACTTACCCAATGAGGAAAAAAGGCATGTTTGTAAGAAGTTATTACTAATTAATTATCATACCATAGAAATTAATCAAAGAGTTGAACAAATGATACAATTGCAAACTTGTGAGTTAGAAATTAAATAGATTTTACACAACTATAACCAGCTGGAAAAGGAACAAGAAATGCAAGAAAGGTATTGGGTAAAAAAAAAGGCAATATTAGGAGCTACAAATTCTACTATGTAATAATAACTTCCGCTTAAGAAATTCAGAAATCTTGAGAAAAGAGGATTATATGAGATTATGAGACTTGAAGATACTTTTTTTTTGCCCTCGTTTCGCTAAGTTCTTATTTTTTAAATACTTATTTTTCATTTTACGAGATAGATTATTCTCTCAAAATACATCATTTATAATGAGCAAAGTCCACTTTGACCCCGTGGTTATCGTCATGTGCGGATACCCCCCTCATGGTTCAAAATTGACCACATAACCTACTTGTGGTTTTAAAAATGTGCGGATAGACCCCCTGCCGTCATATTTTCCATCCATATTAACGGATATGTATCTCACACGCCTCTAGAATATAATCTGAGTCGTTCATGATGTATTAAATAAAGAATAGAGTATCTCTGTAAAAAAATCATCTCGATCAAGCATCAATAACCTAGTGATCTAATTTTTAGTAAATTCAAATTTGAAATTTTAATTTCATAACAAAATCGATTCGACCATGAGTTTTTCATTTTTTGATTGACTTGAATTTTGGCATAGATGTAGTACTCGTCAAAATTTACAATATCAACGGTTTGGATTCAATTTTTGGTATAGGAGATGGTGTAGTTAGATTTAAAAAAGAAGAAGAAGCAAGGGAAATGATGAGGGTATATCAGTCTTTTAATGTTGTTTTCGTTAATATGGATGGAAAACATGACGGCAGGGGGTCTATCCGCACCTTTTTAAAACCACAGGTAGGTTATGTGGTCAGTTTTGAACCATGAGGGGGTATCCACACATGACGATAACCACAGGGGGTCAAAGTGGACTTTGCTCATTTATAATTTAAAAATTAAGTACTCATTTGAAAATTTTGGATACTTATTTTATTTAGTGAAACACACATGTATGGGATTTAAATATTCGGGATATCAGCTGCACGTCCACTCATGAAACATTGAAAGTACCAACTTGAACGATATAGGGTAACATGGGTTCTTATTTTAGAATCTAAATTAATTTGTAAGTCATTACTCTTGCTAGCTGCTAATGCTTTTTAATTTGCAAGGATACATAACGGATCAGATCAAACCTATTTTTCTCAATGTAAAATGTGCTTGAACCATATACTTGTCGATACTCGATCACTATCATGAATTTCTGCAAAATTGCTATTCCATGAGCTCTAAAAGATGAACAATTTCAATAATCAAAGTGGGCCTAGCTAGAGAAAAGGCCCACAAAAGGCCAAGAAAGCACGGTGCAATCCTTTAAATATAAAAAGGGATTGGAGAGGAGCGGTTCATTACAAAAACTCCATAAAAAGCTTGAAAATGCCATCAAATGTATTTGTGAACACGTCCTGAAAATGCCCGGCGCTTATGAAAATGCCTTCTGATTATCTTTTCCCCTTTAACCAAGAACAGAAATGCTACTGGAGAAAAAGTGGAACTCAAGCGGGAGATTATTAGGAGAGGGAAATCCCCGGGCTGATAGCCTTAATACTGATGAGGAAAATGTGGGAAAATGACAGCCAATGACATGTTTTAATAATTAATATCCGCCAAGAATATGTTGAAAAATATTTGTTAATGCTAAAAATACCATTGACGGGTATTAATTATCAAAACACGTCTTGGACCGTCATTTTGTCTAGTGTTAGAGTTTATATGGGGCGGTATAACGCTTTGGCTTTTGGGCCGCAATTTTTTTTTGCTATTTTGATTTGGGTTATATTGGGCCACATTAGTAAATTATAGTGGCTGGCCATGAAGAAGGACAAGCAGCCTCATCCTAATTAATGGGATTTTAAGTTGTTATTTGGAAGGGGTCAAGGGTGTGCGTCGCACTGTGCGATGTGCGCCTGTTATGGGCCGTGCCACGGTTCTCATTATTTGGTTTGAACCGATTATTTTGTTCGTCTCGTCGAGTACCTAGTCCACGTAAAAATTCATGAGGTTAATTGAACATCGGTAACTATTTGATCGGTGAGCATTTAACTTATAGTTTTGTAAAAAAAAAAAAAAAAATCGCTTACAACTGTTTCTTTAACCTTTTTTTTTTTGAAGAAAAATACATTCTGAAAATGTAGTACGTTACCGAGGTTCAACTAACCTGAATTTTATGTGCATTGTGTACACGACGAGATGAACAAAATGAATGGTTCAGATCAAATAATGGGACCCGAGATGGGCCCCAAAACGGGCACACAGCACGACACGGCACCCTCAACCCGCTGTAGGCCCGGCCCTGAGTTTTACGGGGCCCTAGGCAATCAACCAATTTGGGGCACTTCACGTTTAGAAATGCTATATTTTCAAAAGAAACAAATCATCGCAAATATAAAACTTGCAAATACTTATATGTTGAGGTCACAAAAGTTACTTGACATTACAATAACTAATGCCCATAGCCATACCTGGAATGAAAAGAGGATTCTGAGTGGCAAGAAAACAATCCGACAAGGCGATATCGAATCAAAATATCAAATTTAAATGGTAGATTTATACCTTGCCGTGAAAACCGATTCTTGCATGTTGTATCAAGTTTTTACCTCTTCAAGTGCTAAAAGTATTTTGGGGGTTTGCTTTGATTTGGAATTTGAGGGTTAGGGCCACAACTCACAAGCAGGAGATGAAATTTTGGGGTGAGAGAAGTCAATTGGGTTTGTTCCGGTTTCTATGTAAAATTCTTTTCTTTTTTTCTTTTAAGAGTAAGAGTTCAGGAATTGGCCAAATTGGGCTTACAAAAACATTTGGGCCCTTAGTTTTTGAATGGCCTCACTTAGTTAAGTTAGTTTTGGGTACAAATGTTGGGCCTAAAGACTCCTAGTACACTATGTTAACCTATAATAATGAGGGGTCATAATATTTGGACTTTTTGGGGAGGCCCTAGGCCTAGGACCGGCCCTGACCCGCTGCTGGGGGAGGTATAATTTGATTATTCTTGAGTATTGAGTCATCATACGAAAGTTAAAGTAGGTGAATAGGAGTATTTACTAGATTTGCAAGTAAGTGTATAGTATAATTAAACACAAATAAACTAGTACCCCACTATACAGTATTATACGTACCCGGTCCCATAAATTTCAACCAAATAAAAAAACCTTACAAAGAATATTTTTTTTTTGATCGAAAGCCCATTTCAATAACAGCCAAAAAATGCTAAATACAGCGAATCCATCCTAAAACAGAGAAAGAGAACCTATAACAAACCATCACCGAAGGAAAAACAATAAGAACAGGTGACCCAGAAGCAACGAAAAAACCGCAAAGCTAGCAACTAGACCTGTGCACGACTCACCGCCACAAAGGGTCGGGACACGAGGGGCCAGCCATCTAACCACTAGCCGCCCCGGCCTGATAAAGGAACCCTATCAGAGATAATCTATACAAGCCGATGGAAACAGGAATAATAAACAGACAAAAAAGACAAACACGACCACCGTGGATGGAATCCACAAAGCACGCCGGCCGCCTCCAGCCGAGGGGAACCACCCGATACCGACGATGGAGGCACCGACTGGATCTCGAACCAAAGGAATGGAGAAAACATCTCCAGCAAGCCTACGCTGGCACGACAGGCTCCGGACACGGAGACCGAAGTAGAAATCCCGGGCAGGATCTCCGATTAACATAGTTTTTACAAAGAAATTCTCCGATTTACAAAGAAATTCACATTAACATAGTTTTTGATTTTTGCCATCTCTGAACTAAAAATCTGAAGGCGCCACTGACAAAGTGCTTTTGTCATTTGATTTATGATAACAACTTCTAGTCCTAGACCACATGCATTAAAAGTACTGCTCCAAATTCCATTAGTAAGGTTCCGTTTGTTTCGATGTAAAATATTTTACGATTCATGTAAAATATTTTTTCAGAAAATAAACTTTAAACTTTTATTTTCTAGTGTTTGGTTCGCATTTAAAAATATTTTCAGAAATCAACAAAATAGTGGGGAGAGAGAGAGAGAGAGAGAGAGAGAGAGAGAGAGAGAGAGAGAGAGAGAGAGAGAGAGAGAGAGAGAGAGAGAGAGAGAGAGAGAGAGAGATGGAGGGCTTAAATGATAGAGAGATTTGAGAATATTGGAATTGAACGTGAGTCATGACTAACGATCGAGGACACTGAACGGTGAGAATTGCAGTAGAATGCAACGGGTTCATTTCAGAAAATAACTTACGAAAGATTTAAGGGTAAGTCATTTTCATCCAATTAATGGAAAATGTTTTACATGTAAAATATTTTTCTCTTTTTTTACACAACCAAACACTGAAAAATAAGTAAAATATTTTACCGGAAAATATTTTACGCCCAAACAAACGGAGCCTAAATTTAAATTCTCGTCGTTTTCAGTCTTCTGTAAATGAATCTTTTGTCAGGAAGGTTCAAGAAGGATTTCTCAGGATCCTATAGCCTTTTGATATTTTACAACTTTAATGGCCAAACTTGTTTGAATAAAACATTCACGACAACTACATACACACATACGTATATTATTTGTTTTTTCAGTACGTATATTATTTGTTGTAGTACTCCTAATTTTTTGCACTTACTTGCGGATCTTTTTTTTTTTTGGTAACCAAGGTGTCTCGACCAGCTTACGGACACCTCAACCAAATCCTTAGGAAAGATTAACAAAGCAATCCATCGCCATGACCCTCCACTTAAATCATGATTTACTTCTAGGAAATTATCGAACCCTCCTATATATGTTGCGACTTGCCAGCGCAAGTTTGCCCTTACTTGCGGATCTCCTTGTTTTGTACTATTTTGGTAAACGTACACACGGCTGAATCCAGCTGGAGGGATGCCACTCGTTCCGATCCCGGAGAAAGCTTGTGATTTTGGATTACGGTTTTTCTATTGGTTAATTAATCACATGCACTACTATTATACACAGAGTTGACACACATATATATTGTGCTGAATTAAACACGTACTTACCCAAGATTTAGGGCAAGCATATTATTAAATCAAAAAAAGTATTAAATTACGCTCTCAAAAACAATTTGCATTGTGGAAGATAGAAAATATTAATTCGTTTTGGACATGCATCTTCGATAGAGAAATCCTCCAAATATCACCCTCTATCTACTAATCATGAATATCATAATAAAATAAAAATATGCTTGCTCTACTATCTTACCACACACTAGTGCGTGTGGGCCCCATATATATGTGAGGGGTTATTGATGATTTTGTGTTTGGATTATTGTGTACCTAGACTTTTTGTTCTGATGTGCGGTCTACTTTTGAGGACTACCATACGGTTGTCCATTTTAGGCCACATTAATTGTGAGCTGATTTTAATAAAGGAAATCGTTTACCTTTCAAAACTCGTTGAGGCACTGACCTTATTAATTACTCATCCCGTCTTCATTTTTTAGTCCCTTTTGGGAGTCCATGCCAGTTTTTAATTGATTATATCTTGCAATCTATAATATTTTAGGTAATTTTGAAAACATCGTTTAAAAGAGCTCATTGAGATCTATCAATCAAGATCCATATTGCATATAAATAGTATTTTGCCAATTAAAAGTTATAATTAATTTTTTATCCGGTTGAGATATGACGAGGGACAAAAGAATAGGGACAAAGTGAGTAACAAATTATCTTGATCGGATACCTATCTATGATCTTCACAAATGAGAAGAGTTTGGCACACCACTTGCATTGAAATACGACTGGTGATCATGAGACTGGCTCACCTTGTGGGGGTTACTGGTCCTACCCTTCACAATTTGGTGTTGGAAGTAAGGATATGCTTGCATGGTTCTCCTATGCAAGGGGGTGAGAGGTGCGATGATCTGATGATCTATATATATAGTCGATCGATGACTCGACGAGTTCTAAAAGTTGAACTATTCTGCATCAAAATAGATCCAAATATTGCACAAACTAACTACATGGTGCAGTCAACAATAAACTACAGAGAGCTGCCTCGGCCAATTGGCCGACAATACCATTTTTTTTTTTTTTACAAATATTTTGCAGTTTATCATAATCAACATTAATTCTACTAATGGAAGATAGCTAGCTATGAATAAAATTAGGGGTGAAGTGTACCAGATGGTTTTGGATTTTTAAAATTTCAAATTGAAGTCGTATATCGATGAACCATCTAGAGCTTTACCCCTTAGCTTGGTTTCTATATGGCGACAGGAATTGGTGCAAATGCGTACAAGGACGTTTACCAAATTCCCAACCAACAAAGCTTTGCTGGCATAGCTTCAACCAATTGATTCGATTCAACCTCTTTTACAAGTTTAGCTAGTCCTTCAAGCACCCATTTACGAAAGCCAGCTCATGCAAAAAAAAAAAAAAGAACCAAAAAAAAATCAACGAATTATATATGGGGGCAGATGAATATTCTAGAACTTGACTTCATCTCTATCTTAAGTGATTAAACTCTTTGAAAATAAGGGTTTTAGGGTTTGAGCTAATGAAAAAGCATTAAAATTTAATTGTGGTACGTTACATTATAACCTGAACAAAAAGAGTACTTACAACACATGTCCTTATTTGGGTGTGTGAGTATGCATCGCATGAATCATCTTAAATTCATAACTTAATTACAGTTGCATAGAAATTCATAATATATGTGCACAATATAATATTTTTGATATATAAATTTTATGGTATTTGCTTAAAAAATGATTATACTAAGACAAAATCTCGTACTTCTAAATGTGATGAATTGAAAGTTGATGTTATGAAACTATTTGCAAATGTTATGAATTTTTATGCAAAAATTATGAATTCGAGATTGTTGTTGTTATAAATTTATGTTCAAATATTGTGAGTTTCAGTATAATTTCAACAAGGGGTGCGTATGGTACAGACCCAAATATGGTCTGGGGTGTGTATTGCAGGATTTTCCAACCCAGTAACATCCTAGGTTAATAAAAAAAGAAGAAGAAAACAACAGTAAAATCCTTTTCTTTTTTTCGGTCAAACGGAATACAGTAAAATACTTTTCGATTGTGTGCATGCATGATAATTCCAAATATAGGATCTAAATTCAGATCTTGAGTGTGTTGCAAGGGAGGCTTTCTAGTGGAAGCTAGGGGTATTGAGAGTATAATAGGAATCTCTTTGACTTTTGGGATCAATTAACATTTGATTCTAGTCACCTTGCAAATAGCTAACCATAAGACGTTATTGAGAATACAATTTTTGGACATAATTGTGTTTGGAGTTGCTCGATGTATGTGGGCCCACATATATCGAATGACTCTCAATACAATTGTGTCTGAAATTTAGAATTAAAGTTGTATTCCTTGCATTGCTTCAATTGGAATATTCCAGATTAATTAAATAGAGCTTGGTTAACAAGTGAAACTTTGCCATCATTAGTATACACATAAGGTTTAGCATTCTTGGACCATCTGTATGTGCATGTTTAATATCCACACACTTGTGCTTTGGGATAGGGATGGCTGATTTTCATAAATCGGTTATATATGGTACCAATGATGTAGAGATAACCATAGATATGATCTAGAACATTTCTCAGGCTTTGGGATATGGATGGCTGATTTTCATAATTCAGGTATCCAGCCTAGTTTTTTGTACAAAGTTTGTTCTACAAGGTGAATACTACCAGCAAGATTACTACATCTCAATATTCAATATCTCCAAATTCTTGAAATTTGTGATCCAATAACATTTCAATTCCATAAGATTATGTGATATAGTCTCAAACTAATAAATGTTCCAAAAAAGTAGAATGAGCAAGCCCTTAGTCTTAATAATGCAAGGGGTAGAACTGGCAGAGGAGAGTCTCAGAGAGAGAGAGAGAGAGAGTGTGTGTTCGGGGTAGGGTTCCTGCCCTCTTCCCCCGTCGCCGCCCTTTCCCTTCTTCCCCACTTCTTTTCGATCTCCCCCTCTTTTACTGTTCTCTTCTCCCTTCTCTCCCCTCTCAGTCCCCCTACAGCTTCAATAAGCAAGCCCTTAGTCCCAATAATGCAAGGGGTAGAACTGGCAGAGGGAGAGAGAGAGAAGGGGGGGGGGGGGGGGGGGGGTGTTCCGCCCTCTTCCCCCGTCGCCGTCCTTTCCCTTCTTACCCACTTCTTTTCTCCCCCTCTTTTACTGTTCTCTTCTCTCTTCTCTCCCCTCTCAGTCCCCCTACAGCTCCAAACCCTCTCCTCTTCTACTTTAATTTTATAGTTGAGATGGTTGAGACTCTCTCTTTAGGGAGGAAAGTTCTCACATTTTTTCCATCATTTTTGGACTCGAGGGGCCCAGATCTGGGGAACTAGGTTTGGGTTTATGGCTCTTGGCTCTGTTCGGTTTTGTGACGAACTCTTGGGCTCTCCAATAGCAACGGTGAAGGTGTTAGTGCGGCTTCGACTGCGACAGGACCGGGTTTGGTGCAAATCAGGATCTTTCCACCCACGTGCGAGACGTGGTTCCGACACTGGATCTTGTAATGGGACATTTTGTGTCCTTTAGCCCCCTTCTCTTGAACTTAATTTAAATATGGGAGTTCTGTCTTTATTTGAATTTTTTTGCATTTGTTAATTTTGCGCCAAACTTTTATGGGTTATTGATTCATCTCGACGAGAGGAATCGGTGATAGAACTCCCATGTTTAAGTTAAGTTCAAGAGAACGGAGCCTTTGTATTTGTTTTGTTGTTGATATATATGTATACTGGTTCCAAAAAAATAAATAATGCAAGGGGTAGATGGGCTCCATATCATTTATAGTATGACATACCTTTGAACTCTGTGTTCACACAAAGTGTCCCTCTCAACACAGCATATGCATTAACTTCCTCCGCCCAAGATAACCACAAAAAAACCCCAAGAAAATAGGGCCACTTGCATTATTTATTGATATTTTTTTTGATAGGGCCGGCCTTCTATTGATGTTTAAAGCACATTAAAATCTGTCACCTCTTTTGAGTTGAATTTAAATCTACAAGTACAGCCACATAAAGTACAATAATGCAATAGGATAAATTACATTGACCTCCCTAAGATTTCTAACAAATACACTGTCTTCCCCTTTGGTCCTGAAAATTACTCTCACTTCCTTTACCTTTCAAACCGTAGTTAGGATTCAACTTTCACTTTTAAGATCAATTTGTTTGCGTGACACAATTTGCCGATGCTACTTTTTTGTTTCAAAATGCCAAAATTATCCCTAAATTCTTCACAACACCAAGCAAATAGAGAAAATTTCTTTTATATCCCTTCGACTTTGATCAAAAGTTCATTTTGGTCTTTCATCTTTCAATTTCGGCATAAAAATACTTCGAATTTTCAATTTCGGCAAATAAGATTACCCTTCTTTTTTTCACTTATATAAAATCTACTCTTCAAGTTAAGTTTGATTTTCCCCCTTTGTTTCACTTCAATTCTCAATTCGCTGTTGTTGCTTAGTAAAAAGTGCAAAACTTTTGTTAAATGCTAACGATTAATATTATGAAGCCCAGATAGCCTTAGTTATTTTATTTGCGGGTGGAAGAAGGACTACGACGTAAAAAGATTTCAATGAGACAATTGATTGCACAATATATAAATCGATTATTGCATAGATCTTATGTCTATCTAGCTGTTTATAAAAAATATTTCAAAGGCAAATCACTAAAACCATGGTTAAGATTCAAACAAAGAGCACAAGCTGGATTCACAATTAATTTGAAAAAGCTTAAGGCTCCGTTCCAGAAACCCAATTAAGTACTTATTTTTTAAGAAGGCAATTTCAAACTCAAAAATCATGTGTTTATTCAAATAATTTTCCTACCAAGATAGATTTTGTAACAAATTTCGCCACTTGTAACAAATTTGTAGTCAAAACCAAAAGCAATTTCCAAAGGGTAGTGATTTTGCCACACCCTTTTTTGATAATGCCACACCCTGCAAGTGTATTTTTTGGTGCAAAAATACACTTGCAGGGTGTGACATTATCAAAAAAGGGTGTGGCAAAATCATTTCCCTTTCCAAATGGGTTCCTTTACATTTAAAGTATTGCGGGAAAGAGCTGCAAATCTAGTGTTAATTTCTAACTGGATAGGAGAAGTTTTTGGGAATGGGAGGGGCTGTAGTGCACTCGTCACATTACACCGTGTAGTGCGGCCGATCCGACCGTCTATCTCGGTGCGGACGACTTGGATTTAATCCGAGCCCCTACAAATCCTAGCCGTCCATTGTTCGGATGAAAATCCGAGCCGTCCATTGCCGAGATGGACAGCCGGATTGGCCGCACTACACGTGTAGTACGGGGGTGCGCTACAGCACCCCCGGGTCCAAGTTTTTGGGTGCCAGATGGGTACTACACACATCGTACCCCATCGGTGATCCGTGTTTTAGACGGTCCATATTTATTCATTTTCTATCCTCTCGCCGGACCACTCTTTATCCTCTTTTCCTCTCTCTCAAATTCGAACCGTCCGAACATATATGAACGGCTAAAATCGCTGAAGGATACCACGATGTGATACCACCAAAAAATTTCGCAATAGCAGTAAACTATCATAACTTCATCAATTATTTTCTATTAAACTATTTGTGGCCAAAAAGTAGGCATGATATTTTTGGGAGGGTTCATAACCCATTAGAAACATTTGTCGTTTTCAACATAATTTGTATCACCCCTCCTATATATATATATCGAAAATGTTACCCCCACCGCACTCAAACCAATATTCACTTTTCTCTCTCTCTCTCTGCTTAGTTACTTTTTGGCTAGGAAAAGGAACGAAGAGAAGTAGTAAAAATGGGATACCTTGATTACCTTCCAAAATTGTGCAGTTTAACCAGCACAAGGAGAGGCAAGCGCAAAGTAATGCAGGTACTCTCTCTCTCTCTCTCTCTCTCTCTCTCTCTCTCTCTCTCTCTCTCTCTTGTTGTATTGGGCTAGTGCAACGCATATAACATTCTGAAAACTAGCTAACTGGGTTTTGGTTTTGGCACATGAATTCAGACAGTTGAGGTCAAAGTGAAAATGGATTGTGAGGGCTGTGAAAAGAAGGTCAGAAATGCTGTTTCCTCCATGAGAGGTAATGACTAAAACAAACTCATTCTCTCTCTCTCTCTCTCTCTCTCTCTCTCTCTCATTTATTAAGTAATATACTATCTCTATGGCGTGTTTGGCTTGGTAATAATCTAATTTAATTCAGGAGTGAAATCGGTGGAGGTAAACCGTAAGCAAAGCAAGGTGACAGTGAGCGGTTACGTGAAGCCAGACAAGGTGTTAAAGAGGGTGAGGAGGACCGGGAAGAAAGCCGAGTTATGGCCATACGTCCCCTACAATTTGGTGTATTACCCTTATGCCCATCAAGCTTATGACAGAAAGGCCCCTGCCGGATACGTGAGGAACGTGGCGCACCCACTTCCTGCCCCGAACTCCCCCGCTGACAACCTCGCCACTATGTTCAGCGACGACAACACTAATACGTGTTCTATTATGTGAACGCTGAACGATTGATTGGTCCGTACAAATAAATAAGCATTGCAATATGCAATATTGCAGTGGAAACCCTCAAAAATCGAGATAATGGACTATGTAGCTACAAATGTGTTAGGATCTTTTTTTTTTGTTTCTTTTCTGCTCCTTTGTTGTTACTGAGGTGGAAGATTTAGAGTTTAAAGGACCGTTTGGTTCTCAAAAGATGGATAGATAAGGATAATAGTAAGTTGCGAAATTACTTTTGAATTTCGTGATTTTCAGGTTCTAGGCAGGTTACTGAAAGTATCTGTACCAGAAGTTTCAAATCTATACTATATGTGGTTGTTTGTGAAAATTTATTTTGATAGATTCTAGATTCTAAATGTAATATATAGACACAATACTCCACCACAACACCAACCACACCCGCATGCGTGCATGGTACTGCATGATAGATAATGAGAGAAACAATCATTTTTTTAAACTGCTTTGCAATCATCAATCATCCACACAGACATGTGTGATTAGTGATGTGGTGGAGTGTTGTGTCTCTAACATTATTGTTGGGCTCCAAGGTTTTGTAGAGAAGAGTGAGAGTAGCCGCGATTGTGGATGAGTGGTTGCATAAATTGAAATCATGGGGGAGTGGGATTCTTGGACGTTGACAAGTGTCCCATGTCTTGGCAAATAACTTTCCTCCTAAGCTCTTTCGATGCCAAATGTCCATAACCAATTCACATTTGAAAATAAAAACCCAACTTCTCATGTATCTTGGGTCACTCCACCTTTGTAGTACCCCATGTGCCCATAGGAAGAGTGAAAGCATTTTCCAAAATGTCTCAAATAATTGAAATTCGTGAGTGTTAGGATTGAGAGCGTGAACACAAAATATTTAAAAGGATTATGTGACTAAGAATGGACAACAGTTTCTCCAAGCAAATCAATTACAATGGAAAATTATTTGGTGCACCTTGCTTCACTTGGATTTTAATTACTTGGGTCTTGCTCCAAATCACAAAATTAGTTGGCCTAATTTAATTAATATTTGATTAAATAGCCCTCCATTGATAGCTTACAATTTGGTGTAAAAAATGAGTACTAATAGTTTATTTATTATTCCTTCCGTCCTAATTTGTTTGCTCATTAAGACAATTCTCCCAATTTATTGACTCAAAGGCTTTGGGTAAAAAAGCGTATAGCTTTCCAAAAGTACACTTTAGAATAATACAATTACTTTAATAGTTAGAATCTTACACTAAAAGGGTATAATTGAAACTTTGTCATTTTGGTGGTTTCTAATTATGGAAATTAAAATTGTAAACAATTTGGGACAACTAGCCGAATAAGAAAACGAGAGCAAATAAAATGAGACGGTAAAGTATTAACAAAAATTCAAATGATATCCTAGCTAGCCTTTCGTTTTGTATTCTTTATGGGAAAAAAACTGCCTGATGGAACAATACAAAGTAAAGTCTTGGTTGAATTAAATTTACTTCGAGAGCAACATAAGGTAATAATCTGACCATTCATTGTCATTAGTACAAATATGGATCTCTTAACTGAATATCGATGGATGGCTGATCAATTTGAATTTTCATATAAATGACTTCTTTTTTTTTTTTTGATAGGCAACACAAGTTTTATTAAGAACACTTGACAAATGGTACATCAAGTGGGGGGAGGGGAAGGGGAAGGGGAATCCAACCAAAGATTGGAACAAAAAGAAAATAAAATGATGGGTCAAAGCCCACCAACACCCAAAAGGCCAGGCCCCAAAAGATTAACCAAGAAACCACATAGGTCTGGCCCAAAAAGAGTCAAAACAAACCCTAATCCAAAATCTCTTTCAATCACCAGCAAATGCACGCACAGCTGCCCTGCCGCAACAGACAAATCCTCCACCAACCTAGGTCACCACCTCCGGCCACCTGAAACCCAGAGAAACCCAGCCCCTTAAACCACACCACCCGCCTCCAACCACATCCCCACCTGCCCAAACCACCACCAGCTACCTCCACCCTAACCCACAACCAACGGCCGCCACCACCCACCAAACAAACGACAGGCAAGAACTCCGACGTCGACGCGAACCCCGCGAGCAACTGGAACCCAAGAATAACCGCCGAGGAGCCGGCGATTCGGTCCTCACAAACGATTTGGGGAGCCAGATACTGAGCACTTCCATACGCCGAATACCGAAGCCCCCGCCGTGCCGACCACCACCTCCCCCAACCTTCCACGGCCAATCTCCGGCCGAAAAGACCCGCAGAGCTGTTAAGCATCCCACGCCCGTCCAGCAACGGAAAACGTGGTGGGATCCATTCTACCTCGACACCTCCGGCCGCCGTCGGATCCTAGCCGTTAGGAACTTCTTCACCTCTGCTCCTTTACTACTCCTCCTCCGCTCACACTGCCGCATCTCCTCCACATCACCATCGCTGCTACAACTCCGCTCCTTACCGCTGCCACTACGTCTCCACTGCTCTTCCGCCTCCAAAATGCCATCCTATTCCTCGCGTACACCGCTGCTACTCCTCCGCTTCATTACCGCTGCCTCCGCTGCTTGCCGCCGCTGCCGCTCCACATCATCACTGTTGCTGCTCCTCCGCATCATCTTCGCTACATGTCGCCGCTACTCCTCCGCATCACATCCGCAACTTCACCGCTGCCCCTTTGCCTCCACTGCCTCTCCTTCTCCAAACGCCTCCCCTCCCATCAGAACCCCTACATCCAACACACCACCGCACAACATCAGATGGAAAGCCTTCACCGTTAGGCATCGCCGGAGCAACCCATCAGTGGCCACCAGCGGCTTTCACAACACCATTGCCGACGACAACACCGCCGCCGCTTCACCCCGATACCGATCGTTGACTACCCCGCCGTTAACCACAACCGATGCCACCCAACAGCAGCAACCGGCGGTAGACAAAACCAAGCTCAGCGTCGAAGATTGGAAATCCCAAACGACGTCGAGATCTGCAGGAACCACCGCCTTCTTCAAAAATCACCACTAAACAGGGCCAAAACGGAGTATTTTGGGTTTAGGTTTAAAACTTAGTAGCAAGAAAATGAAAGAGGCGCCCGGGGGGGAGGAGGAGAGGAGGCGGCGCCTCCCCCCGGGCAGGAAACCCTAGATATTTGAAACTATAGAGAGAGAGTCTAGAGAGAGAGAGAGAGCTTTAATTTTACCGTGCATATATAAATGACTTATACATAGGGCCTGCTTGGACGGAGGATAAAGCCTCCCGGATTTCTTTTCACCCCTGATAAAGGGGGATAAGTCCCATATCCACCGTTTGGAAGCCCAAAATTGCTCCCGGATTATTTTTCCCCCCTCAAAACTTATCCGGCTGTGGAGGGGTTGAGGGGGATAACTTTTGGGCACCCCTCAGCCTGCCCAAAAATTATCCGGCTGTGGATGGCAGAATATGGACGATTATGCCCCTCCTTATCCCCCTCCCCCTCCATCTCTGCAACTAACCTTATTTTTTCATTTTTTAGAAAAACAAAGAGAGAGATGACTGGACAGATAGAGAGAGAGGGGGGAGGGAGAGAGAGAGAAGGAGAGGAGAGGTACTTGTTATTGCCGTTGCTGGAGTGCCGTTGCCGGAGTGCCATTGCCGGAGTCTCCGAAACCCTTCGGTTTCATGGGGAAGAAGAGAAGCACAGTAAAATAAAAAAGAAAGGCTGAGTAATAGTGATAAATGTCGGCAGTGGTGGCTGGTGGGTAATATTAATTTTTGAATTTATATACTTATTTTAATACATAATTAAATTTAACATTGTACATGGACAAAATAGTCATTTGACAGTTTTTCCCATCATCCACCACTTCTTATCCCCCAATTCTATAAACCATCCAAACAAAGTCAAATTTTATCCCCCCTCTATAAACCATCAAAATTAATACCCCCTACTATCTTATCTCCCCTTCAAATTTTTTACCCCAAATTTTTTACCTGCATCCAAACATGCCCATAGTGACTTATAAAATGAGGGGTTCGAATTGTCAATGACCGATGTCTATTTTTCCGTCAGATGGGGAATCACATCAGAGATAGTCATGATCAGAAGCTTAAATATAATATGTAAATATCATTACACAGTACTAGTTAGGTGGCATTGATAGACGCCGTCTATTAAACGGCTAACTATTGCAGTTTAACTTAGGAGAATACGACTAAATGCAACATAAACAGTTGTTACACCCATGTTTAGTGCTTGGATTAGATATCGCTCCATCACTTAATTATCCGGATGATAATCAGACGAGAAAACAACGTGGAAGGCCCTTTTCATTTAGTAATGGATAATTAGACATTGGTTTGGGTTATCTAATCCTTATCCATAGTTCACTCTAATCTGTTCTTTAGTTGAAAATTCCCAATACGGAGTACTAAATAACAAACTTAGTTAACTTAATTAAGGGTCCGATGATTTGGATGAGACAGAATCCAAACCATTGATTGCAACAAATGAATAGTACAGATATAGACTGTCTCCTCCAGTTCAAAACATGAAATATAGAAAATCTATTTTCGTAACGTAAATTTATAGTCAAGTAATAGTGACAAAAGATGCAGTCGTATGATCTTATGTGTCTATAAGTGGTAAAGAATTAATGCATTTTTTTTTAATGTCGATTGGTAAATGAATTACATTGAAAAAGTAACAATAACAGAACGCTAGATTAATCATCTGAGATTTGCATTAATTAAATATTCAAGTCCAGTAAATAAAAACCCAAAAAAAAAAAAATCCATTAAAAATGCAACCTAAGTGAAAACGGAGCAGTAAAGAGATCATCATATCAATCATTTTCAATTGAATTAATTAAATTATTTGTGGCCAGAAAGTGGGCATGATTGGAGGGTTCTTGGCCTCATTAGAAACATGAGTCGTTTTCTACATAATATAGTACTGTACAATAAACGCGATTGGCTAATTATAACAATTTTGCTCAAATCTTTGTATTACCCCTCCTATATACTCCGTATATATATATACAGACTCAACCAATCACTCTGCACAAATAATACCTCTTTTCTCTCTCTCTCTCTCTCTCTCTCTCTCTCTCTCTGGTTCTTAGCTTAATTACTTTTTGGCTAGGAAAAGGAAAAGTAAAAATGGGATACCTTGATTACCTTTCAGGATTGTGCAGTTCTACCAGCACAAGGAAAGGCAAGCGCAAAGTAATGCAGGTACTCTCTCTCTCTCTCTCTCTCTCTCGTTATATTGGGTCTGTACAACACCTATAGCATTCTGAAATCTGAATAACTGGGTTTTGGTTTTGGCACATGAATTCAGACAGTTGAAGTCAAAGTGAAAATGGACTGTGAGGGCTGTGAAAGGAGAGTCAAAAATTCTGTTTCCTCCATAAGCGGTAAATGAACTTAAAATCTCTCTCTCTCTCTCTCTCTCTCTCTCTCTCTCTCTCTCTCTGTGGTGTCTATGCGCGAGCGTGTGTGCTGCATAATAGGCCGTAATTTCGATTTCGATTTCAAAAGACCGTTTCGATTTCATCCACCATTTTAATTGTTTGACAAGTATTTTATAACGTGTATAAACAATACTTGGAGTCTTGGAGAGCTGCCCTGTTTTCAAGCCAGATTGATTCTTCTTGTTTACCAAAGTGATGCATGAATTATTTCTGTTTTCGAAAATAAAAAAAACTGCTATTAGTTGTGGGATGATTTTCAATTTTTCATGCACTCCTTTTCTCTTGTCCTTATTCATGTGTAATTATATTTGGTTCTTGATTCTATTGTCAGATTACAACTAACAAATGTCAAAATCAATAAGAAATTTGAGTTTAAACATAATTTCTTACCTTTTCAATTCTACTCGTTTACAACTAACAAATGTCAAAATCAATAAGAAATTTGAGTTTCATCATAAATTTTTACTTTTTCAATTCTACTCGTCCAGACGAATTAATAATTCATAAAAAAATTAACACAAAACTAACAAATTCGTCTTTGCTTTCTGCATTAGAGCATAGTAAATGGAACACAAATTACCAACACATACACCCTTTTTTCCTACGTAACGTGGTCAAACAACTTGTAGTATGTTTAGTCATTTTACATAATAAATGCGGTGTCCTTTTGACCTTCTCTCTCTCTCTCTCTCTCTCTCTCTCTCATGTATTAATACCGTACTATCTCTATGGCGTGTTTGGGTTGGTAATAATTTAATTTAATTCAGGAGTGAAATCGGTGGACGTAAACCGTAAGCAAAGCAAGGTGACAGTGAGCGGGTACGTGAAGCCAGACAAGGTTTTAAAGAGCGTGAGGAGTACCGGGAAGAAAGCCGAGTTCTGGCCATACGTTCCCTACAATCTGGTGTATTACCCTTATGCCCCTCAAACTTATGACAAAAAGGCCCCTGCCGGACACGTGAGGAACGTGGCGCAGCCTCTTCGGAGCCCGACCGTTAATGACAGACTCGCCACTATGTTCAGTGAGGACAATACGGAGGCGTGTTCTATCATGTGAACTCTTGAGCTAGCATCGCAACATTCCAATGCTTATGGAAAATCGAGATAGCTAGTCTTCTGTCTCGTTTTTTTTGAGGGCTTGTAATGCGATATTGCAATGCTTCTTGAGCATTGAAAGCCCTCAAAAATCGAGATATTGGTCTACCTAGCTATAAATGCGTTTTGTCGTCTTGTCTTGTTTTTCTAGCTATAAGATTTAGAGTTTATAGTCTGTTTGGTTGTAAAAAGATGGATGCAAATAATTTTGAATTAGGAGATTTTGCACTTTTCAGGTTGTAGGCGGTATTTTCTTAAAGGTGTCTCAGCGGTCTACCAGAATCTTCAAATAGTATAGTGTGATAAAATGTAATTTGCTATCTTGGGTTGAAAGAACAAACTTTTGCTTGTAATGCATTTCAAGAGAATTACCTTCAGAAAATAATCCTTACAAGTTAATACAACACTATTTTTTCATAAACATAGCAACAGGAAGAATTTTTCAGTGTCGAGCGGGTATCACGTGGTGCCCGTTCAGCACTCCGAGCCGTCCATTGCATTTCTGAACGGCTCAGATTTGAAGAGAGAAAAAGGAGAGAGAAAGCGTTGGGTGAGAAGAGAGAGAGTGTTTCAATCCGAACCGTCCAAAAGTGTATCGGACAGCTCGGATGCACCAAGTGGGTACCACGTGGGATATACCCGCTCGGCACTGAAAAATTTCTCTAGCAACAATTACAAAAGATAAAACGTTATAGCTAGTGGTGACTCCAGGAGTTCGAGCGCATGAGGTCATTTATAAGCATTATAAATCAGGGGAAAAAAAACATCATCGTATTGGCCATTAAAAATTTAGTTCCAAAAAAAATCACATTTAAAACTTGACAAGCATTGCAACTAATCCAAAAAAAAAATCAAAAGGCTATACTAGTAATCTTTCTTTTGAGCTCTCAACAAAAAAAAAAAAACCAATTGCTACACAAGCTTCTACAATTGCATTCGACGCAGTTTCATATTTTCGAATCGTTGCATTATAGTCTCTTTGTTGATAACATCATATACTTCATTTTCAATATATGCGACCAAAAGCGATCATTCAATCTTTGGTCTCGCATTTGTTACACAACTCATATTCTTCACATATTTCATTGCCGAAAGCAATGCCAACTTCACACCCGATTCTAATGGGTCGCCTTTTATTTTTTAATCGGAAGTGGATCCTTTCCAGTAACTGTCCCAAATAGTTGCTGGACTTGTCTCACAAATGCGTGTCTTACAAACATATCTTCACAAACAATCGGGAGTGGATCCTTTCCAGTAATTGTTCCGAATAGTTGCTGGACTTGTCTCACGAATGTGTGTCTTACAAACATATCTTCACAAACAATCGGGTGTTGAAATGTTGATGACGTCTATTTAGAACCGGGTGTTGCGGTCGGATAATTTTGGAAAATTATAGGAGGTAGAAAGAATATTTAGCTGAATTTCCTGTGACTTAAGTATCGGTTTGTGGAGACTATATATAGGCGACAACTAATACGCTTTGGATAATTTCAAACTCATTGGCAGGCCAGCCCTGAATATTGTTAGATCTTGGGCGGGATCATAACATGTGTCTCACGAAAACTTATCTACGGAGGGTTTCGGAAATAATTTTTACGGAGGTGAATCCGAACCATCCAAGACACTCTTTTACGGTCGAAATTCATCCCAACGATTCTGTGAATAAATCTTACTCCCCCTATATATATATATGTGTGCCAATTACTAAATGGAAAGGGCTACAGTGGGAATAATTCTTCCCCCCCAAAAATTAGAATAACTGCAAAAACCAAATGTGTTTTTGCTCCATATATTTTTGTCATTCGATAGATTCGATAGATGTACCTAGCCTACTCCTTAATGGATCGGGAAAAGGTACCGCTAAGCGGCATACTGGTGGGGCAAGGCCAAAAGGAATCAACCACTACAGCAAGCACTCGTGTTCCTGACGAGAATTGAACCACCTTCCATACGGAAGAGGTGAGGAAGTGCCGTTGGGCTACAAATCCGTTGGCTTTTTTGCTTCATAGTAATTTGAACATACCGAAATTCGAAAAATTATACAGAGAATATAACAACTTGTATTACACACTTGTTACGTATATTGATGGCCACTAATTATTACTGACTGTAACTTAAAAGAACACAAAATTAAAATATCAACAGTTGGTACACTTTGTTTAGTGGTTGGATTAGATGTCGCTCTATCACGTAATTAAATTATCCGGGAAATTAGGGATGATACGACGAGACAATGTGGAAAGCCCTTTTCATTTAGTAATGGATAATTAGACATAGGTTTGGGTAATCTAATCCTTATCCATAGTTCACCATATTTTTGTTCTTTAGTTGAAAAAATATCTCGCTAATTTGATATAACAAAAGTAGTTAACGTCAATTTTAAGCAAGTAATAGTGACAAAAATTATAAAATTGCATGATCTTATATGCGGTAGAAGAGATAGAGAATGCATCTTTTTATGTCTGTAAAAGATTTACTCCCTCCGTCCCTTTTTAAATGTCCTGCTTCGTAACTCTAACTTATTAAAAAGACATCATTATACTTTTCACATCAACTTTTTCTTCCACTTTCCTTACTTACCCATCATCATTACACTTTTACTCACTAACTTTTCAAAATGGAATCTACTTTTAGGGACAAAATAGACAATTCACCAACTTTTACCCACTAACTTTACAAAATGGACACTTATTAAGGGGACAGCCCAAAATGGAATACTAGACTGTAATAAAGGGACGGAGGGAGTACATCTTAGGCTCCGTTTGTTTGTTTGGGCGTAAAATATTTTCCTGTAAAATATTTTATCTATTTTTCGGTGTTTGGTTGTGTAAAAAAAAGAGGAAAATATTTTTCATTAATTGGATGAAAATGACTTACCTTTAAATCTTTTGTAAGTTATTTTCGGAAATGAACCCGCTGTCTTCTACTGCAATTCTCACTGCTCAGTTTTATCGATCACCAGTCCTGACCCATGTTTAATTCAAATATTTTCAGATCTCTCCACCGTTTAAGCCTCCTCTCTACACTATTTTGTCGATTTTTGAAAATATTTTTCAAGTGCCAAACAAATTCCGGAAAATAAAAATTTGAAGTTTATTTTCTAAAAAAATAATTTACATGGAAAACATTTTACATCGAAACAAACGGAGCCTAAACAAGTGAACGATCATCTGAGATTTGTAATAATGAAATCAGTTTGTAAGTACCAATCCAAAGAATAATTTCATAAGAAAAAAATAAACTAACCACGAAAAAAATTTCCCTGCAAAAGGAAGCGATGGCTATGGACGAACAGCGGTCGAGATGTTATTTCTCAACTGCGAATGGGATACCAAAAACGTCGCTAAGGTTCTCTCTTGTTTTTGGAGGGAAAGAAACGTGCCTTGGAATGACAATAATCAATTTTTTCTTCCAACGTGAGAAATGAAAGTGGATATGCGACCATAAATACAAGGAGAACATATGAAGGTGGGCGTGTGTAGTTACATTTATAAGAGTCAATATTTTGATTGTGGTGTTATTCTCTACCTCTGAATTGAAAATTTGCGACTTCTATATGTAGGGCGATCACATAAATTTTACCATTGTTAATCAGTTAATTTATGATGTATAGATCTAATCATCAAAGTGAGACCCGAGTTGATCCAAACAAGTTTACAGTTCTGCAGTCTCTTTCTGCATTGGAGGATAATGGGGATGCTGTTTTTCTACCTTCTGAGGCTGATTTTACTGCTGGAATGATTGCGCAAGTGGATAGCATTGGGGCTCTTCCTGTGCAAAAAGGGCAAGGGTCGAGGTAGGAACAAGAAAAAACTTTCTCAATGATTAAAGTAGGTACTTGGAATATTAGAGGTTTGAACGATCCTCTCAAACAAAAAGAAGTTAAATCTGTTATCTTTGCACAAAAGTTTAGTCTGATGGGTATAGTGGAGACTAAAGTCCGTTTGGATAATATTTAGTCTACTATGAATGGTTGTTTCCCTAGCTCTTGGAAAGCTATTCACAACTATATTGATGGGCCTGTTGCTAGGATTATCCAAGGTTGGGATGATTCTGTGTTCAAAGTTTCCATAGTCTTCCTCTCTGATCAACTCATAGTGGTGGATGTGGTTTTTCTTGAGGATAAATGTAATTTTTTCCTTTCTGTGGTGTATGGTCATAATCGAGTTGGAGATCGAAGAGTCCTTTGGAATGATATGCAAATTGTGTATCGTATGGATTCTGCTAAACCTTGTGTTTAGCTACGAAATGGCTCAAGGACTGAGCGGGCGTGCCAGGACTTGTCGCGTCCAAACGTGAAGGACTGAGCGTCCCTTTTCTGACTTCTAGATCTGAGAGCGATAGTGCTGCAAACCTAAGGGCTAGATTGCAGTGAAGGTTCGTGGCTTTGCCTCGTCGTGTGAGGACTTAGTAATTTCCTAACCGTGTAGGAAAGAAAGTAACAACGTAGAAGTACTTTACTATATTGAAATAATAAAGTAAGGAATGGAGAGAGATATGAATAACTTCGTTATATTGCGTAATAACAAAGTTGGGATACAAGAGAGACGAAGCTTGAATTACTTGGTGAAGTAATTGAGTAAAGGTGAGAAATAGAGATAATTGCTTCGCTGGGAAGGCTTTGGTTTTTTAAGCGTTGAGCTTGATTGGTGTGGGAACCCCTTTTCCTTCTTGAGTTCTTCTATTTATAGGCAAATGAGCTCCACGATTTTTGCATGCAAGGGGCTTGTTGTCTTCACCTTGTGGCGCCACGTGTCCCATGTTGCCATTTTTCCCTCCAGAATGGCGGTTATGGGAAGTTAGCTTCCTGATGCACATGTTTTCTTCCAATCATGGGTAGTTACTGGAGTAAATGGAAGTTACCCACATACTAATTGTAAATCATGGGCAGCTAACAAGAGATAGTGGGCCACCTCATCCCTTTTCCCGTGGGTTACAAAGAATAATGGGCCATTTGACAAGTCAAATGGCCATGTGGCAATAACCCCCACTAACCCATTTCCTATTTCCGTGGGCAATCTGGAGCATCCAGCCATTTGACTTGGTCAAATAGCACTTTGTCAGGTAACAACTTTCTAACTTCCTTCCACCTTTCATGGGCCACTTAGATAATGGGCCATTTAATAAATTAAATGGCCTTTTTAACTCAACTAACCCATACTCTTACCTGATCCATTTCGAATAAAATATGGGCCAACCGAATCCTTTTGTAAACAAGCCCAAAACTCACGAGCTCAAGCCCAAATCAAACTGAAATTAATCGGGCCCACATACTCTTACCTTGGCCCATTAATTTTGATCCAATAACTCTTCAATCCATGACCCAATTCGATTAAACTTTAATCAAATAACCATCCAACGTTGGCCTTGGACTGGGTGCCAAAAACGGGTGTAAACACCTTGGATTCAGCTTGGGGATTTTAATGTGGTTAGAACTTCAATAGAACGGTTAGTGGGTTTTGATGGTGGTGCTGCTTCTGATTTTAATGAATGTTTGGTGGATATTTTTCAAGATGATATGCCTTTTAAAGGCTTTTGGTTTACCTGGACCAATAAAAGGGGACGAGATGGTAGTAATAGGAGTAAACTTGACAAGAGTTTTAACTAATGTAGCTTGGTTGAACTTGTTTCCTAATGTTGAAGCCTCTTTTCTTGCTCCAGGTGTCAGATCATTGCCTTATATCTGTAGCCATGGTTCGCCCTAATGGTAGAAGGAAGCCTTTTAAGTTTTTTAATTTCTGGCTCCAACATCCAGAGTTTGGCCAGATTTTGAATAACTCATGGAATGAGCCCAGGGCTAAAGCCCGAGGTGCCGGCGTTTTAGGCCTCCGAAATTTCAGAAATATGAGGGCCTCATTTTCCTAAAAAAAAAAAAATCAGATATATTATATATCTATTATTGTTCCTTACTTTAACACAATGTCAATTTTAGTACAAGTGGTCCGTGTGAGATACTTGAAATTGGGATAGGAGATCCCGGGTTCAACTCTTATGGACATTTTCTTTTGACAAAGTTTTTTTTTTTTTTCTTATTTTTCATTTGGATCTAGAAATAAATAATATACAGTTCTTACACCTTTTGCATTATAAATTAGTTATGTTTTAGTAGTTGTAGGTATTGCTCAAGACCAAGAGGTTCAAATCTTTTACACACCATCAATGTTTTGATAAGTTTTTTTCTTTTGTTTGTTTAATTTTATTTTTAACTTTTAATACCAAATTCACAAAATAAGCCACTTTTGTTTATAAATAAATCAAATAATTTATTCTCATTCATCAAACTTTGATAAAAAAAAGTTTAAAATAGATAATTCTATTATTGTTCAAGATAGTATTCTTACAATTAAAGTTAGTACTCCCTCCGTCCCTTTTTAAATGTCCTGCTTCGTAACTCCAACTTATTAAAAAGACAGCATCATTATACCTTTCACATCAACTTTTTCCTCCACTTTCCCTACTTACCAATCATCATTATACTATTACTCACTAACTTTTCAAAATGAAATCTACTTTTAGGGACAAAATAGACAATTCACCAACTTTTATCCACTAACTTTACAAAATGGACACTTATTAAGGGACAGCCCAAAATGGAATACGGGACTGTAATAAAGGGACGGAGGGAGTAAGAGAAACCGCAATGTATGACCGGTACTGCATTACGTTTGATTCTTTTTTTTTTCAATGGTGTAAAAAAATTTATTTAGTTAAATTACAAAGCTAAACCATCATGTTTAATCTTTTTACTGTATATTTAGCCACTTATATTGGATTTTTTTGGTTAAATAAATCCTAGGGCCTAATCTTTTAAATTCGCTTTAGGCCTTCAAAATATCAGGGCCGGCCCTGAATGAGCTTTTGGAAGGAAGGCCTATGTTTGTGTTGTCTTCCAAACTGAAAAATTGAAGTGTGTTATGAAGCAATTGAATCTGAAAAACAATTTTAACATTAGTAAAAGGGTTCTAGATGTCAGGGCTGAATTGTGTAGTTTGCAAGAGAGATTGTTTGCTTCTCCTTCTGATGAGGCTTTATGCATACAAGAAAAAAGTTGGTCTATAAATATGTGGAATTAAGGATCGCTGAAGAATCTTTTATGAAACAAAGGTCCAGGGTGAAATGGTTAGCTCTGGGTGATCAAAACACCAAATTTTCCACCAAAAGTTGTGTATTCATAGAGCTCGAAATACTATTTTGAGTTTGCAGAGTGATGATGGTCAAATTCTTGAAACTCCTGGGGCTATTAGGGCTGAGATTCTCCAATATTCTGGGTTCTTCTTTCTCTAGTAGAGTGGATGCAAGATTTCAGCTTTAACAAGTTATTGTTCCTAGTGTTTCATATGCTTAGTCTCAAGATTTGATAGCTCTTGTATCTAATCTTGAGATTAAGAAGGCTTTATGGGCAATTAATGGTGAAAAGGCTCCAGGTTCTGATGGTTATAATTCTCCCTTTTTTCCCAAAAGAATTGGCAGGTGGTGGGTCAGGATCTCCTTTCTGCCGTACAGTCCTTCTTTGTGTCTAGTTCTTTGCTACAAGAATGGAATGCAACTACCATCTCTTTAGTGCCTAAGCTCAACTCTCCTTCTATTCGTGATTATAGGCCTATTTCATGTTGCAATGTGGTATATAAATGCATCACTAAGGTTTTAGCAAACAGATTGCAACCCATTTTGCCTTGTTTAATCAATTAGGCTCAATTTTCTTTTGTTAAAGGTCGTTCAATTGTTGATAATGTGCTTTTGATGCAAGAATTGGTTAGAGGATATCATAGAGATGATAAGGATCCTAGGTGTGCTATCAAGATAGATTTGATGAAGGCCTATAACTCTGTGGATTGGATTTTCCTTTTCAATACTATGAAAGTTATGGGTTTCCCTTCTAGGTTCACCTACTGGGTTTAGCAATGTGTGTGCTCAGCCAAGTTTTCTATGGTCATCAATGGGTCTTTGGAAGGGTATTTTCAGGGTAAGAGGGGTTTGAGACAGGGGGACCCTATTTCTCCCTATCTGTTTCTCATAGTTATGGAGGCTTTTACTGTTCTCTTGCATTATAGAGTGAATCAAAGCCCCTTTAGCTACCACCCCAAGTGTACGTAGGAGCATCAACCTTACTCATCTGGTTTTGCAAATGATTTATTCATCCTTTGTGGAGCTTCAACTATTTCTTTTCAGCTTATTAAACAATTACTAGATGACTTCTACTCCTATTCTGGTGTCTCAAGCCTAACATGAACAAGTGTTCTGTTTTTTTTTTATGCTGGGGTTCTAGAGGGTGATAAGGCTGTTTTGCGGGATATCCTCCATATTCCTGAGGCCCATCTTCCTGTCAAATACTTGGGTGTTCCCCTTATTTCTACCAGGCTAAAAGCTGCTGACTGTTTGGTTCTAAAAGAGAAAATCTTGAGAAGAATCCATAGTTGGTTTGCCAGTGCATTGACATATGGGGGGAGGGCTCAATTGATTCAGTCTGTTCTCTTCAGTATACAGGTCTATTGGAGCTCAATTTTTGTTATCCCTACCAAAACAATCAAAGAAATTGAGAGCACTTTGATGGCCTTCCTTTTACGGTTTGAGATGAAACATTCTGCTGCGAAGGTTTCTTGGGATCAGGTTTGTAGGAGGTTTGGGTTTCAGGAGACTTGAGGAATGGAATAAAGTAATAATGCTTAGGCATCTCTAGGCCCTTTGTAACAAGGCAGATACCCTGTGGGTAAAGTGGATTCACTCATACTTCATTAAGGGACACTATTTGTGGTCAATGGACATTCCTAGTGATGCTTCATGGACAATGAGAAAGTTGTTGAACCTCAGAAGTGTGGCTTAGCCTCTGATTCAGTACTTGATTGGCAATGGACAAGGTACATTTCTTTGGCTTGAAAACTAGCATCCTCTTGGACCACATTTTAATAAATTTGGTGAGAATATTGTATATAATCTTGGTAGATCTTTGAACTCTAAAGTCTCTTCGATTATTCATGAAAGGGTGTGGAGGTGGCCTAGACAAAGGAATAGGGCCACTTAGTTTATCATAGAACATACACCTACTGATTTTAAACCAATTTGTGATAGGCTGCGTGGCTCCCTCATCCAGCTGGTTTTACTGTATCTTTTGCTTGGGAGGCGATTAGGCTTAAACTTCCTATCCAGCCTTGGCCAAGCATAGTTTGGTATGGTAAAAATGTGCCTCGCTGGGCTTTCATTCTATGGCTAACTGTGTTTCAGAGACTAAGTACAAAGGATAGGTTCTTGAGCTAGGGGATGAATGTAGAGGATGGTTGTGTTCTCTGTAACAATGGCCAAGACTCTCATGGACATCTGTATTTTCAATGTGCTTTTTCATAATCAGTTTAGGGTGCTATTTGGCAACGATGTTTTGATGCACAAATCCCTTTTTCCTTACCTGATTCTGCATGGTATATCCAGAATGCTAAAGGGTCTGGTTTTAAGTGTTGGCTTTTGAAGAGTGTGTTAGCTGCTTGTGTCTACAACTTGTGGATAGAATGTAATCAACGGATTTTTCAGCACAAGTTTTCTCCTCTTGATCAGGTTATACTCAAAGCTATGACTTCTATTCGGGACTTAGTGCACTCGAAGAGGGGTGTCAAACAATCCCAAAAGAACATGGAGTTGTTTTGCAGTTGGGGGCTCTCAAATAGTAGGATTTTTGCTCCACCTGTTTCGTATAGGCAAAATCTATTAAAAAAATAAAAATAGGAAGTCCTTTCGGTGTTTGTGTGGTCTTGTTCCTTTATTTTCTCTAGTGGTTCTCTGAGGTTTTGTCTCAGGTGCCTTGGGAGTTTGTTCTTTCAGGGGTATGCCCCTTAAAGTTGTAAATGAGTTTGCGCTTTATAAAAAGAATGTGCTTATCCCAAAAAAAAAAAAAAAAGCATGATTGTCACAAGAGTAATGTTCTGACTCTAACCGTTTGTTTTTCCTAAGAAAAGTAAGATTCAACTAAGCCTTGATGCCTGATCATCCTAATTTTTGGCATGGGCAACAAGCACATCCTTACAAATAAATAGAGCTCAATTTGACAAAGAAAACCGTAATGAGTCTCATTTTGCATCACGTTAAGGCTCGAATAAAAGACCATCACACAAGAGGATCCGTACTCTTCTTTAGTCCCGAGCCTCACATAAGTGCAATTTTGAAAGAGGATGGAAGACCTCCTAGGGATGAGCTTTCTCTCTGTCAGCTTCTACGACGTAGATCAATTTGGCAGGCTTCAGGAGGAGCACAAAAAATGGTCACCCTTTATTGCACAGATCAGTTCATGCAAAGCTGTAAGTTTTGACCGTCGACTTCATTGCACAGACAAAATTAAGGCCAGCTCCAATAACCTTTGCAGATAAACTGGGTTTCAATAGGAAGCACAAGCAAATCCCGCTCACCGGCTCTACAGTATAGCCCAGAACATATCTCCATCAGAACCTTCTAAATGAATTTCATCAAAATTTTATTCTATGATGTCATGTTCTAAACGGTAAATTACCGATTCTCATCTTGTGCCAAAACAAGCAAACAAGGAATCTAACACAATAAAAAAACATCCGGTTTCTTGTCTCTTTTCCAACCAGAAAAGTTTCAGATTGCAACACAATCTTTCATCCACCAATCAGTACAGGAAAAAACTGGTTATGATCGGTAGGGAAGGGGTTAGAATGGATAATTGATGGGTTCAGGCTGCAAGGCTTTCTGAACAAGTTCGGTCTGCTCCTTCACGTGGTGTTGCTGAAACCCGGTGGCTGTGGCAGCAGAAGGAGCACGTCCAGCATATTTCACATCGTCCATACCACCCCTGCCAAGTGCTTTCATTGTGGTGCCAAGGCGTGGTGCAATATACTGATAGGCGCCCATATTCATTGGCTCTTCCTGGCACCAGACAACCTCCGCATCTGAAAGATTTGCAACAAAGATGGAGAGCGACTTAGCCACACAGCAAATAAAACAGTCCAAACTCAAATATACACATTTTCATGAAATAAGAAGATGACATTTTCACAGCAAACAATGTTAACTGATGCCACCAAAGAGGAAGATTTACCAATTCTGAAGAGCATAAGCCAAACTCATGTTACAAAGTTCATGGGAAATACGAGGTGATAGTGGGTGCAAAGTTCACGGGAAATACGAGGTGATAGTAGCAGCCAAACTCATGTTACAAGGTTACTATTGAAAAGCATAAGCCGTAAGGGGAAAAGATAAAGCTTCTAAAAAGTTGCAACATTTCTGCAAATTGTATCTGGGCCATAAGCCAAAATTCAGAAGCTGTGCCAACCAGATTGTTGTTTTCAGGTAAATTCAAAACAACTGTGATAAGATACACGCATCTTCCGATTTCAACAAGGAGGAATGCTTTCTTGACATGGGGACTCAAAGTGTGATATAATCTAAATATAAAAGGCGGTGTATAAATGTCACCATTATCAACGGAATCAAAGAAGAAAATAAAAGCGGTGCTCTGGAAAGAATGGCTTCTGGTTTAACCCATGGACAAAAAGAAAAACTAGGTAGGGTCCTGTTCCTGTCAAAGTAACTTTATCAATTACAAGTTTCGAATACATACTTGGATATCGCTTCAGCTCACGCTGAATGAGGTCATACGGGAAGGGGCAAAGCTGTTCCACCCTACATATTGCGACGTCCTTGCCATCGACTTTCCTCCTCTGCTCATCAAGCTCATAGTAAACCTGCAAAATGGTATACAAAAATGATTGAGGCAGGACTTTATACAACCAAAAGAACCTATGGAAATGAAAGCCAACCAAATAGTTATTCTTGGAATCCAGAAAGCAATGAAGTAGATAATATCAGAATGTGCATGTATTTTACAACACATCCCTGTGAAAGTTATGGTCAGACGAGTTTAAGGAAGACCTAATGGGCGTCCAGTGACATCCATTGTTTTTTGGAAATACCAAAGAATATGTATTGGGAAAATCAAAAATTAGAAAAAGAAGGAAAAAAACACCAATGAAAAGTATGCCACGCACCTTTCCGGAACAAAGAACTAGACGTCTGATACTCTCTTCAACAACTGAGTGGTCATTCTGATCCTTTATGAGACGCTTAAATCTGGTGCCCTGCTTGTCAAAACCTGGGTGGCCTTGGACATCATCAAATTCAGACAGATTTGATTTGCATTGCTTGTGTCGAAGCAAGTTCTTTGGAGCCATCACAATCAGAGGTTTACGGAATTCCCTATGTATCTAGGATATAAAAACATAGTATATAAGAAAATCGGGTATAGTCGGCACACCAAAAAAATAACTAGAAAACAATTCGTCAGTATGCTAGATGACATTTGTAATTAAATAAGCTGCACCCACTTGACGCCGGAGCACATGGAAATAATTTGCAGGAGTTGTCACATTCACAACTTGCCAATTGCATTCTTGGATTTGCTTTCTGAGCGTTGGATCCATTTCTGGTATTACATAAGGATTATCATCACTCATCTGAAATCAAAGTTTATAGGATTCCGTTAGTGCAACAGGATTTGAAACACAATACCAATCAAAAATCAAACAGCATCCTTAGCAAAGCAAGTATCACAGACAAGGATACTTAAAAAGATGAGTGTTTAACACCATGCTTGCGCGTGGAAAGACACAATAAGAAAATGCATAAAGAGGGTAAAAGATTTGTAGCGATTATTTCATATGAAGCCATTCAATTTAGAATAGTCATCTTTTGAGAATTTCACTCCCTGATTCTGAGGGATACAAGTGCACACTGATGTCAAATGAATTAAGAAAGGCATAAAAAGTACGCATTAAGGAGAGAGAGAGAGAGAGAGAGAGAGAGAGAGAGAGAGAGAGACTCATGAGTGGACAAACAAAAAGTGGCCTGTACACAGAACAGATGATGAAAACTGAGATTGCAATACCTGAAGGAATCGCTCCAACCGTGCACTTGAATGTTCAGGGCCTTGGCCATCATAACCATGAGGTAGCAAGACAACAAGCCCAGTTTGACGCAACCACTTGGCCTCCCCACTGCTCACGAACTGGTCGAATATCACCTGAGCTCCATTAGCAAAATCACCAAATTGGGCTTCCCACATTACCAGCGCATTTGGATTTTCCATCGAATAACCCAATTCAAATCCCAGAACACCAAATTCAGAAAGAGAGCTGTAAAATTTGAAAAAAAAAAAATGGCTATTAAATCTGGGTAAACCTCGTCATAGATCATATAAGAACAAAATTGCACCATGTCAGAGCTCAAAAAAAGTTGAGACACAGACGTCCTTAATAACAAACAATTTTCTCTACTGCAACTTACTACATTTAAGGGCTGAACTCGGGGTCAATAAATAACAATATCAGGAAAAAAAATACAGAAGGAACAATATTCTAGCAAGGATTGGGATCACGTATTTCATAGAGATAATGAAACTCTCCCATCCCATAACTTCCTTTTTAGAAACCCCGCACTGGGCGGTGGTTACGGTGCAAATAATGACAAAAATATTGAAACTTTGCTACATACTTCACAAATTTCAATGCAATCTTCACATTGAACACCAATTTTGCACCTTATCCACCAACTAGTAGGTTGTGGTCAGCATTTTCCTTGCAGAAATTCAAAAGAATTAGGGAGCAACTGACAAAAGCACAAAAATTCCCAAAAATGAGCTAAATATAAAGATATAAAATGTTTCCTTCCACCTATAACCTTAGGTCCATGGTGGCCATATATTTATTAATGGCTTTATTCATTGAAAGGCGAAATAATAATAACAGACAGAAATGGAATAACAATGATGAACTGATATAACTAATTAATTTCTATCACCAACAATTCATTCTTCCAATCAAACAAACATAGTAGATCATAAGATCTTAAAAATTCAGACAATAAATGATAAAGTAGACAAGAATAATATTGGAATACAATACATGAGTTGGCAGAATAAATACCAATAGAACTTACCTGTTGCTGACAGTAAACATCTCTGGATCTTGGTTCATGACAACATGGTCCAAAGGACAGTATATCTCTCCACTTTCCTGATCATGAAGTACAGAATGCCTGTGACTAAACGTACCTCTCTCAACATCTTGACCACTTAACCTGACATGATTTCCTTCAACAAGTAATGTGGCAAAAGCAAGTGCTTCAGCAACTGCCCAATCAACTCCTTCCCCTGTTTCAATCATCTTAGCACGGTCTCCATAAATCTTCTTAACTTGTTTGTGAGGCTTAAAAGTTTCCGGAAAGGTAGCGATTGCTTTGCCAACAGTCTTCAAAATCTCTGGCTTGACTCTGCAGAACAGCTTAATACATTGAGCAAAGAGATGTGGTTACAAAACTTACTGAACCCATTTGTTTGTCTGTTCTAAAGAAATGAATTGGATAATAAATCCAAAGGGGATCATTTATCTCTTTTTTGGTTGGAACTTTCCAGGACTAGGATGAAGTAACCGTCAGCTAGATATCCCATAAAACATGGGATATGCAATACCTTGGCGACGTGGTATTATATATCGCTTCACTATAACTCCAACAAAACAAACAGGTGCACATAGGAATTTAAAACTGGAAAACACAGACAACACACCCAGTGTTTCGGACACGCGAAATCTGTTCTGGAGACTTGTATCCTGCCCAAAAAGCAGAAAGCCAGTCCCTTCTTTTAGGCACATAATCTTTGCTGGCTGTGTATTCTTCATTAAGAATTCTATTGACCTTGTCATGCAACTTATCAATGTCTTCCTTTGTCACCTGACCAGATTCTAAAAGTTTCTGTTCGTAAATCTGTAGCGTTGAGGGGTGCTCCCGGATGACCTATTAGCAACCATCCATTAGAAACATGAAATATATGCTAATCACAACCAAACAGATAATACAAATTAAAGAAAGTCAAATGAGTAAAGAAGAATGCAAACAAAAGCAGCATAAATGAAATAGCCAAAAAGAAATAGAAAAGCACCAAAAGCTTGCAACCCAAAGTATAACAAGAGTGATAAGGAATAGAGACCTGGACTAAAAATACAGTAAGCCTAACCTTGTACATTTTGGGCTGCGTGAAAGATGGTTCATCAATCTCATTGTGACCAAATCTACGGTAACACACTATGTCGACCACAACGTCTGAATGGAATGTCTGGCGCCACTCTGCTGCAAGTTCACAAACATGAACAACTGCTTCCAAATCATCGCCATTGACGTGAAAGATGGGGGCATTCAACGCTTTGGCAACATCAGTACAATATTGAGAAGATCTTCCAGCCCTTGGATCCGTAGTGAAGGCAACTTGATTATTTACCACAATGTGTATAGTCCCCCCGGTAGTGTAATTCGGAAGTGCACTAAGATGAAGCGTCTCATATACAACACCCTGCCCCGCAAAGCTACCATCCCCATGAATTAGAACTCCCATATTCTTTGTCCTATCCACATCGTGGGAGTAATACTGTTTAGCTCTAGTTTTCCCAACAACAACTGGATCTACAGCTTCCAAATGACTTGGGTTTGCAACCAAAGACAAGTGAAGCCTCTTCCCACCCCTAGTTGGCCTATCATAAGAAGTACCCAAGTGATACTTGACATCACCAGTGCCTGTGTAAAGACCAACTTCATCCACAGGCCTCGTGCCCCCACTGAATTCACTAAATATCTGCTGAAGTGGTTTCCGAACGACGTTACCCAAAACATTCAACCTTCCTCTATGAGACATTCCAATAACAATGCTCTCAACCCCAAGATCAGCTGCCCTGTCAAACATCTCCTTCATTCCAGGAATTAAAGTCTCAGCCCCCTCTAGACCAAATCTCTTTGCTGCAGTCCACTTAGCTGCCAAAAAGTTCTCAAACTGCGAGCTCCATATGAGACGATCAAGCATAACCTCGCGCCGCTGCCGATTGTACTGCATTGGTGTTGGCGTCTCAATCTTGTCTCTCAACCAGTTACATTTCTCGCGATCCGCGATGTGCATGTATTCATACCCAATGGTCCCACAATAAGCCTGCTCAAGCCGGGTCAATATTGCTCTCAGGGTTTGCACTGGACGGTTTTCGGACAAAAACCCAGACATCCTCCACACTCCTATGAAGAACTCCCTATCAAGATCGGCTTCTGTGAACCCATAAAGAGCTGGGTCTAAATCGTCTGGAATTTCCCTCTGCTCCAAACTCAATGGATCCAACTTGGCTTTCATGTGACCAAAAACTTGGTAAGCCCTCACAAGCAACAACAACCGCATGCTCTCTTGAATGGTCTGGCCCGAAATTCCAGGCAATGTGGCCGCCTGACCAACAAAGTTTCTGAAAAAGTTGTCCCATGATTCATCAACACTATTGGGATCTTCCTCCCAAGCCCTCTGGAGCTCTTCAATGTAGACACTGCTAGTCCCGTCTAGGAAGCTGTCAGTTAACTTAGAGAGAGGCACAGGGCGAGGAACAGGTGATGCTTGTGCCTTGGATTTACAAAGGGTTGTGTGGAAATAACGATTTTGGGCCGAGATGGCCCGCGATCTTGCCGCGTAGGATCCTCCCTGTGATAGTGACCTCCTAACGGCAAGCTTAGCGATACTAGACCCAGCTCTAAACCACCCCATTGCTAATTGTTTCAAATCCTTTCGAGAAATACAGAGTCGCCAAAATTTCGCACTTTCTTGACAATTATCAAACCCTGATCATGGTACTGAACACCTATAAATGAACACAAATAATATCAGCCAGTGCCAGAAATCTCATTATTCAAACCACAAACTACAACCAAAACGAAGGATGAGAATTTCAAAAATTGCGGGAAAAAAAAAAAAAAACAGCCCTTAAAAATAACTAGTACTAATACAAAAGAAAACGAATTGATTAGAAATCACTACCAGGGAGAGAATCACAAATAGTGATTTACGAGATCAATAAACGCGCGCGCGCGCACACACAAAAAAATTAGTATAGCCCAAGTATAATACATCACAGAAAAAATTCGCACATCTGTGAACGGTTATAAATGATACACATACGTATGTATGTATGTATAATATGCACAAGAGATGCAGAGATGATTATAGAGAGAAGGATGTGAGAGCCAGTACCTGAGAGAGAGAATGTTTCGGAAAAAACCCTAGGTTCAACGAATCGAAATCGGTGCGAAGCGATGCATTTTCAAAGCTTTGACTATATTTTACATTTCTTTTCTCCTTTCTCACCTCCAACATTATTCTATGTCCTTTTTCATTTTCCGCGATCCTTTTCTTTCCATTTCCTTTTTTCATTTTCCTCTTAGCAATTTTTTTTATACTCCAAAAATAAAGAATTTATGCACATGCTGGGCCCTAGGGCTGCAAACGAGTCGAGCCGAGTTTTGTCAAGCTCAAGTTCGTTTACTAAACAAATAAACGAGCAAAAAACTTGAGCTCGAGCTCGGCTCGAGCTTTAACGAGCCGAGCCCTTTACAAGCCGAACTTAGTCATTTACTAAATGAGCCTCTTTAATCGAGCCGAGCCAAGCTTTTGTCAAGATAGCCTAGCTCTACTTGCCACTCGGCTCTACGAGCCGAAAACTCGAGCTTGAGCACGGCTCATTTACTAAACAAGCCGAGCTGAATGTTAACGAGCCAAGCTCGCAAGTTGCTCTGTTCATGGAAGCCCACCAACTTGTTAGGTCTAGATCCAGAATTAAGTGGAATATTTTTTGCTTTATGCAAGAAAAATTGCTTAGCTAGATCCATCAATTTTTGGAGTGCCAAAATCACAATCCTTTTAATTTCTACGTTAAAATGTATATATTTCATGAATTAGCTTAGCTAGATCCACCTACGTGAATTAAATTGCTCAACCTGTGAGCACTTACGTGAAACTCTTTTTGGTTTATTGATGACTCTTTGCTAATCACATTTAAAAATTTATAAACACCAACAAAGAATGTCGTAATGTAAGAGTAATGTATCATCGTATTATTGGTACATCTCGAAAATGCGCATATTGAGTGCACAATAACGAGTCGATGACACCACTTGGCATCCTCTCCTCGTGTCATGTTTAAGCTAATTTCTGCTTCCCATTAGGCCAGGTGACAAGAAAGTGGGCAAGTGTCGCCACTACGATGGGAGTGATCTTAGGCTAGATTCCACAATTGCCAAATGAGCCCCACAACATAAATATTGAAAATCCAATAAAATTATGTAAGGGAGAAGATCAAAAAATAAAATAAAAAATTAGGTAAGAGAATGGACATGCTCCATAATTTTGATGAGTAATTCCATATTTTATGGGATTAGTTTGTAGTTTTTTGGCTCGTTTTGGACTTCTCGACCTCAATGGTCCGGACCAAGGTCTTGGTGGTCCAAACCAGCGCTTGTATTCATTTCTGGAGCGATTTGGTTTTCCTGTCCGGACCAGCGCATACCGTGGTCCGGACCACGGCGACGGGACAGATTAGTATATAAGCAATTTTTAGGATTTTTGCTTATTGTATTGCATTCACAGCAGCTTTTCTATAAGAGGCAAAGAGAGGAATTCTGAGAGATCTCATCTTTAGCCCTTTGGGCATCCGATTACTTCCGTATAGTGAAACCCTCGATCGTCTGACTGCCCGTGGAGTAGGTATTCATTAACCGAACCATGTATATCTATGTGTTCTATGTGATTGCTCTTTCTCTCTCTCTTTTCTGTGGTTTGTTCAATTACATAGCAATAACCACGTCCGTTTCTGTGTTTGTTAATGCTTCCGCACAACAAACTGGTATCAGAGCTCTAGGTTTTCGATCTAGGGTTTGTTTATGGTGATTTTTGCTTTGTTATTGAAGAACTATGTCTGAAGAATCCGGTAAATCTGGTAAAACTCCAAAAGATGGAGAATCCACCAAAACTGAATTGAGTTATCGACCTGGGGCTTCGAGGCCAATTATGTCGAGTGCGAAGTTTGACGTGGAAAAATTTGATGGCAAAAATAACTTCGGTAAGTGGCAATGCGAAGTTATGGATGTTCTGATCCAAATATATACGTAGACAAAGGGAAGAAATCTGGTATCGTGAAATTAAAGAAGAAGAAGAAATACCTATGTCTGTTTAGAGAAAGAGGAAGAGGAGGATGGGGAGGAGGGAACACGCTTGTTGCGGAACATCATGTAACCGAGGGGTAATACAATGCCGATCATATTGCCGCTCCGATTATGTACCTCAGAGGGCTAGGAGGTTCTACCTCTACAATTAGATTCTTCAAATGCATCACAAATACGATTTTTTTGAGGGATCTGGATCAACACGTTGAAATTTAGAGAGAGGGAGAGAAGACTTACTGGCATCGTGGTGTATGCAGCAAGAGGAGAGCGACCAAATGGGTTTCGCTGGAACTGTGGTGAAGACGTGAGGGTTTGGATCAGCCGGGATGAGAAAAGAATTCGATCGAAGCTTCATACATTCCAGTTCCAGGATCCCAAATAGTACTGAGTCCCTTTTTTTCAAATAAAAATACTTTTTTGCAATTTTCAAAATAAAATATAACAGTTTTACTGAAATCTATAAATGTACAATATGAATCTTGTTTGAAAGATAAAAAAATATTACTAATTTTTTAAGAAGGTTAGTGGAATGGGGTCGATTAGACTAACGACAGGTCTTCACACCGGAATTCGGAGATTCATAAAAAATTATTTTCTTTCTTTTGTTTTAACCCCAATAATCAAATCATGATCAATTGTGTGAGAAGTAAACCCACGGAACAAACGGACTAACCCTTGGGCTTGAGGGCGTATTATCAATCCTACCCCAAAACACTCTGTAAATTTGAATTGACTATCGGATATATAAATACAACTACTAACATAAGACTCCATTTGTCCCCATTTAACGGTCTATTTTTGGAAGTTCGTGTCATTTTTCAATTGTTTATATCTCGTAGTACATAATAATTTATGTGATTTTGAAAACGGGAATGCTACAGACACACCATTTTACCACACCACTTTGACACATCAGCTGAGCTGGCACTCAGTCCATTAAAAAAAAAACTCAAAATCAGACTTCAGCTTTCTCTCCAGCTCAAACCCAACGAAGAGAGAGAGAGAGGACTGGAGGAGCCCGCCACCAAACCCCAGCCGGCCAACACCACCACCATCAGCGCCTCCCCAGCACCAACGTTGACCACCACCCGCAGCAATTTTCAAATCCACAACCACCGACGCGACCATTTCGGCAAAGTACTCTCTTTCACTCTCTCTCTCTCATTTTAAAATTGGGGATTTAACTCTGATTAGGGTTATGTTTCCTTGCTGTGGGATTATTGTTGGTAACTTACAACCGAGTGAATTGGAAACTGGTGGCATTAGAATGACTCGAAAATAACTGTTTTTTTGTTCTTAGGATGGCTAGAGCTGAGTGGCCTCCAAAGCAAAACATTTTTGGAGATCCATGAACCTTTCTCATATGGTAGCTATAGGGAGATAAGCTGATATTGTTGTGTGGGTCAATCCCACATTCTCTTGGATTTCATTGTTTTTCCTGTTTCTTATGCGAGCTGTTCCATTAGTCCCAGTACTATGGATTTTAGTGTGTTGGTTACTCTGGATTTTAGTGTGTTGGTTACTAAGAGGTACAACTTAATAGATAAAATAGCAGCAGCTATTTGTCCTTCAATCTCCAACACTGGAGATCCTTTCGAAAGATGATTTTCATGTGGTATTTTGGGATTCCTTTTTCCTAGTATTTCACTTCATTAAATCCATTGCTGGAGTATTGGGAGGGCTATGGTTGTAGGGGTTGAAGTTGTTCCTGTGCTCATGTTTTATTGATTTGTCGGTTTGTGGCTCTCTTAGTATATATGAACATGATTTTAGTGTAGAAGTGGGTCTCTCGTGGTTCTTTGGCGTAGAATATGTTTTGTGGATGTTTATATAGGAGTTTTGTCTAATGATTGAAGGGTGAGCCCAAATGTAAATTTTGTGACGCCCTCCAAGTGTTTGTGTAAATAACTCAATCATAGTCTGTATTGTCATTCACAAACTCTCTGCTTCTTACCAGGAAAACTTGGAAAATGTTTCAACTGGAGTGTTAATGCTCTTCCTTTTGTGTAGTGGAGTGCTTTTATGTTTTGTTTTTCATGTCATGACTAATAGTTAGTAAGAGAATTATTTTGTTTATGGTGCTTGCAGGTGTGGATTATCTGGAATTGCCACATAGTAAGGTATTCCTTGGTTCAATCTTGTGCATCTTTCTATCCATGGTTTTGTTATTTGACAATTCTTGGGGTGGTATAAGCTTCTAGCTGTTCATTGTTGTGTCGTCATCTATTCTTTTTGGTAGAAACTAACTGTTAACATATGCTCTTTTGGCACTATAATAATTGCAGGTACATTTGGCAAAGTTCAAGAGGAGTACGTCTAATGTACGATAAAGAAGAATGTGATCATTAAGTTTGGTTTGGAGAGATGACAAAATTGAAGATATCTTAGGAGTACTATTTATTGGGAATCTTGAAACAATGTAGACTCACTTTTCTGAATAATAGTTTGTGGATGATGAGTTTTGGCCTTTGATTGCAGTACTCTTAGATGAGAAGAGATTTCTATTTCAAGTTGTACTTCTTTGATGATACGCAATTACGCATTCTACTTTTGTTCATAAAATTGTAGCACTTTAGTTATTGTTGATGATGGGTTTTTCTTTTTGGTTATTCTTTTTGGTTAATGGAAATTGACATAGACTTGGTAGAATGTAAAAACAAATCCCAAAGCATCAGAATGTAAAAACGAATCCCAAAGGTATGTTCTGGAAAAATTTCGGCAAAATCCCCCTTGTTTTTTGTCCTAGCCCAATGTCTCACGTCTCAATTAGTACAACAAAAACAACATGAACATCATCAGGTTACGCACAAGCCCTGGGCATTTCTCATTCTAAAACACTCAGAGAAGTGCATGATATACCTTTCTGTAACATACATTTCATGCACACTTTGCAAATCACAATCCCATTTTACCTGCATCATGAATAAACTGGAAGATGTAAAAGAAGTGCATGATTCTTATTACTCATCAAATTTAGCTCTATTTATTAGTGAATCCAACTGATCATCACAAGCTCATCCAAAAGGAATTTCTAGAAAATAAAACTATTGATTGATGGGTATCAAGAATATAACATTACTACCTAATTGAACTCAGCAAACTATAAAAAGTGAGCTAAATGCAAAGTTATGTCCAGGAAGAAAGATATCTTATCGAAAAACAGAGAAGTCAGAAGAGTACTGGAAATTCGAACTTCTTATCTGCTCTTAGAAGAAGCTCAACAGCATCCGTGTAAGTAAACTGCACAAAATTCTTCTCCACCACATCCTGTTTCATTTTTTATCGGCACTCCACCACATCAGTTAATTTGATAAGAATAAAAAAAATCCCTAATCAGAGGTGACACAACAAAGTATCCATAACCTTAGAATGACTTCTTCTTCTTTTTTTTGATCTGAACCTTAGAATGACTTGGTCAACTATTTGCAAGCCAAGTCCTATTACAGGATAACTAGAAAGTGTTCAAGGATTCCAAAGAGTGATGGACAAGAATTTGCTGTGAATCATACACTAAGACAGTTGATAATTCCTTTCTCGATCCAAGTATTGAACAAATTCATATACTCCTTGCAGCCACAATGCAAAGTAGTGAATGGGGAAGAACAAATTGTTAATTTAACAAGGATTTTATTGATTTCCCATAACATAACTCTGTTCCGTTCAGCATTAACCCTAATTCGAGTGAAATCGAAATCAAAACAATCGAGAAACAAGTTCCCAAATCCCCAATTTCAGTTCAGCCCTAACCCTAATTAGAGCGAAATTGGAACAAGTTATAGGGCTATGGCTAATAAGCAGAGAGAGAGAGAGAGAGAGTACGAGTGTATAGAGACGTTGATGGTGCGTAGTCGCGTCGGCGAAAATTGTGGCTGGTGGTGGTCACTGTCAGTGGAGGGGTGGCGCTGATGGTGGCGGAAGCCAGCCCGGTGTTGGTGATGGTGGTGGATGTCGGCGGTGGTGGTGTTGGCCGGTTGCTCTGGTTGTGGTCGTCGTCCTCTTTCTCTCTTTCTTCGTTGGGTTTGGGCGAGGGAGAACGCTGAAGTCGGGTCGATTTTGAGTTTTTTTTTTGGGGTTTTGTTAACTATGCCTAAACACTAATATATTCTCGTTCATTTTTTTTTTTTTCATGAAAAATCTAAGTTTTAAACACTAGCCACAAACTCTTCGTTTATTATTTTTAAGAAAATCAATTTTTTTTATTTTGGACAGAAATACCCTAATTAAATATACATTTTTGCTCCCAAAAAAAATTCGGCTTCCCTCATTCCCTCCCAAAATTAGTTGATTAATTCCTTTTCACCTTTTTTGGAACCGGAAATTTTTTTTTTTTGAACAGATTGATTCCTTTTGGGCAAATTTCACTCAGACCCCCTGAGGTATCTGACTATGACAGAAGGTACCCCTCAGTTTTGAAAAATGACAGAAACCTCCCCTAATTCACAGTTTGGGTTTCATTCCGTTAGTTCCGTTAGTGAGATGGACGGAAAATGTACGGAAAATGAAATCTTCAATTTTATTTAGTTCTACAGCTATCTTAGGGCTCTCATTGAAAGTCCTAGAGCAAAAAATTAATTATGACCCTTTAAGATAAAATGATCAGAAAAATAAGATCTTCGCACCGATTCAAACGGATTGAAAATTGGAGCACTTAAGTATCTTCTCTTCATTTGGTTCTATGGCTCTCTCAGGGCTCTCATTGAAAACCTTGGGGCCAAAAATTAACTATGACCATTTAGGATAAAATGATAAAAAAATAAAAATCTTCGCACCGATTCAAACGAATTAAAATTTGGAGCACTTAAGTATCTGCTCTTCATTTGGTTCTACGGTTTTCTTAGGGCTCTCATTGAAAGCCCTAGAGCGAAAAATTAATTATAACCCTTTAGAATAAAATAATCAGAAAAATAAGATCTTCGCACCGATTCAAACGGATTGAAAATTTGAGCACTTAAGTATCTCCTCTTTGTTTAAATCTATGGCTATCTTAGGGCTCTCATTGAAAATCTTAGAACCAAAAATTAATTATGACACTTTAGGATAAAATAATAAGAAAATAAGATCTTCGCACCGATTCAAATGGATTGAAAATTGGAGCACTTAAGTATTTGCTCTTCATTGAAAGCCCTAAAACCAAATGAAGAGTAAAAATTTAAATGCTCCAATTTTTAATCCGTTTGAATCGGTGCGAAGATTTTATTTTTTTAATCATTTTATCCTAAATGCTCATAATTAAATTTTGGCTCTAGAGAGTCGCAGAACCAAATAGCAGATATTTAAGTACTCCAATTTTTAATTCGTTTGAATCGGTGCGAAAATCTTACTTTTCTTATCATTTATCCTAAATGATTATAATTAATTTTTGGCTCTAGGACTTTCAATGAGAGCCCTAAGATAGCTGTACAACTAAATAAAATTGAAGATTTCATTTTCCGTACATTTCCGTACATTTTCCGTCCATCTCACTAACGGAACTAACGGAATGAAACCCAAACTGTGAATTAGGGGAGGTTTCTGTCATTTTTCAAAACTGAGGGGTACCTTCTGTCATAGTCAGATACCTTAGGGGGTCTGAGTGAAATTTGCCCATTCCTTTTCACCTTCCATGCACTTTGACTAGTGTCAAAAATTATTTGAAAAACTAAAAAACTCATCAGATACATTCAAACTTAGAACCTTCATTAGATTGAAATCAACATCCAAAGTCATGAACGATTCCTCCGAAAACTTTAATCTAATATTTCAAACAAAAAACCTGGATCAATTCTATAGTGTTGAAGTCATTTTCTTCCTTTTATTTGCTCAATTTGAGAATGTAGCGTTCTCCTTCTCTGAACAGGTAGAGATATTATGGCCGACATGCTTGCAAAGTCCACAATGTTTCTTTCGCTTCCCCAACTCTTTTCCACCTTTCATTCTTTTTTGCTTTGGATGCCCCTTTGTCTTTGAAATGGGAGGGCAACCAACAAAACAATCTGTATCAATTCCATCATTAACATTGTCTTCAATCTCAATATTTTCCATGGCTACGAGATTTGGATCATTCAACAGAGGCATCTCTGCCTCTTTTCCACTTAATAATGTTTCACGACACCAGCGAGGTGATAGATAAGCCGGTGGAATTTGGTAGCAATTTTTGTGAAGAAATATACTTAGAATGTGACGGCAAAGGATGCCCCAAAATTCAAAGTGTTTGCATGTACAGATGGCCTTCTCACCATCCCACAAGACCTTGTGCTTTTGACTACACTTGTCCTTATAATATTGCAACACAAATTCACCACCACTTTCGGCAAGAACAGAATATTGTGTGGCCCTTCCAAATTCTTCTTAAAACATTTTGAAAGCATATGGTGTCAAAATACTATGTGCTTGCTCCTCCAGTGGTGACAATGTTCTCAAAGAAGAACCTCTATATGTTTCCAAACATTGTATCATGCGATTGTGTTTGTTCAACATCTTCAATGGATAGATCAATTTGTCAGTAATTAACAAAACAAACAAAAAAATCAATCGGAAAATACAGAGAAAGTAAAAATATCAATTAAAAAAGTAAAAACAAAACATATAGTTGAAGATGACTTACTTGTTTAACAAACTCGATCAAGCTTACATGGGCAGTAACAAACCGTTTGATGAAGGCATTTATACTTTTAGATCTTCCCGTTGTTGTCATTCCACAAAAAAAATGTCCGTGTAAGTAACATGGTGCCCAAAAGTGCTTGATTCTGTATAACCCATTTACATGCTTGTTCATAGCCATGTCATACTTAGCAATAAATTGAAGCCATTGGCGCTCGAAATCGTCGCATGAGTCCAATTTATACAACTTGTAGAAATCCATGCACCAATTAGAATATTGATTACGAAGAATTGCTGTAAACCAACTACTGAACTTAGCTGTAATATGCCATATGCAAAAAGCATGTTTTGTAAATGGCAATTCTTTTGATATAGCCTCTGTCATCCATGGATCTTGGTCAGTCAAAATTGTCTTTGGTGGCTTCTTCATTAGACATGTGAACGTCTGTTAATCAAACAAAAAATATTAGCACATGAAAAGCATAAAAAATAAGTATCAAACATTAGCTGATCAAATAAAATGGAAGAAAATAATTACCTTCATTAACCATCGAAAAGCATTAGTTGTTTCATTGCGAAGAAGAGCACAACCAAAGAGGACTGTCTTTCCATGGTTATTGACGCCCACACAAATACCAAAAGGCATATCATAGGCATTCACTTTGTAAGTAGTGTAAAAAAATATCCTCCAACTTTCTCTCACCATCCATTGTAAATGCATATTGAAACTGACAATTGTCCTCTTTAGAAACTTTGCAATATTGTAACAGACCCATTGCATCATTAGTTTCATGCATCCTTCTCATTTTCACAAATAAGTTGCAAATATCTCTATGAAGAAAGGAAAGATGGCCATGTTTGACACCTTTCTCAAGTTCTATGACACGCATTATTTCTGTTATTGTTATTGAAAGTCCAGCTTCTTTCAATAATAATATGCGTTTTTCATCATCTTTAGTGGTAACTCGATTGGCCGGGAGAAATCGCACTTGCAAAGGGGACAACAACTCATGATTGTGATCTACATTAAATGTAGTGACATGCCACTCTTTTGGAAAAATATCAAACGACTTCCGCAAGGTGATCATTAGATGAGCTTTGCATCCACATTTTGAAGACTCTCTATTTCGTTGCTGTATTGATTCACAATTTTTAATGGTTGTCTACCCTCTCGATGACAAAAGAAATCACGCCTTGAAATTTTTCCTTTCTTTGTGACAAATCGACCTTTTCGAATTGAAAACCCATGTCAAGTGGCATAATTTTTGTAGAAGATGAATGCCTCTTCTTCACTAAGAAAACATTGCCCAACAAAAGGCTCAAACACATTTTCTGTTGAATTTTGATCTTCATAATCCTCTATAACTTCTCTATCATCTAGAGGATATTCATCCCAAGTAGCATTTATCGCTTCGCTTTCAACTAAAACTTCCTCCATTGATGCTATATATTGAAGATAAAAATACGACAAAAATATCAATATTGAATTTACTAAAAAAAAATTGTTAGGAAATTAAAAGAAGAGAAGTACCTTCCAGAGGAAACTCATTTAAATCAAAATGGGTTTTTGAAACGAACTCTCCATCCATTGCAATATTAGACGATGCAAATGAAGGGTGAGTGAAATTGTCCAAATCAACAAACTCTCCAGTCATGTTTTTTCTCTGTTTTTGTTGCTAATGGCTGTGTGTGAGTATTTATAGAAGAAGAATGTGAGATATGCTCGTGGATGCATGTCAAAATCCATGGAATGTGAAAAGGCATAAAAATGGAGGGAGCCAAATGAATTGTGGAGGGAAAAGGAAAAAGTATTTGAGTTTACCTTTACCCGGCCAGTTTGGGAGGGAATGAGGGAAGCCGAAATTTTTTTGGGAGGGAAAGTGTATGTTTAATTAGGGTATTTCTGTCCAAAACAAAAAAATTGATCTTTTCAAAAACAATAAATGAAGAGTTTGTGGCTTTTGTTTGGAACTTAGATTTCTCATACAAAAAGAAATAAATGAAGGAAAATATATAGTGGTTATCATATGCCTAGGGGGCATACGTTAACAAAACCCTTTTTTTTTAAATGGGCTGAGTACCAGCTCAGCTGATGTTGCAAAATGGTGTGGTATAATGGTGTGCCTGTAGCATTTCTATTTTGAAAATATTATCTAATAAAACTAATTGAGTTCTATCAAACAAGCCACTATAACTCTCATGAGGAAAAGGTCAATGCCTTTTGAGGCTTGGGTTTGGATAATATAAATACAGTACTATTTTTTTGAATATTGTTAGAAATTAAAGTGCATGATTTAAGTGTTCTGATTGGACCAGGGATTTTCAAAAATAATCCTTTAGCCATTTTTTAAGCTTTAGTCATAATTTTATATTTTTCAGAATTCTCGCATCTAGATGATTAATCAATTAAAAAATTGATGTGAAATTAGCAAAAATCGATTCGACCATGAGCTTTTCATTTTTTGATTGACTTGAATTTTGGCATAGATGTAGTACTCCTCAAAATTTACAATATCAACGGTTTGGATTCAATTTTTGGTATAGTGTGGTTAGATTTAAAAAAGAAGAAGAATCAAGGGATATGATGAGGGTATATCAGTCTTTTAATGTTGTGTCTGTTAATATGGATGAAAACATAACGGCATGGGGTCTATCCGCACATTTTCAAAACCACAGGTAGGTTATGTGGTCAGTTTTAAACCATGAGGGGGGTATCCGCACATGGCGATAACCACAGGGTGTCAAAGTGGATTTTGCCCTAATTTATAATGAAGCCTTAGAGCAAGTTTACCAGCAGAGCAAAAATAGCTAAAAAAAGCTATTTTTGCTCACCAAGCCCCACAGCAGAGTAGTTAAACACAAAGGCAAAATGTATTTTTGAATAGTGCTTCGGCACTTTTAGCTCTCAACTGTTCACCAGGTATGGAATTTTGTATCATTATTTTCTCTCTCCTCTCTCTGTCCCTCTCTCTTCCTCTTTCTTTTAAAAAAAAAAACTGTACTTTGGGGAACTGTTGGAGAAAGAAAGAAAATATATTTTAATAGAGGATAGGTTAAATAGATAGTATTGGTGTAATGTTGAAAGAAATATGAGTAGGTGAAATAAAAAATATGCACTGTTGACAAGTTTTTTTTACCTAATTACTGATAAACTTGCTCTTACATATTTCAATACGAGATTAAATTCTTGCCGGTTGTGGACCCCATCGTGCGTTTATTATTATAATCTAAATCGTTTAACTTGACAGGATCAAATTGTCCATTTTAAATTCTTGCCGCTTATTGTGGACCCCACCATGCATTGATTAATTTATCGATGTCTGGTGAAGCTAATTTTTTTAAAATTAAAATACTACTCTGCGGGCCCTACAAGATGAACAGTTCAGATTGACAATTAACGCAACGTAGGGCCCAGAATGATGGTGGTGGAAAACCCATAGTTTTCGCCGCCAGCGAAAAGAATTTGTCTCTTTCAACATCAATATATTATACCCAACTTTTGTCACCGTTAATCAGAACTTATACTAATCTGGATATCTAGTTCAATCAGTCATGGGTGGTGCTAGGTTGACACTTAGGAACCCACAAAGTGTGTATTTTTCCATTTATGATTAAAGGAGTAAATATCTACGGGAGACTTAAAAATTCGTCCTTATTAACTTCTTCACTTATGAATTCATCCTATCCTTTTTCAGTAACTTATGATTTCGTCCTTCTCATACTTTTAATACCGCTATTGCCCTTCTAATTTTAAACCATATATGTAATACAAGCTTTTCGATTTCATAGTAAATTATTTGTAGCATTTACCATGAAATATGTCTGTCTGTTCTTATCATTTCATGGTTAATTATTTGGACCATTTACCATGAAAATATTTCATGGTTAATTATTTGGACCGTTTACCATGAAACTAGTCCAGCGAAATTTATTAAGCCGCTGCGCGGACCAATTCATATAAGGATAGTTTGGGATGTACAAATACTTATGTTTGCATCCCAAAATTCTTGTCTATATAGGCTGAGAATTTTAGGATGAAATCATAAGTAATTTACATTCCAAACAATAGGCCGAGAATTTTAGGATGTAATCATAAGTAATTTACATCCCAAAATTCTTGTCTATATAGGCCAAGAATTTTAGGATGAAATCATAAATATTTACATCCCAAAATTATTCTTGTCTATATAGGCCAAGAATTTTAAGATGAAATCATAAATAATTTTCATCTCAAAATTCTTATCTGTATAGGTCGAGAATTTTGGGATGAAATCATAAGTAATTTACATCCCAAACAATAGGCCGAGAATTTTAGGATGTAATCATAAGTAATTTACATCCCAAAATTCTTGTCTATATAGGCCAAGAATTTTAGGATGAAATCATAAGTAATTTTCATCCCAAAACATCCCAAAATTCTTATCTGTATAGGTCGAGAATTTTATGATGTAATCATAAGTAATTTACATCCCAAAATTCTTGTCTATATAGGCCGAGAATTTTGGGATGAAATCATAAGTAATTTACATCCTAAACAATAGGCCGAGAATTTTAGGATGTAATCATAAGTAATTTACATCCCAAAATTCCTGTCTATATAGGCCAAGAATTTTAGGATGAAATCATAAATATTTACATCCCAAAATTCTTGTCCATATAGGCCAAGAATTTTAGGATGAAATCATAAGTATTTTACATCCCAAAATTCTTGTCTATATAGGTCGAGAATTTTAGGATGTAATCATAAGTAATTTACCATGTAATGTCATGGTAATTTAACCATGTAACTATCCTTATATGAATTGGTCCGCGCAGCGGCCTAACAGATTCGCTGGACTAGTTTCACGGTAAATGGTCCAAATAATTAACCATGAAATAGTTTCATGATAATTTAGCCATGTTCTGTTGGCCAACTTGAAGAATGAAGAAAAAAATGCAAAGATGTGGTCAATTTATCATGTTATATTCCTAAAAATAGTGAAAAGGGTAAAAAAGGTAATTCACACAGTAAAAGGATGAAATCATAAGCATGAAAAAAGGGTGGGATGAATTCTTACATGGCATGGATAAAGAGGATGAATATTTAAATATTTCAAATATCTACCTAATAAAACACAAGGGTGTGGAAACCACACAAACACAAGTTGAAAAAAGGGCTGAGATTCATTTGATCCAAGAGTTGATGTGTACTCTTCAACTCTCTTAAGAAAACACCCACACGCTTACAGATATATTACAAAAATACTATCGATTCTTTTTACCCATTGCTCGACTTCTGACGTTGGCATAAAAAAACAAAAATATACTGTATTATAAAAATGCCGGGGTGCGTAATGCCGTAGACACGGGTAAGCACTAGTATATATATACTACATTTTGGATTGGACTGCATAGGAACTCCTCAACGGAGAACACAATTTCTCCATAATCCTACTTTTGAAATATAAATTAGGACAAATTTGAATCATCAAAGTAGGACCCTGAACCTTGGGATTTTTTTTACGAATTTTGTCTTGTATCAATTATATCTATGGTTCAAATCTTCCATCTCACTTTAATTTTGTTTTTCTTTTCCTGAATATTGACTTTCAAAAAGTAGGAAATTGAGGTAGTATATAAGGCGGTCATTGATAATCTGTTAAATTAATATTGCATTATTTGCATGACTAATTTGTTTTGCAGGTGTATGATCGAAGCTGAACGATTTGAATTGAACTTGGTATCGGCCCATAAATACCATGATGCAAATTTATTGATTGGACTTTACGCAAGTAGACGGTTGAATGGCTCTTAGAAAAAAGAAAAGTTAGTTAAGGTGTTCGTAAGTCATATGCTTAACTTATGAAACAAAAAGAAAAGAAAGACAACTCGAAATGATTATACGACTAGCTCGAAGGTTAGCTACCTGAAAATCAAGGGCAGAACTACCCTATGGCTGGGGTAGGCTCTAGCCTAGGGCAAGTCCCAAAAAACAAAAAAAAATTATATGTAAAATTCGCATCCAAAATTGTTTAGCCCAATCTATTTTTGTTTTAACCCAACCCACCATCCAAATAAGCCCTCCATTCAAACTTCAGCCCAACCCTTCAAGTCCAAAATCCAAATACCTATTCGGCTGTGTTGCAGAGAAAACATTACGCTCCCCTTTTCGGCAAACAGCAGTTCGTCTCTTCCACGACCGACAAGTGACGACGTCCACTTCCTCCGACGACGGGAGCCATAGAATTGCTCTTTATGTTGTTAAAATGTTTGTTCTTACAAATTATAATCTTACTCTTTTAGGTTTAAATATAATGGAACATCAAATTAAAAAGGGAGGAAAAACTCTTTTGTCGTTCTTTAAACCAAGAGTAAATATATCAGAAAGTGATGCTCCTTCTTAGTCCAATGTTGATGCTTCAATTACCAATGAGCAACCTCCTCATAAAATTCCAAGAGTCAAATTTAAAGATACTTCTTTTGTACGGGAGCCGAGGTTCTGTATTCCTATATGAGAACATCTTGTTAATCAACATGATGAGATTAGACGAGCTTATATCAAAGCGGGGCCATATCGTAGGGTACAATTTCAATAGTGTACGTTTTTTGTACGTTTCTTTTGTTTCTTTTTGAACATTTGCATATTTATGTATAAGTTTGCCCTTTTTTTTGTTAGTATATATAACATTTGGGTTAGCCTAGGGCATAATTCATTCCTGGTTCCGCCGTTGAGTGAAAATGTTATATAAGCAAACTTTTTAATACTGGTAAGTGGGCAGCTATGAATTAAAAGTAGAAAAGTAAAGTCATAATGAAAGGATGAGTAGCAAATGAAGAGGGAGATGTTTTGGGAAGTAAAAGACTTGAAAATATGATCCAAATTTCAGACTCATTCTTTAGTAAACAATGATATATAGTACTCTCCCCATTCCATATTGATGGTTCACTTTACGTTCTTTAACTATTACGAAGCTTTCAAAAAATTGTCTATATCTTTCAATTTGTAAAATTTCTTATATGCTTCTTGTTTGATAAATTCTAATTAATTCTATTAGACAGAATATTCGAAGTATCATAAATTGTGAGTTATATATGATTGTTTAAGTGGCACACGTATGTCGAAAATGGACCAACAAATTGGAACAGAGGGTGTAAATGACTTTTTAGGGTACAACTTTATTATTTGTATCTTCAACACGTTTCTTCACGTGTAGCCATGTTCTCCTCTATAAGCAGGCTAAACACGTGTAAATATTTTAACATTAGGTGTGCGGTGAGGTTCGAAACACAAGATCTATTGCTTGCTCTGATACCACAATAGGTTGTTAACCACCAGCTCATTTAAAACCTTAAGCGGTTAGAGAGAGGGACAGTTTTATTATTTATACCTCCAACGAGGGGTTGGTTAAGTTGGGGTGGGTAATATAAATACGGCCAAATTTTTTTTCAGTAAGAGCAGTTTCCATGCAATGCACGACATGCATGTCACAATTTACTTCATTAATCTCGGCAACGATAATGTTGTGTTTTGATCTTCATTTAATTATGGACACTAATCGGTGAGGACAATAGAAGAACTAATTTATGAACCAAAACTTTGAAAAACATACATTGGTAGTTTTTTTTTTTTTTTTTTTCTCCCCGGCAAAAGTAACAATTTTATTAAGAGGAAGGCGGAAATTGAATTCTAACCAAGGGTTGGAAAATACAACCAGATGGTCTAGATGGTACAAAGCCCATACACATCTATATGGGCAAATCCCATTCTCTGGGCCAATTTACGGGGCCGGTCTTGAAATTGAGGGTTTCCCTTGGACTCCAGCTCCCTTCCATATTTGTACCAATAAGGAGCGTTCACCGTTATATACCAAAAATACCCCAGCAGCAGTTCCTCCTCCCTTAATTACGGCTGATCGTGATCGTCGTGCTCGGCGCGATCATTACCGACGCCTCAATCCTCCTCCTCTTCACTCTCCGTCGCCCGAAACTCACCGTCGGAGCCGCGACTAACGGCGGTGAGAACCTCCTCCTCTTCGCTCTCCGCCGCCCGATACTCATCTCCGCCTTCTGGAGACTCGTCGGAGCTTCCATGGGAGCTGCTTCTTCCATTGCCAGATCGGCCATCGCTGCCCTCAAATCCGACGTAATTTCACAACAGCGTTCCAGCAATCATCTAAAGGCTCCTAATTTCTTCCCCTTTTGCGGCCGTTCGATACATTCAGCTCCAACATAGCTTTAATAACTCACATTCCGGATCGAGAACTTCTTTTGCTTCATTTGGTATCCAGAATTAGTGAAATTTACGAGTTCACAAGCTCTGAATCAGTGAAATTCACGAACGGAGGTGTTTGTCGGTTGGAAGTGAAATTTGAGAAGTAGCGAATTTCACTATTTTTTCGAAGTAGTGAAAATTTGCCAGAAAAATTTGCCTAAAAAAGTCTCCGGCAGGAGGTGGTCGCCAGCGGGAAGTGGTTGTAGGGTGGAGGTGGAAGGGAGTGATGAAAATTTTGAAAAGATAATAATGAAGTGTGAAATTATATTTAGTTAAGGGTAGAAGGGTAATCTTCATATGATATTGTCCTCAGAGGTAAATAAAAATTGAGTATATCATTAATGGGAATTAATTACTAGTTTTCTAGACCCACAGGTAATTAATTTTTTGTACACGTGATGGCTGAATAGATCAGATAATACAAAGGAAAAAAAACCGAAATGGTCCCTGTAGTTAAGTGTTTGTGTCAACTTGGTCCCTGTAGTTGTAATTGGCTCGATTTACACTCTGTACTTTCCATTTTGTTTCAATTTGGTCCAATTGCTAACTGCCGTTAGTCTGCCGTTAAGTCCTTTTAACTAGGGGTGAGCAAAAAAATCCGTCAAACCGCGAATCCAGTCCAAACCAATCCAAATCGGAAGGTTTGGTTCGGATTTTTAGTAGTATGGTTTGATTATGGTTTAAAAAAATTGGAAACCGCGTTATATGGTTTGGTTCGTGGATTCATATTCACGGTTATGGTTCCAAACCGATCCGAACCATATAATGTATATATATATACACATAATTTAATTTAATTATGATTCACCAAATAAATATGCGAGCTTTAGTCAACTACTTTTCCAATTTATTGATCCTATTAAATTCACCGCGATATTTAGTTTTTCTTCGCTGCCAAGATAATTTAAATTAAAACTTCTATATATCACAATTGCCGACTAATGGAGATCACTCTGATTTTGCTAGAACGAATCTGATGTTGTGTAGGTAATTTTTTTTATTTTGCAAAATGGAGATCACTCTGATTTTGCAACAGAACTCTCATTTTGGTTCTTGGGCAAAGTTGATCACTTCCCATATATCATATATCTATTTTTTTTTGGGTCATTTGTATTTCTTTGTTTTGTTTTGTTTTTTTTTTTTGTTGTTGGTGTGACTTATATACTCCTTATAAAGGTAGATTACAAAATGGCTCAACTCAAGCAAGAGTGACAGAAATTTAATTTAAATTATCTTGACAGAGAAGAAAAACTAAATATCGCGGTGAATTTAATAGGATCAATAAATTGGAAAAGTAGTTGACTAAAACTCTTATATTTATTTGATGAATCATAATTAAATTAAATTATGTGTGTGTATATATATATATGTATTATACAGTTTGGATCGGTTTGGAACCATAACCGTGAACATGAATCCACAAACCAAACCATATAACGCGGTTTTCAATTTTTTTAAACCATGATCAAACCATACTACTAAAAACCCGAACCAAACCTTTCGGTTTGGACTGGATTCGCGGTTTGACGGATTTTTTGCTCACCCCTAGTTAAAAGGACTTAACGGCAGACTAACAGCAGTTAGCAATTGGACCAAATTGGAACAAAATGAAAAGTACAGAGTGTAAATCGAGCCAATTACAACTACAAGGACCAAGTTGACACAAACACTTAATTACAGGGACCATTTCGGTTTTTTTCCCTGATACAAACAAAGCCTAATAACATCATATGGCCGAAAACACAAATCTTACGGTTCAGCACTAAAAAAGAAACCTATTCCACCAAAGTGGGCTAGACGTAGCCTAAGAAAACCCAAAACAAACCCTAATCTTTTACACAATTTCAAAACCTTCTGCCCACTGTCGCCGCCCACAAAACAGTCGAAAACCACCAAGATCCGATCATCCACCACCGGTAACCTTCAAGCCACCCCTGGCCATCCACCGGGGTAATGTCACAGGTCACCGAACCACTAGAAAACTGTCGCGGATGCTCACCCTACCGTTAGGCGAAGACCGTGGCACCCAATAGTGACCATGGCGGGAGCCACACAAACTGAGCCGTCCCTGAGTTCACGCCATTAGTAGTAGGTAGTTGCCAACCTGAGTTCACGCCAATCCTTCAATAGCTTCTAATACATCCAAAAGTCCAAATCCATTGGTAGTTGGTAGTTGCCAACCTGAGTTCACGCCAATCCTTCAATAGCTTCTAATACATCCAAAAGTCCAAATCCATTTAATGAATTTTAACATCTCCAGACAATCCTATTTGAGAAACTAGCGTTCAACCTGTTCTATACACGGGCAAAACTAACCCGTTCTAGCGTTGTGCCCGTTCGAATCTACTTTTATTAATTGTCCCATGCATCGAACAGGCACAACGCTAAAACGGATTAGTTTTGCCCGTGTATAGAACGGATTGAACGCTAGTATAAACCTATTTTATAGTGTGTTCCACAGTAAAATTTAGGTAAAGATGAAATCAAAGGTCTGAATTTTTTTTTTTGGCTTGTTCTTGTAAGGAGTTGTTAATCCTTTTGTGAGGATATTACAATGTGTTGTACATCCCATTACTGACTTAAGGCACCACGAGAAAGATTCGGCCCAGGATCTAGTTGCAAGATTCACTAAGGCTGTTTTGGAATTTTTATTTGTAGAGGGAGTCACAAAGGGAAAAAAAGAATAAATAACTAATTGTTTTTATGGTTTCCATATTAGTTTCCATTCTCATCATACATGCCTTCACGAATCCATGATCCAAAGATAACTAAAGTGCGGATCAAAAAAAAAGATAACTAAAGTGTTCGTGGATTAAGGATTTGAAGGGAGTTTAAGCTTTTGAACTTTATAAGAAAAAAATAGAACGTGAAACAATCTTTGAGCAGATAAAAAAAAACACAAGCAGAGAGAAAACAGTTAAAGCTGGCCGGACACCCAAAAAAAATTAACACCCAACAAAAGACAGGTATATAAAGCATGAGAGAAGAGGAAATCATACCGAGAGGTTAGCAAAGCTGAACGGTGCGAGATCCGAATTGCTTTCAATTGTCAAAACCTTAAACCTGACAAAATATGCACATGAAGGATGAGTGAAGCATTCGGTCACTTCTTTCGAAATGCACTAAAAAACTGAACGCACTCAATAATAAAGGAACACATCTCAATCCCCTAGCAATTCAGATTAGTTTTAGGAAAATACAGAAGCAAAAACAGCGTCTAGTTTCTTTCGCTTGTAAAGCTTTCATGCGATAGCTTTAAATAATAATAGTCAACTTCAACGAAATCAAAAAGGGGAAAAAACAGAATGGCGAAAAATAGAATTGGGGTCCAATCTATCAACCAAATATCCCTGTTTGGTGCTTCCAGTTATTGGCATGTGGGTATTTTTCTTTTTTAAAAAAGTTGAAAATCTAGGAAATTAAGAATATGGGTTTGGAAGTTTGTGGGGCTCAAATAGGATATTGATAACACGAATTGATGAAAAAAATATAGTTTAAGATATTCAAATTAATATGCAATTATATAGAATATATAAGATAAACAAAACAAATAAACAAAATCTGAAAAAAATTAAATTCTTTTTCATTCTTTATCTAATAAACTATTCAAATTAATATGCAATTATAGAATATATAATATAAACAAAACAAATAAACAAAATCTGAAAAAAATTAAATTCATTTTCATTCTTTATCTAATAAACAAAACCCCAATTCCCCTAAAATCTCTCTCTCCCACGTTCCCCCTCTCTCTCTCTCTCTCTCTCTCAGCCACGTTTCCCTCTGTCCCAATTTTTGTTGATTTAAAAAATTAAATTCATTTTCATTCTTTATCTAATAAACAAAACCCCAATTCTCCTAAAATCTCTCTCTCCCACGTTCCCCCTTCTCTCTCTCTCTCTCTCTCTCTCTCTCAGCCACGTTTCCCTCTGTGCTAGGAAATTAGGGAAAAAAGAAGAGAAAAAAGGGGAAGTGGATTGGGGAGAAAGGTCGTGGAAGTCAACTGGCATGTGGTATATGGACGTACGGGGTAGTTCTTTTTTTTTTTTCCCCCCCTGTTTGGTGCTTCCAGTTATTGGCATGTGGGTATTTTTCTTTTTTTAAAAAGTTGAAAATCTAGGAAATTAAGAATATGGGTTTGGAGGTTTGTGGGGCTCAAGTAGGATATTGATAACAAGAATTGATGAAAAAAATATAGTTTAAGATATTCAAATTAATATGCAATTATAGAATATATAAGATAAACAAAACAAATAAACAAAATCTGAAAAAAATTAAATTCTTTTTCATTCTTTATCTAATAAACTATTCAAATTAATATGCAATTATAGAATATATAATATAAACAAAACAAATAAACAAAATCTGAAAAAAATTAAATTCATTTTCATTCTTTATCTAATAAACAAAACCCCAATTCCCCTAAAATCTCTCTCTCTCTCTCTCTCTCTCTCTCTCTCTCTCTCTCTCTCAGCCACGTTTCCCTCTGTCCCAATTTTTGCTGATTTAAAAAATTAAATTCATTTTCATTCTTTATCTAATAAACAAAATCCCAATTCCCCTAAAATCTCTCTCTCCCATGTTCCCCCTTCTCTCTCTCTCAGCCACGTTTCCCTCTGTCCCAATTTTTTGTTGATTTAAAAAATTAAATTCATTTTCATTCTTTATCTAATAAACAAAACCCCAATTCCCCTAAAATCTCTCTCTCCCACGTTCCCCCTTCTCTCTCTCTCTCTCTCTCTCTCTCTTAGCCACGTTTCCCTCTGTCCCAATTTTTGTTGATTTAAAAAATTCAAAATTCTAAGAAATTAGGATTTACATTTTGAAGCTTTATCAACACTTCACTACATTTCCATATAGTATAGATGAATATGCCGATTGATATTGTGGCAAAAAAAAATTAAAAAGTTAGATATTGCTATAGCCAAATCAGGATAGGATGAGGTTCACCTTTCTTTCGTTCAAAAAGAAAAAAGAGAGAGATTGACATACTCTCTACAGTACATAAAAATAATCTTTAATCTATCTTTCTACACTGCATTGTTTGCTATCACTATACAAAATGTAATTATTTAAGGCCCCACCAACTGTGACCTCACCTCTGCCATCGCATGACCGTCACAAAAAGGTATTCGTGACGGCAAAGTAAGTTTTGCGATGTCTTGACGGAACAAAACATTTTTTCTTGTAGTGGAAATAGGCCAAAATAACGTCAACAACGTGATTCTTAATGTCACCTTAGATTTACAGGTGATTTCAACACGATACGATGCCTTTCATTTTTCATCATAATTTTAGATTTCTGGTTGATACCATTAAAAAAGTTATTAACACTAGAACATTCTAAAATAAACTTTTTCAGGATGAAATTACTGAACTAATTCAAATGCTAAAATGAAAGTTATTTCAGACGTTTTATTACTTAGATTTTGATTCATCATAATCAAATTTCATTCTTGCCCAAGATTACGAACATCCAAATAAGCCCAAGGGGCTTTTTGGAATCTTCACATTGATGACTTGATGTTCACCACATGTTGGAGATAACGTTAGCCAAAAACTTGTGATATTTTAGCATCCTATAATAAAGCATTAATAAAAGAAACAAGATCATGGTCCACACCAAGGACTAGGAGTAAGACTTAATTGGCAATGACTTTGACATTTTTGTCCTCAACTTTTGCTTGTCTATCTGGAACCTATGATTCGATTAAATGTCTTGTTGAATGAGTGCCATTGACAAAGACACTTGAAGGAATTAAATGGCTTTTCCAAATTTATGGTCCCATACAAATTCGAGTAGGCATACCTTTTTGGATATGGCTTGTCTGTGCGGTCTAAGTGATCGCAACATTCGGTTAACGTTTTCAATGGTTCAGATTTGTTTTGGAGTTTTTACTAGTAAAATAATATATTTTACCGGTATAAAATTCAACAGATCAAAACCATTAATTATCAATACGTACGAACAATTCAGATTGGACTGTACATCGTTCTCTGCAGTCAACTACAAAGAAATCGGATACACCTTTTTTCCAGAAGACAGAATGAAAAAGTATGTATGATCATTCAAATGCATAAAGGGCTTAAAAAATCTACTCCAAGATTCTTCTTGTTTAACTTCTTTCCAACTTTACTTCGTCATCTAAATCATTGACATCCTAATTTGATGTACTCTACACTCTAGGAACCCTAACTCATCAAATACACTAATTGAGTGGTCAATTAAGCAACATTGTTCTAAAAGAACAATAACATGTTTAATTCACGATTTTGATTGAATAAATGAACATAAAATTTAGGCAACAAGCACAATATGAGGATGTGCATGAAAACTCACCAATTACGGGGGGAGTATAACAAACACAATAATAACGTTAAATACAAGAGTTTCAACAGTTTTTGACATGAATCACCGTAATTAATTTGCAAGAAGACTAGCAGAAACTCACAAATTGGCGCTCTCGTTCTGTCAGCAATAACTAAAATGTGTCACTTATAGCTAAGTAGTGAATAAATATAGTGACTAATAGGAAGAATTGTTCTTGAAGAATTAACGCTAATTCCCGCAACACAAAATTGTGTCACTCTATTGGTGATGAATAACACTTCTCATTTAATGGGAAGCAATGCTGTAGAGCGGTCGATATATCCAGTCGTTCATCTCGGCACGAACGGCTCGGATCGATCCTGAGTACATATAAATGTGAACCGTCCACTGCTCAAATAAGATCCGAGTCGTTGATTGTCGAGATGAGCAGGAGATGCTTAATTAATTGGCAGCATCTCCCATCCCGCAAAATGAAGAAAAGTCCCCCCTCGAAGTTTTTTCCATCTTTTTTTAAGGGCATCATATCATTGTCTCTAACATATGATCATGATATAGCATATTTTTCTCGATTGCCTTGCTAGTGCTATACATCTGAAATATATTAAAACTCATCCAGTACATATGATTAAACAGACAAACTTGTCTGCTGCCACTTTCTGGAAATGCGTTTCGCTTTCATCAATCCATTTCATGCTTTTCTTCACTCTACTTTTCATCACTTGGCCAGATTGTGTGAGTGTACACTGATGAAGCTTTACACATTGTGTGATCATTGCATCGTAGCTATTATGGTGTATAAAGTTAGCCTTTAGAGCATCTCCGACTCTATACATTTTATTTTTCCTAATCGAAATTATAGAAAAGTACATTCTTTATTTTGTCTATTTATTTTTTGGAGATGGCTTCTTGGCAGTTGGGTTTCCCCAACTGCTGTGTGCAGTTCGTACTTTTTAAGGCTTGTGCCAGGTCTTTTTTGATGATCTAAATCGTTCACTATATAGAGCTCGTCGAGAGCTTTATGCTGTTTTTGGATTGTGTTTTGGAATTTTTTTTTAAAAAATAATAGAGGTAATAAGTGGGGAGAGATAGAGAGAGAGAAATGTTAGAAGTATGAGGAATCTAGGGGGAATTTTAAAAAAAATTCTTTTTGAGAAGGGAAGAGAACAAGGCATTAACTATTCAAAAAATCGTCTTCATCGGATATCGATTCATATCTTTTTGGAGCACATTTTTCTTGGAAAAACCGAATAGAATTGGATTATTATTATTTTTTTGGTCAAACAGAAAATCATGCATAGAATTGGATTTGATTCAGTGTCAATGAGTCCATTTTAGCCATATCCTATTTTTTCATCTACAGACCTCGAATTCTACGCACTCTTAATTTTTTTTGCTATCCAGCTATCCATCTATGCATCATAGATGTTGGTACTTGATTTGTGAGTCAAATGGTATAATCAGGACCCTCTGCATCACTGCACTATTTGGCTAGCCTCTCCAAACTATAGGTAAATGTAACTAGCAAAATTGAGTTGAGAGGGTAGAGGCTAGTCATTGTTTCTAAATTAAAGAGCTCATTTGCCTAGTGTAGTAGTGGGTTTAGATGCTCTTAGGTTATTGAATTTTATTGTAAATTAATTGATCAAGACATATATAGGAGCTGTGAATAGGATAGTAACGGTTATTTCAATAGTTTTATTTTTATATTCTTCTGATTTTGTAAGACGTTCAAACAAAAACAAAAAAAAACAAGAAAATACGTAATTTGGCTTTTCATCATCCCCTTTTCTTCTATTGACCTCATAAAATATTCATTGGCTGCATATCCAAAAATCTACAACAAAAAATTAACATAATTCATTATCTCGTGGGTCCAATATATTTTACCAATTTCTTTTCTTTTCTTTTCTTTTCTTTTCTTTTTGTCAAAAGTGAGAAGATTGTATCGATAAACGCCTAGCGGCACTTACAAAACAGAGATCATTACAAAGAACTTGGACAAAGCCAAACTAATCATCTAACAAATACAAAACAAGTAAATCACAAGGCAATCGATATCTTTCATCATAACCCAGACATGATCTGACGCACTAGCGACACTTTTAAACTACCTAACATCTAATTAGGAGTCTCAAACAAGAAAAAGTGCAAAATTAAGGACAAACGACACCAAATACCCAGACGATCAGATGCACTCCACTCAAGTATGAACGCATCAAAGAACTCCCAAAAACTACAGATCTGCCAAGCCGCCACGGGTTGGCTCGCCAAAGACATTGTGTAGGGATAGTACGCCGAAGCACAGATATCGTTTTGAAGCAATATCGATTGGGAGAATCCAATCTGTAGACAAAATTCGTCTAAAGACGAAACTAATAACTCTCATTGAACGAGAGGCAAAACACTCACAAATCAGATGACAAGTCGTAGATGGAAGGAAAAAAAAAATAAAGAAAGGGAGTCGGTAGTACCATGGCCTCTCCCTCCCGCCGCCATACACGGGTATGAAACCCGGGGGGGGGGGAGAGGAAGGGAGAAGATCGAGGAGTTGTGGTGGCTAGGGTTGAGAGAGAGGAAGAGAGAGATAGGGTTGAGAGAGAGATACGTGGCATCCTTATTACCAATTTCTATTCACAATCTCGTTTCTTTCCACGATCACCCAAATATAATCTAACAATAAAACATGGTGTCATGCAACCAAATAGTGCTTTCCTCTCGTAGATAACCTTCTTTTTTTAAGTCGAATTATGTCAAAAATTACTAACCATAATTTTGAAAAAAATAAGATACAATTGTGTTTTTATTTGAAAATATTCTAATATTAATATGTAAGTTATACTATAGTGGGACCTCAATTTTGAACCAAAATTCGGGGGCCGGAGGCGGTCGCTTCTCTCGCCTATCCTATAAGCCGGCCCTGCACCCACAACAACAAATATACAAGCACGTACACAAAAAAGAGAAATGTACTAAGTTTATGTGGTAATTTGGCCTCAATTACCAACTCGGCAGGGAGAGGTATTCCGCAGTGGTAAAATAGGAGATTATGTTGTGAATCGTGACATGGACCAAATTTATAACCCCACACCCCTCCCCGAGCCCTCGTCAAAGGATATATAGTTGAGCCCTCTCTCACCCCTGGTACCAATAATTGTTTCTCTCATCCCCTCACATCTCTATTATTTCCAATCTTTCATCTCTCTCACATAATCTCGTATATATCCGTTGGTAAATATATAATGCCCGTAGCCTTGTGCCCGATGACATCCTTGTTTATTTTTTATTTTCCCGAAACTTATCTTGTTTTTTTTGTGTGGATATTTTTGAAAATATTTGGATAAAAGAAATTTTTTTTACTTTTCCAATTTCTCTATTAGAGATAAATTAATAATCCACAAAAGTTAGGCACAAAATTAATTGACGCAAAACAAAAATTAAATAAGGACAAAACAAGAAAAAAGGCTAAAAAAATTAGTGAAACAAGGCCCAACTAGCTTTCTAATTAATAATCTTCCTAACCAATACTTAAGGAATGTGAATTTTCTTAATTATTGGTTTGCATTACTAAATCAATAAGAATAAGTCATCCTTCACATGGGTGGACCCAACAGAAAAGGAGTACCACAGTAATTTTATTAATTGGTGAACATAAAATCAAACTCAAGGCCTTCCACATGCAGAGAGCCAGCCCCGACTTTTCAGGAGTCTAAAGCGAAAATTAAAGATTGGACCTTTTTAGCTAGACTATTCTAAACTAGTGCTAGCCCGTGCCTACGGCACTACGCATCCTGGTTAGAAGGGGATGGCAGTTGTGTGATTTAGGTGAAAACCATGGGCACTTAACCGGGAAGTGGGAGGATGCACTACAACCTTTGGATCAAATGAATCTAAGCTGTTCCAACAACTTGTCCCCACACCCTTCTGTTTTATAATAGAGACTAGCGCATGCCCGTGCCTGAAGGCACGGCTTAAGCAATCAGCAAATTCAAATCATTACATGCTCGCATATGCAATATCTCAACCTCAGTCCAACAATTTCAACTCTACGAAAAACAATAACCCTAGCATATTCTTCAGCATTTAAGCTCAATAATAAGACATGAAATAATAATCAGCAACTCTCAATTGTTAATTGATGAAAACTAACTTAACAGAGTAGGAAACCTTTGCTTTGGAGATGAAACACCAACAAAATCGACAACTCCAAATTAAAATTTCAAAAAAAGAAAGTAGAAATCATCATTCATGGAATAAGAAACCCTTGGTTCACATATGAAATATAAATCAAACCCGGCAACTCCCAATTAAAGTTTCAGAAAATCTAGAGACCAATGTCCAATTAACAGAGTATACCCAAAAAGTAAGAAGAAAGTTAATGATCAAAATCAAAATATTGTTTCCGCTCCTAAATATTGTTTCAACCATCAAAACATTTCGGGGGCAGTCGCAGCCATTGTTAATTCGTTTCCTCATCCGTATCTATGCATGTAACAATGAAAGTCGAACTACTTTCAGAACCAAATAATCTTAGTCCTAAAAATTAAATGAAGTTTAGGAATGGATAATAGAAATAGTGCGTAAAAATGAATAAAAACATCCACTTTATATTTTTCTTCCCTTTTTTGTGGTGAAACAGAGCTTGTTCATAATAAAATCAAATGAAGAGAAAAGCATAAAGAACTAAAGTAAGAAGTCTGAAAGTTAACATACAACACTTGGATTAAAAAAAAACATGTTCAAAAGTATCAAAACTAATGGGCACTCACCTTTGAGTAAATAACAATCTAACTTAGACTTCATAGTTTAGTCAACCAACAAAATCTTCATCTTCAAATAAAGGGATATCTTCCTGCACCATGGAGTGCAACCAACCAAGAAAGAACAAATATAAGAAGCTACAAACCACAAAATAGGAGACTGAGCAGTTAGCCTCGTAACAATGATTGTAGCATGATTAGACTTCCAATAAAAAAAAAGATTGAGAAAATGAGGAAAAGGTGGCAAGATTAGAATTCCAATAAAATAACTTTATGATAGAGTAGTCAATATTAAATCCACAAAGCACAACATGAAAAAGTATTTTTTTCGCAGCTACACTATAGAAGGAGTGAAAAGTATGTTGCTTTTGCAGTAGATTCTAGTTGGTTTCATGAACGATCTCATCTAGTCATAAGATCGTTTGGAAGTTCCTAACAAAAAGTGATATCCTTTTATACCAAAGGCATAACTAATTGACAATAGAAACTATTCAACAGATACCACAAAAAAAACTACTGTAAAAAGTCTGAAAGAAACTATTCAGTAGTTATTGATCGAAAATGCAACAATAACTATGCATGTGCACATGCATTTTCAGGATCTTTGGGGGATACCCAATAAGCTTGTAGCAAAAGCAGCATTTGCAGGATCTGTTGTATTCAATCGCATGTTCAAATTTAATGTCAAGACACATATATCATCCCACAGATCAGAACGCCTAAGTGAAGCGTTAACAATTTCCTCACGAACTCCTTTGGGTACAACTGGCAAAATTTGACGAAAATCCCCACCAAGCACTACGGTGATACCCCCAAATGGTTTAGGATTGTCATGGATATCACGTATTGTGCGATCAACTGCTTCAACGCAATATTTATGTTGCATAGGAACTTCATCCCATATTATCAATTTTGTTTCTCTAAATAACTCTGCTTGAAGAGATTGCTTAGTAAACCCGCAGATAGAATTTTCTAACACATCCAATGGGATGGCAAAAGTTGAATGTGTTGTGCGACCTCCTTCCAACAACAGAGAAGCAATTCCGGATGAAGCAACAGTAACCACTATATGATTGAGACTACGACATTTTTGTGCAGTTGTGTTGTACAAAAACGTCTTTCTTGTGCTGGCACCCCCATTCAAAAAGAAGGTAGTTCCTTTAATTCCGAAGACAGAGCAGATAATGGCATCATAAGCATTGCGTTGGTCAATGTTAAGGCGACCAATATTAGTCTCTGTATTTGCTTGTTGTGGTTGAATACTCTGTATGATGCTCAAATAAACGGTAACTATAAAAATCCATTTAGTTAGTCGCACTGCCGCAAGTTGATTATTTTTCACATCCCACTGTTTCATCTCAGGTTCCCATCCAAGTTCTCCATGTGGGAATAGCAAGACGTAATGTAATGGCAAATACGCTGGGTGACATTCGTTAATTTGCATCAATTGATTATCTCCCCTCAAATGCAAGACGATATCTCTCATGCCGCTGGCTTTAGATCCATCTCCTGGTATGACTACCGCAATTTCATCTGTTGTTGGTAGATTATATGTTCGTCGATCTTTTGACGAACTATAATGAAGATGGGCTGGTAAAATTTGTCCCGCCACGTCCAGTTGTTCCAAAATTGCATATGCCTGACGAAATTTATCCACAAATGGATTAACTTGCAATAGAGTATCCTGGATTACTTCTAGTACATCCCTTCTCAAATGCTCATTGTTACAATTGCGGACTTCCAAAGCTGAAGTAGGATCAAAAATATATAGTTGTGCATACTTTGCATCCTTTCCCTGCTGTGGCATCAGTGAACCTGCTCGATGCCGCAATTCCCCATGGATTGTGAAAGATGTAGGACCGCTTCCAGTAAGTACTCTTGGATCCAATGTAGCACCAAGACTGGTGAAAGCATTGGTTGTATTATACCCTCGAGCATGCTTTCGAAATGATTTTGATCGGTCATCATCCCCATCATACAATGCTCGAATTGGCGAAAGGGGTGTTAGAAGTAGATTTAGCCTTACCTTTCCTTGCAAACAGCAAGTGCCGAATAAGGGACTACTTGTAGAAGATCTTGTCAATCTCTCATCCATCCAATGTAGGGCTTTACAATCACGACATTCAATATCCATCGTGCCAAGATAATGCCTTCCCTCTAAATTCATAGGCTCTTCCAATTCTTCATCTAATCCGGCTACACAACCTAGCTCCACTTGGTTGGTAAGGGTAGGCCTTCAAAAATTAAGAAATACTCAGTGGGAAACAATACGGGTATATGTAAAATGTTAAAATATGAGAGCTGCAATTCGTCTTATATTTAGGCTTACCGATTTGTGTGCAGGGTGGCAGATGGGTTTGGCATGAAGGACGGAGACGTGGAAGTTTGTGCAAGCTGAGATGGGTCTGCCATGAAGGACGGAGACGTGGAAGTTTGTGCGAGCCTTTGTCTCAGTTGATAAGCATAGCCTTGTTTTAGATTTCTCTCACGGTCTCGTCGTGCACGTTGGGCCAATGTTGCTTTTGATATCATATTACCGTTGGTTACCTAGAATATAATTTTTTTCGTCAGATTTATCTTGATTGGAAAGGGGTCGATCTATGACTTGATATTACTTTCATGGGTCTTTTTTTGGGTAGTTAGATCTTTCTTCTTTTTTTTGGCATTGTGTAGTTACCTCTTTGATAGCTGTATTTTGTTTACCTTTTCTTCTAAAAAAATTCAAGAGAATTTTTCGTCAGATTTATCTTTATTGGAAAGGGGTCGATCTATGACTTGATATTACTTTCATAGGTCTCTCTTCTATCAGAAACAATTGATATTACTTTCATGGGTCTTTTTTTGGGTAGTTAGATATATATATATTTTTGGCATTGTGTAGTTACCTCTTTGGTAGCTGTATTTTATTTACCTTTTTTTCTAAAAAAATTCAAGAGAATTTTTCGTCAGGTTTATCTTTATTGGAAAGGGGTCGATCTATGACTTGATATTACTTTCATGGGTCTTTGTTTGTGTAGTTAGATCTTCTTTCTTTTTTTTGGCATTGTGTAGTTACCTATTTGATAGCTCTATTTTTTTTTTTACCTTATCTTCTAAAAAAAATTCAAGAGAATTTTGCTGTCAAACACATCCTATTTTTGTCCTATTCAAGAGAAACTTTTCTTTGTCAATAAAAAAAGACATGAACGTTGGTACCCTTGGTTGCAACACCTTAGCAGCGGTGAAAAGAGTCTGTTTTGTGGTATGTTCAAGTGAGGCAGCGGTGGGAAGAGTCTTTTTCTCTGGTTTTTTTCCTGTCACAAATATTTTTTTGTGTAGTTAGATCTTTTTTAATTTTTGGCATTTTGTAGTTAGATCTTTGATAAAACAATTTTTTTAATATGCAAATTTTCAAGAGATTGGGAGATAGGTATATAATTTGTGAGTAGCGGTAAGATTGATGTGGTATTGATTTATTTTTTGTTGTTCTCATAATGAATGAAAAAAGGCATGAACTTTGTTTTGATTTTCGTGCTTCTCATATATAATCTAAAATCTTTGTAGCATTAATCTCAATCGTGGATAAATTCTATCCACCTTAGGTGGAAATCCCAAATTTTCCACCACCTCCAATTATGGGCCCCACTGTACGTATATTGTAGTAATGTGAACCATTCATCTTGTATGGCTGGCACAATAGTATTCAAAAGATCAAAGTTTGGTTTAAAAAATCGACAGTAGATAAGTTTAAAAGTTAAACTATCCATAGCCGTCTATTTTATAAATTTGATTTTTTGTGTCAATGTACTACTCTGCAGCCCTATAAGATGAACGTTTCAGGTTTTTGAAAAAAATGCACGGTGCAGCCCGCAATGCATTTCCACATAATCTAAAACCTTTGTAGCACTAAGTATTTACATGTTTTTTGAATATCTATCCCGTTTATGAACCTCATAAGACCAGATAGCTATGCACGATTTCGATGATGGCAACTAACTGAAAGTCATAGAATTTCACAACATAATGGACAAAAATAAAGTAAATTCCGGTAAATAAATTAGTGTTCGATTATAAGCACTCCTAAGGACTTTTGTAGTAAAAAAAAGAGACAAAGAAAGTAAGACACATTATATAACGATGATAGTATTTCCCGCACTCGTTAAAAAAGTAGTACATCAAATGAAAGAAGATATGATTCAACGTGTGATACCTGTGAGTTTTCCTTTCCACTGTCTATGTACACTGCCTTCCCTTTCTTAGCTATCGCTTCTAATCTTTGTATTTCCTGTTAAAAGTTATGCAAAATGCATTAGGGTAATTAACAGGGTTTGCAGAAAAATCGGTATTTGTATGGAGACTTACCTCATGTACATACATGGTTAGTAATGACAAATTTTTAAAAAGTAGCTGTATTCACAATGTTCTGTCTATGCATATATGACAAATTTTTAAAAAGTAGCAGTACCACAAATTTTTAAAAAGTAGCAATATATTTTGTCTATGCATGTAAGACAAAAGCTCTAGTTAGTTAGTCTGACCCCCAATATTTTTGTTCAAATGAAAGATAGAAGATATGTGTCAACTTGTGATACCTGTGTGTTTTCCTTTCCACTACCTACGTATGTTGCGTTCCCTTTCCTAGCCATTGCTTTTATTATTTGTATATCCGGCTAAAAGATACGTACAATGTATTAGGGGTGATAAATAGGGTTTGCAGAAAAAATCCGTATTTGTATGGAGACTTACCTCGTGAACATGGACGGCAATGTTGTTGTCTCGGAGAGGTTGAACCTTTATGTATAAAAACATGGTTAGAAGATGCAGATAGTCGACCATGATTTTGATTGATAAGAGTCTTACACTTGTATCTCCGTGCAACTGTTGTTCTGATTGCCGAGCAATACTTTGCTTTAAGATTCGCTCTCGCTCTCGTCGTGCACGTTGCACAAGTGTTCCTTTTGATAGCACTTTTCCAATTTGTGCCTAAAGTATGTACAGAAGAAAACCGTACGAATTATTATTGCAATCCCAATACTCCTAACAAAATTAAAGCACTATCAAACTTTAGTTGAGTTAGTTGACTACCAATGAATTTTTCAAAAGAAAGGCAGTAGATTTTGAAAAGAGTGATACCTGTGAATCTTCTTCTCCATTGCCCATATGTGTTGTCTTCCTTTTCCTAGTCATTGCCTTTAAGTTTTTCTAATCCCAAGATTGAAAGATGCCTAATGCAAGGGTAAGGACCAAACCACAAAAAAATCACAACCGAAGGATCCATACATGGTTACGGGGAATGAAAAATGATACCCAAAAATCTAATTCAAACATTTGAATCTTTCAATTGGACAGAAACTTTACTAAATTTCAATTTCAAAAACTTGAATACATTTAATTTTTTCCGAAGGATTTTCAAGTATGTAAGGCACGTAGGAAGGAAAGAAGGGAGGGGAGAGAGAGAGAGAGAGAGAGAGAGAGAGAGAGAGAGAGAGAGTTGTTTACAAACGTACCTTGGATCTTTTCAAAATCAAACTCAACTATTTCATCAGGACCATCTCTGGGGAACACCAAGTAAACGTAAAGAAAAAGAAAGCAAGGAACGACAAAGAAAAAAATTCATCATGGTAGTAAAATAATTGGGACAAATATATTGGCATTAAATCTATTTATGTACTTACCAAAAAAAATGATCTCAGTAATTTATGATTTCAATTTTAGAATTCAAAAATGGAAGTTGAATCCATAATTCCTTTGGCAGTGCATGGGGCTATCTCGTGAGAACTAATGAATCAATAATTCCTTTGAATCCGAAATTGATTTCCTTAAGTAGGATTACTACTTTATAGTTTGACTGGTGTCTGTCATTGGCGGCGGTGATTATGTGGTACATCTGGAAGTGCAGAAATGGGGTTCTCTATGAACATAAGCTCTCTCTTCCTTGGTTGGTCTGCAAGAAGGCGGTTGAGTATTTTCATGAGTATTTATCTGCAAATTTTTTGGATACTACAGCTGTGATTTTGCATGGGGAAGGAAGCCCGAACTCATGGAGGAAGCCTCCGGCCGGGATGTTCAAGATTAATGTGGATGGGTCATGGAAGAAAGGGGTGTCGAGAGGGGGTTATGGCATTGTGATTCGGGATTTCAGAGGTTTGTTTGTTGCTGCCTCGTTCGGGGTTTTTCCGTGGTGCGCAAGTTCTCTAGTTGCAGAAGCTGTGGCATTCCGGCATGGCATTTTGTTGGGATCACATCTTGGGTTAGGGTTTGTGATTATAGAAAGTGATGCTCAGTTATTGGTGAATGCGCTTCATGGCAAAGCAACTATCAGTCAAGAGGTGGAAGTCATTATTCATGATATTCAGGTTTTGAGCAGAAATTTCCACTGCTGTAATTACTCTTTTGTGCGTAGGGCTAGTAATAAGGTTGCTCATGTGTTAGCTGGAAAATGTGTGAATGGTTCGGGATCTTGTCTTTGGACTGAATCCCCGCCGTTGTGGTTACTCGATCCTCTTCGTTTGGACGGGTCTTCCGCTTGATGTTTTGTTTTTGGTTTTAATAATACTATCTGTTATCGTTGTGGCAAAAAAAAAAAAAAAAGTAGGATTACTACCTTACCATTCCTTCTGTACGTATATATTAGTGACTAATTTCCAATCCAACGGTTGAAAAGGGACGAAAATTATTACCCTTCTAATTTGCTGTTCTTGGTTTATGCAGCCTTATACCGGAAATAAAAAAAGAGATGAAACACTCGCATCTATTAACATGAACTGATCTTATGACTAAATACAAAACACATACAATTGAATAAAAAATAGTCTACTACTATAAAAACCAAATAACTACAGGTTCATTCCTCATGTGTTGGGCATTCCGTCAAACACCATATTGGCTACATTGAAAAGTTAGCGAGTACATAAGAACGAAGCTAGAGATTGGAACCACAGATTTAAACCTAATCATGAAATAAAGAGACTGAGCAAACAACCCAAAATATGACAATATCAAAAAGGGAAAATGTTGAACATATACAATCAAACTTACTTTCTCAGTCGGACGACTCGAACTCCTTCGATTTACTACAAAATAAAAAAAATACAACCGACAGGGAGAAATTGAAGAGAATGTTAATGGTAAGATCAAATCTATAAACATGTAGCCAATATGTTTCACCTTTGACACTTGTTTCATCGATCGAACAACCACAATCCATTACTCGATTGAAGGCAAAAGGATAGGAGGAAATTTCGGGAAAAAGAATACGGAGGAGAAGAATTTGATATGGAAAGAAGGAGAGAAATCGGTAATTGATTTCCTTAAGTAGGATTACTACTTTCTAATGAATCAATAATTCCGTAACTGATTGATTAGGATTAGAATATGTCAAATTTGAAATTAGTGACTAATAAAAGAAAATTGTATTGAAAAGTTAGCGAGTACATAAGAACGAAGCTAGAGATTGGAACCACTGATTTAAACCTAATCATGAAATAAAGAGACTGAGCAAACAACCCAAAATACGACAATATCAAAAAGGGAAAATGTTGAACATATACAATCAAACTTACTTTCTCAGTCGGACGACTCGAACTCCTTCGATTTACTACAAAATTAAAAATTACAACCGACAGGGAGAAATTGAAGAGAATGTTAATGGTAAGATCAAATCTATGATCGATGGTCATTATGTTTGTTTCTTAGCATTTTCGTTTGTTTTTTGTTTCTATTATCGTTGTCATTGTCAAAATGCACACCTCGGTTAATTTGAAAGAACTTTAAAGTGTCGGTTGTGAAAATCTTAGGTGGCTCAAGATTTAAAAATATGAACGATTTGCATGCCTTGCTTTATTTTAAGAACAAAAAAGTATCGGTTGTGCAAATTTTATGCGGTCCGAGATTTAAAAATATAATTGGTCTCTGTTGAATTCGACCTTTCAACTTTTTTAGGAATAAACTTTTCGGTTGAATAACTCATGCACAACTAAAACCAATCGGGTTAATTATTTGTCTATACATCTTATGTTTAATTTTTTTTTTGATCAGCAATGATGAAATTTTATTAAAAATGGGGAAAAGGGGAAGGGAATCCAACAAAAAGTTGGATGAACACCACAAGAGCAAAAGCCCGAAACATCAGAGGGTCTACAGGGTCCACAAAGATAAGAATAATAAAACCCGACCCATACCCAAAATGAACAACGAAAAATCCGCACACCCAATCCCGGCCCAAACCTGGGCCGGCCCACCCAAACCAGTCCTCAAACCCTAACCACTACAGCCAACATAATTGTACAAAACACCGGAAAACAACCTCGCCGTTAAGCCGAGCCGAGTCTATGGAGTACATCTTATGTTGTCATGTGGATGGTGATAGTCCATTCTTCCTACAACAAAAAACAATTATCCTTAACGACTTTTCATATTTTAAAAACATTGCATAATGGTCTCATTATCAATGGTAGAACATATATCACTCTCAATAGCAGAGTCATAACCAAAGTATAATCCAATAGCATCAAAGACTAAATTTTTCTAAACCACACGTTTTCATATCAGACTTTTTAATAATATAAATCTTTCACCAAAGAATATATAGAGAGTAAACACACTACGCCAAAAATTGCCTTTGCCGGCGGTTTTTTTACCGGCGGTAATAAAATCGTCGGTAAAGGGTGCTATTACTGGCGGTAATAACAAACCGCCGCAAAAGGTAACTATAAACGCCGTTTATTAACGGCATGAGTAAAACCGCCGGTAAAACTAACTATTACCGGCGGTAATGTAAAACCGCCGGTAAAAATTACTATTAACGGCGGTAAGCAAAAACCGCCGGTAATAATTACTATTAACGGCGGTAAGCAAAAACCGCCGGTAATAATCTTTATATAATATAAATATTATTATTCTTCTAATAAAACACATAATTTTATGTAGCTCAGTGGGTAAGTGCTCGGGTATTAATCAACGGGTCGCGGGTTCGAATCTCGGCAATGTCATTATTTTTTCCGAAACTTTTAGCGGCGGTAGTAAAACCGCCGTTAATAGTCCGAAACTTTTACCGGCGGTAATTTACCGCCGTTTTTGTATTTCCGACAATTGTTTTGCCGACAGAACTTTTACCGGCGGTAATTTACTTTTAGCGGCGGTAATATACTTTTACCTGCGATTTTTGGACTATTACCGGCAGTTTTTTAATGCCGTTAATGCAAAAATTTGGCGTAGTGACATATATCTCCCTCACCAAAGAATATATAGGCCAAAGTACTCCATTTGGAAGTTGCGTGGTTAGCTTTGAGATTGCAAATTGCTAACTAACAGCTCTTTGAATACAGAACATTCAAGGAGACCAAAAGGGAATGGGAAAGACTACAATACACATCCTTTATTTGCGTATGTATCATATGAACCCCCCAAAATGTTATGAATTATAGAGAAAATGTTAAGAATTATATTGCTAAAAAGTTACGAAAAATAGGGTACTTAACAGAATACGGAGGAGAAGAATTTGATATGGAAAGAAGGAGAGAAATCGGTAATTGATTTCCTTAAGTAGGATTACTACTTAATTTGTAATGAATCAATAATTCCGTAACTGATTGATTAGGATTAGAATATGTCAAATTTGAAATTAGTGACTAATAAAAGGAAATTGTATTTTGAAATCGGTCAAAATTGTATCTCCAATCCAACGGTTGAAAAATATGTACCAATCCAACGGTGAAAAATATGTACCGCTCTTCCATATTATATAGATGGTACCAAAATATGAGGAGTTTGAGAAAAAAAATTGGAGTTAAAGCAGCCGCCTCTTCGTCTTTAACCTAGCTAGGGCCGACTCAGCTGCCACATTGTCAAATTTTGTAAATCTTGGTTCATTTAAGTGGAGGATCTTATTACTTTGTTGGGCAGATTTACCAAATGGTTTTAGGAAGGAATAATAAACTTAACATATTATATGGATTCACTACAGTTTATAGCAAACACAAAAAAAGGGAAAAAACTTAGTGAAGCAGACAAAAAATTGTCAAAAAAATGTAATTAAGCAAGTGTCGTGCTAGGCCCTTTGGAATTCCACAGCCTTTTTTGTATTCACTTTTTAGGCACCGATACCTTCCCCTTTGGAATACGTTCACTTTGTAGTCATCCGTTCATTTACATTCCAAAACGATTCTCTCTCTCTCTCTCTCTCTCTCTCTCTCTATATATATATATATATATATATATAGCTCTCTCAGAAGCTTTCACACAGGTCTCTTCCTTTTTAGGCTTTTATATAGTCAGTTTCTCACTTACTGAAGTATTTTTGACTCTCTCTCTCTCTCTCTCAAATTTAAGGGGGTTAAAATGGAGGCGAATTTGCTGCTATGCAAACTCATCTTTTTGGCTTTTCTGGGAGTTGGAATGAGTACAACATGGGGAGAAGACAACCTGATGAATCCATCAAAGTTGCAAATGTTTGTTGATGATCTTCCTGATATGCCCAAAATCAAAGGTTTTGATTTCGAAAATGGCGTCCCCGTGCCCAAATCCTTGAAAATTGGCATGTTTCGCAAGAAATGGGTAAGCGTTAATTCCTCTCTCTCTCTCTCTCTCTCTCTCTCTCTCTCTCTCTCTCTCTCTCTCTCTCTATATATATATATATATATATATCAAAATTGTTTTGTTGGTGCGAAAATTATAGTGCATAAAAGTCTTGTACACTAACATATTATTCACAAATTAAAGTATTTATTCCAAAGGCTCTTTTGATTTTCCGTGTCAATCATGATAGAAAATTTTGGTTCAGTAAACTAAACTAAAATTGTACCCTGTGCGCCCAAGGGAAGAACGCAAGAGGGTGCCGGCCCTGTCGGGGTTCTCGGACTCTTGCACAACTCTAACGCTAAGTTTCACTAATTTTTTTGGGCTTTTTGATAATTTTTTCTTTATTAAAAAAATCGTATTGGTTAGTTTTGCATCAAACTTTTGTGGATTACTGATTGGCCTTGACGAGAGAAATCGAAAAAGTGAATTTTTTTTACTTTTACCTAAATATTTTTGAAAATATTTAAGATAAAGCCAAAAAACTAGATTTTAGAAATATCCAAGATGTCGGCTTTATCTTTGGACAAAATTAACAAATGCGATTTTTTCCTGGTAAGGACAAAACTCTCAAAAAGCTTAAGAAACTTACCCTAAGTATTTTTTACTAAATGGAGTATTACTTTATGAGGTTAAATCTTTAAGAAATCACAAAAAGCATGAGTACTTATTTTACTACTATTATTTAAGAACCCCTAAAAAGTTGAAGTATGAGGTTCATGTTCATTAGTGTTTCGCCTCACGTGACCAATAAAGTAAATTACTCACATATATATGGTTCAAGCAACATCCATAGTTATTATCACCAAATCTTCACCAACTAGAGATATCATCATATCCTCCCTCCCTATTTATTCTTTATCTAGCCAGGTTGCATTTGTTTGAGTTGTCTTGGTCAATAATACATTATATTGTTCCCTCAATATTTTCTCTGTTTGGTACCCACAGCTGGCTACTTTTCATGTCTGTTGTTAAGTCAGTAGTTCCGGTGGCTCTAATTGGATCCGCAAGTGAGCGGTTGTAAATTGGCCGAGACACATGAGTCATAAAGTTAGTAGGTCCAGTTAAGCATCTCAATTAGTTTGTTATGAATCAATACCACCGTGCACCAGTAGGTGTCCATTTAAAGTTGGTGCCAAATCCCGTGTGAACACGTAAAAAATTGGAGCCTTAAAACATAAGAGGAAAAACACTTCCGGGTTTATATTATTTCTCTCTCTAAGTATTAAGGTGGGCCCAAAAATACTACTAATTTTCATGTAATTAGATAAAAAGTCCGAATTGATATGGTTGTGATATTTTCTGGCTTTTGCAGAAATTCCACAGGGACCTCCCTCCAACCCCGGTGTTTTCCTACGGTACATCTAAGCGCACCGCAACAATCCCAGGACCCACGATCGAGGCCCTCAATCAGGTTGACACCTACGTGACGTGGCGCAATCATCTCCCTAAAAAGCACATACTCCCTTGGGACCCCACCATCCCGACAGCCTTGCCAGCCAACAAAAAGGGCATTCCCACGGTGGTCCACCTCCACGGCGCCGTCGGCGAGCCGCAGAGCGACGGACACGCGGAGTCGTGGTTCACCGCTCGATTCAAAGAGAAGGGACCCACTTGGACAAAGAAGAAATATCACTACCACAACCATCAACAGCCAGGGAACCTATGGTACCACGATCATGCCATGGGGTTGACCAGAGTCAACATTCTGGCCGGCCTGCTTGGGGCCTACGTTATTCGCGATCCGAAGATCGAGGCCCCGCTTGGACTCCCGCACGGCGACGAATTCGATCGCCCGTTGGTCGTCTTCGATCGTGGCTTCCGTACCGACGGCTCGTTGTACATGAATTCTACCGGAAACAACCCTTCCATACACCCGCAGTGGCAGCCCGAGTACTTCGGCGACGCCATTATCGTGAACGGGAAAGCCTGGCCCCGCATGATTGTGAGGCGGAGAAAGTACCGATTCCGCATCATCAATGCGAGCAACGCTAGGTTCTTCAAGTTCTTCTTCACCAACGGTCTACGATTCATCCACGTGGGGTCTGATTCGGCCTATCACGAACGGCCCGTGATGCTCAAAGATATCCTCCTGGCCCCATCCGAGATTGCCGACGTAATTGTGGACTTTTCGGAGTCAAAGTCCGATTCAGTTATCCTAGGCAACGATGCACCGTATCCTTACCCTTCTGGTGACCCGGTCAACGAGGCCAATAGCAAGGTGATGAAATTCCTCGTTAAACAACAACACGAGGTTGACTCGGGCCGGGTACCCGAAGAGCTGATTAAATACCCATCTGCTGATTTATCCGGTGCTTCGGAGACACGGTACATCGCAATGTACGAGTACACGAGCGACATCGACGAGCCCACTCATCTGTATCTGAACGGGAAATCGTACGAGAAGCCGGTGACCGAGACGCCGAAAGTGGGGACCACGGAGGTTTGGAATGTGATCAATCTGACGGAGGACAACCACCCGTTGCACATCCATTTGGGTTTGTTTGTGGTGTTGGATCAGACGGAGCTGGTGGACTTGGATGAGTTCAAGGAATGCATGATGAAGATGAACGACGCGATCAAGTGCCAAATAAGCAAGTACGCACGTGGCAAGAGGATGAGTGTGCCGGCCCATGAGAAGGGGTGGAAGAATGTCTACAAGATGACGCCCGGATTTGTCACGAAGATCCTATTGAGGTTTTCTTACATACACTCGAATGCGTCGTACTCGTTCGATGCAACCGCCGAGCCTGGTTATGTCTACCACTGCCACGTAAGCATACGTTCCTTTTTTTAAGTACTCCCCTTTTATTATCGGAATCGTATTCTATACGATTTTTGAATACTCGCGTTAACCAGGATAGTTGGTCTAAGATTGTGATAGTTGGTCTAAGATTGTGTAGTTGTATTTAGGTGCAGTAAGGTAATGGGTTTAACTTCTATGAAGAGGAAGTTCAGAGCCTTATTGACAGGCTAGATAAGGATGGATGAGATAATATAAATCCCTAATTAAGACGGATTGACGTCCGGTTCACTTTGTGAGCCCTACTAGGGAAAGGTTGTCGTCATTATTCGCTTAATTTGGGTATTAACACTTATGTCTGGTCGTTACCTTTAGGACTCCGGAATTAATCGAGGTGCGCGCAAATTGGTTCGAACATCCGGTTATAAAAAAAAAAAGGGAGACACATAGAAGAAATAAAAGAGTAAAAACAGACCGTTCCTTGAAATTAGAGAATTTCAGACCTGACATTTTGATGCCTGCACCATATTGTATTTATTTACTATCTTCCATAACCTTTAAATTTACATACCCCATATTGAACTTTATATTGGTGGTTATAAAAATCCAAGGAAAACCTGCAGTTTTATCACGGGTGTCCTGAATCTATCTCTAATCAAAATAAGTTAAGATTCTCAAGTATTGCCTGCCATGTGATCGAGCACGAAGGTCCACTAAATTCCATCCAGACATACGTACCTTTTAACTTTGATTTTTTTGATTTTATTTATTCAACCTTTTCACTTTGTTGAGCATGCTTCAAGGGCTTGCTTGTTGGCTTGTTGATGTTAATTGGTTGCCCTTTCTGTAGAAGTTGTTGTCCAATAGCGCAAGGTTTATTTCTTAAAGTCACGACTAAAGTAGTCAATACTGACATAGAATGTGGGCTCCCATCATCACTTTGACGACAGATTATTTGGTGGTTTTGGCCTTTTGGGAGTGCGCCTAGGGCTGTCTAAGAAAAATCAAGAATCGTGAAATCGGTCCGGACTAAATCGATCCGTGCCTTTTGGATTTTGTCCGTGGATTAATGGTCCGGACACGGATTTGAAAATTAAAAAACCGTGAGATACGGATTAGGATTGGATTTTTATTTCAAATCCGTGAATTAACCGAACCGAACCGTGAGATATTTAAAAAATTAAAATATATATATGTGTGTGTGTGTGTAATATTTATAAATAATTATAATTCTACTACTTGTTATGAATTTTTTTTAACAATTTTAAGTTCATAACAATGACCGAAGGAAATTTGCTCCTTATATGAAATTCCTTACTTTTACTTCACATGCCTTCCCTCTCTGATTTATAACTTGTAGTCAGCTACTACCACTGTGTAAATAGAACCTCCTGCTACTCCGTGGATGTAACAATGGCTGATGAAACCTGGACTGAATTTTGAACTAGAAATTTGGAATGATATGTAATACAGTAGTTGAAGTAATTTTGCGTTTTTTAGAGTTTAATGTTTATGGAAGAAAATCCGTGGATAAAACCGGGACCGAACCGTGACTCACGGTTCGAAATCCAAACCGAACCGTAAGACTTTTGGATTAGGATTGGATTGTATTTTCTAAAAATCGTGAGATACGGATTAGGATTGGATTCATACGAATCCGATCCGATCCGGACCGTGGACACCCCTAAGTGCGCCACGTGATGCTCCAATACTTTTGTTTATCATACATTTCTGTGAGAGTGTGGGTTCCATTATTAAGTGTATGAACCCCACGAAAATGTGTAGTGATAAGGGTGTTAGGGCACGATGTGGCGGTGCCCCAAGACTATTGAATACATACTCCACTTTGACGCAGACGTGTAACGTAGAATTGGATTTGGTGGGGGGTGGAAGCGTTGGATGAGGAGAGACAATTTAGCCTTTTGGGGGATAATGCAGGGTGTCACGGGTCAGTTTTCGCAAATTAAGAACTAATTTCTGTATTTCCTCCCACAACTTTTACATACATATACGCGTGGTGGCCTCAAGAGTTATTAGTAAAAAGAATCGAACATGAGATTTTAGGTGAGAGAAAACCCCAAGTACTAGACCTAGATCACCACTAAGCCAACCACTGCAATTTACCCCATTGATATAAAAGGCTACAAGCATACTAGCCTGAACCTGGGCTATGCATGGCGATTGGGTGTCGGATAAGGAGAGACAATTTAGTCCCCTTTTTTGGGGTAATGTTGAGTGTCTCGGACTAGTTTGTGCCTGAACATGTACATGTGTGGCCCCAAGAGTTATTAGTAAGAAGAATTGAATATGAGATTCTAGGTGAGAGCAAACCCTTGAGTTTCAGACATAGACCACCGAGCCAACCTATTAGGGTTGCAACTTAATCCATTGATATATAAGGGTACAAGAATACTAGCCTGAACTTGTGCTCTACATGGATGAATCCTTGTGGTCTTCTTTTTCAGGAATGATTGATACAACATCCTCTAGATTCTTAACTCTCGCTCAAAGAGAGATTGCAAAGTTTTAATTGCCGTTTATGTTTTACCAAGTTGCTTAATAATTAGCATTTTGTGATTTCTGCTGAATATCATGTATTTTATGGTTCTGCAATTCATGATAACTAAAATAAGTACTTATTACTTATTTTTTGAACTAAAATTGATGTATTATGAGAGAATGGTCTGTCTCGTAAAATAATAAATAAGTACTTAAAAAATAAAAACCTAAGCGGAACGAGGCCTGAGAATCCTATGCACAAATCTTACCTTTGAGGAAGTTCCAGGTGGAAGAACTTTGAAGTAAATTGAAATCTCTGCATGTAGCATTGAGTGGGTCATTTGACTAAAAAGTACAGTAATAATTAATGCCTTTTTTTGTATGCTCACCTTGTTTTTTTAATTAAAAGTACTATTTTGTTGGATTTCTTTTTCCCAAAATGCAGATCTTGGATCATGAAGACAATGTCATGATGAGGCCCATGAAGTTGATCAAATGAGAAGGTCCAAAAACAAAAAGGTAAAACCAAATTTTCAGAAGATGGGCCGTTATCATATGTACTGTTAAAATAAATACCTTGTCATTGGGTTTTGTAATGGGGCCAAATATTTTTATTTTTGTATCTGGGCTAAAGTATTTTGTTTTGTAGTTAGGACTGCATATTAAGTCCAGTCGTCCTAGTTAGAAATAGTGCATTAATCATGGGTGTTCAGGACAGTTTATACATACCTTGACTATTTCTCTCCCCGGTCCGGTTAAAAGTAGGGCATCCAGACCTGGATTAGGAGATTCACAAGAGATTTTTGTCCCGTGGCCTTCGAACTCAGAATGTCTGAGTTTACAGCTCATTCTTGTTGCCACTTGAGCTATTCTTAGCCCTTGGATTTTTTTTTTTTGTTGATAAGTTCTTGGGGTTGTATACGCATATGCTTATGAGGAAATAATTTTTATATACAGAGAGAGTGAACAGCCGCAAAAATTTTATTGACTATCAAGAGTAGGGTTAAGGTTATAGCCAACAATTAATAATGCTAATTTGTTTGTTTCCCATATAATTTTTTCAACTTCCTTTTGTTTTGCAGGATCGCTGCATTAAAATTTACATGAGCTCACAATTACCAAAAATTCATTTGCTTGGATGGCAACTTTTTCTTTTTTGAATAGGGGGTGGGGGTAAACTGTAACAAGGGAAAGCTGAAAAGATGATTTTACTGTAATTCAATTTGTTCATGGTTATAGAAGATCATGATGAATGGAATTTGTAATATAACTTTTTGGAATTTATATATTATATTGTGGTAGAGGGTGATTCTAACCAAGTGGTTCAAGCTATCAATGGAGAACTTATGCTGATTGCGATTCTTTCATTTTGGATTGCATTAATCTTGCATCAAAATTTTCATCATGCGAATTTTCTCATGTGAAATGTGATGGAAATAGGGTCGCGCACTCTATGGCGAAGAAATCCCTATGAGATGTTAAGGATGGAAAGTTGAAAGGAGTGTGTTCTCTCCTGGCTTTCAATCTAGAGCATCTCCAATTGAATGGCTAAATTATGATGGCTAAAGAGCAATTTTTGATAAAAAGTAGGACCCACATATGAATCAATAAGTTGTCATTAGTTTAGTGAGTGGATGGTTACTTCAATGGACTAACTAAAAAATTATACGGCGGATCAAAAAAAAAAAAAAAGTAAAAAATTATACGTATGTGTAGCAACAGTGAGACTTCAATTGTGAGGGTTTAATAACTGTTGAGAATTTGTTTGACAAGGGTTAAAATTTCCTTCGAATTGAAAATGAAAAAAAGTGAGGTCTATATTCCATTTTGGAGAAGATTTATTGATATTGGTGTAAGAAACAAAGTCCACATTAAGTTTTTATTAAAGCAATAAAGCAAAGGTAGTAGGACCTTGTTCGTTTTGGGGTTTCAAAACCCCTAGGCATGATTTCCAATAAATTTTCTTTCTCTCTTCACTCATTACTCTCAAAACCCAAATTGAGCACGACCAGGGACGGAGCTAGAAATTTCACTATGCAGGGGCGACCGTGCATGCGAGAAAAAAATATAAATACACATGCATAATCACGTAAATACATTAAAACTCAAAATATCGTAAATACATAAATCGGTTTAACTAATGGGAACGATCTTGATGTATGTGTCTTGTTTTTCTTCATTGTTCAACTTCTTCTTTTTCATTTATCATAATTGAAGGAATTCGGTACATGGGTTTTCATGTTACTTAATTTTACTAGTAAAAAAATAAAGAATTAGTAGAATTCTAGAACAACAATTAGGGAAATACATACTTACAACTTAAATTTCACCAAATTACTTGAGATTTCCAAAATCTCTTCTCCTTCGTCGCTATTTTCTTGAAATTGCCTTTGAAGTCTTAATAATTGGAGATGTTCGTGCCAAGAGAGAGAGATGGGGGATTTGGTGTGCCATTGAGATTTTAGGACAAAAAATAAAATAAAACTGTAAAACACTAAACCCATCTAATGAAATGTGGAAGTTTATTACTTGAATATTCACAATATTAACCCTATAGTTTTATTTTTTGTTATACTTTAGCCCTTAGCCTTTAGTAATTAATGTTGGTATCTTCGTATTTCAAAGGTTACTATTATATTTTTTTTTCCCAAAATTCTACACAGGGGCGAGCCTATATACTTTCTTAGGATTTTTTATTTTTTACATATAATAGTAGTGTTTCTTTTTCTTCTTACAGGGGCGACCGCCCCTACTGGCTCCATCCTTGAGCATGACCAAGCAATTCTCAGTTCGAAAAAAAAAACTCTCCCAACATTTTCTACGATTTTGTTGCAACAACTATATTACTTGGAACATCTCATGCGACAGCTAGGAGTATATCAAGTCTTATTTTTCCTGAAAAAACAAAAACAAAACAATTTTTCTTTAAAAATTGAGCCCACAAAATTTAATGACTCCATATATAAGTGGCCAAACTTAGAGCATTCGCAATGTAATAATTAAAAGTGAATAATCAAAATTTGTCACGTCAGCTTTTGATTATTCATTTAGAGGGTTGCTAAAGTTAGCAATCTGAAGTCCCACATTGTTACTTTTGATTATTCAAAAGCCCAAATTTGATTATTGGTTAGGATGGTGCTAACTTTGATTATTACAATGTGAACATTTTTTTAAGAACACATTACTAACATTAGCAATATTTTGATTTTGATTATTATATTGTGGATGCTTTTATAGGGTGGGTTATTGAGCTATAGGATTAAGAACCAATTTAACTAGTTCATTGGAGCAAATTTTTGCACTTACACTAGCTAAAATTTTAGCCATTCAGATTAACGAGTGCTTTATAGGGTCCACTGGAGATGATCTTCTTGAAGACTATAGGGCCTCTGGTGGCCCCACTATTAGCTAGCAATAAAAATTTCTCTTTCCGGGTTCAAAAAAAAAAAGTTCTTTCTTACAAAACAGGGAGTTGAACCCTTGACATGAAGATTAAATGAGAAAATATTACATGGCAATTGGCCTTGTCAACAAATAAAAAATGGTAGTATAAAGGTGACTGAGTCCGATTTTTAGTCCACTCACTTAAAAAGCGAGCTAGTATTTCAATTTGAAAACGGAATGCACTTTACATCATATAATTCTTCAACTTGTCACATGGATTGTCAAAGTACATATTTTATGTAGAATTTTGCTTCTTTCCTTAGAGATGCTTATGGATGTGATAGGCCGAATCAATAATTTGTGGACTAAGAGCATCCACAGTGGAATAAGCAAAACAAAAAATTGTTAAAGTTAGCAATGTTGAATAAAAAAAATGCTCACATTGGAATAACCAAACCTAGCAATCTCTTAACAACTCATCAAATTTTTACTCTTCAATAATCAAAGCTAGCAATATTTTGTCAATAACCAAATTTTATCTCTCAATCAAGTACACCAACATTACACAAAAACCTTCTCTCTCTCCCATTTTCTCTCTCTCTCTCTCTCTCAACAATGTTTTCAAAAAATAATTTTAAAAAACTGTAACTTTCAGTTTTTTTTTCTGTTTTTTTCAGAAACTTTTTTTTTTACAAAAAACAAAATTTTCAAAAATTTTAAAAACTGTAAGTAAATAAAGTGTGTTTTTCAAAAAATCGTTTTTTACACAAAATCTGTTTTTAAAAAACTATATTTATAGTTTTTAAAATTTCAAAACTATTTGTGTAAATACAATTCTTTCAAAATATTTATAGTTCTTAAGTGAACAAAGTGTGTGTTTTTTGAAAAACTGTTTCCAACATAAACTTCTTTTTTTTTCCTTCCAAAACCGCTTTTTCAAAAAATATGCCTGAAATGAAGGGAAAAAGTTTGGAGGGCCCATTGGTTTTGATTATGGGCAAAAAAATAACCAATGTGGGATTTGACATTGCTAACTTTAGAAACCTCTAAATGGATAATCAAAATCTGACGTGGCATGTTTTGATTATTCACATTTTCTTATTCCACTGCTGATGCTCTAAGAGCCCGTTTCCAGAATACCTTCTTAAAAAAATACTCCGTAAGTACTTATATCACATTTTTAAATTCAAAAATAATGTAAATGAAAAATAATTTTTTGATTTTTTTTTGCACCGTATTAAAGATCTCAATGAAATCTTTCAAACAAGATCTATATCGCATATTTTTAAATTTTAATAAACCCATCATTTCTGAGCTTAAAATTATTTTCTTAAAAATTAAGTATTTATTTGGCGTTTGGAAAGGGTACCTAACTAAACAAAACGGTCATAGTTTAGGGTTCAGGAGTAACCCGTAGGTACGCAAGGGAATTAACAGAAAATTTAAGTGGCCAAACTTAGAGCAAAACGGTCAACTTTTGATTATTCATTTAGAGGGTTGCTAAAGTTAGCAATGTGAAGTCCCAAATTGTTACTTTTGATTATTCAAATGCCCAAATTTGATTATTGGTTAGGATGATGCTAACTTTGATTATTACAATGTGAGCATTTTTTTAAGAACACATTACTAACATTAGCAATATTTTGATTTTGATTATTACATTGTGGATGCTTTTATAGGGTGAGTTATTGAGCTATAGGATTAAGAACCAATTTAACTAGTTCATTGGAGCAAATTTTTGCACTTACACTAGCTAAAATTTTAGCCATTCAGACTAACGAGTGCTTTATAGGGTCCACTGGAGATGATCTTCTTGAAGACTATAGGGCCTCTGGTGGCCCCACTATTAGCTAGCAATAAAAATTTCTCTTTCCGGGTTCAAAAAAAGAAGAAGTTATTTCTTACAAAACAGGGAGTTGAACCCTTGGCATGAAGATTAAATGAGAAAATATTACATGGCAATTGGCCTTGTCAACAAATAAAAAATGGTAGTATAAAGGTGACTGAGTCCGATTTTTAGTCCACTCACTTAAAAAGCGAGCTAGTATTTCAATTTGAAAACGAAATGCACTTACATCATATAATTCTTCAACTTGTCACATGGATTGTCAAAGTACATATTTTATGTAGAATCTTGCTTCTTTCCTTAGAGATGCTTACGGAATGCACTTACATCATATAAGAGCCCGTTCCAAAATACCTTCTTAAAAAAATAAGTACATATATCATATTTTTAAATTCAAAAATAATGTAAATGAAAAATAATTTTTCAATTTTTTTTGCACCGTATTAAAGATCTTAATGAAATCTTTCAAATAAGATCCATATTGCATATTTTTAAATTTTAATAAACCCATCATTTCTGAGCTTAAAATTACTTTCTTAAAAAATAAGTATTTATTTGGCGTTCGGAAAGGGTACCTAACTAAACAAAACGGTCATAGATTAGGGTTCAGGAGTAACCCGTAGGTACGCAAGGGAATTAACAGAAAAATCCTGTCCGTCCTTAAAATAACAGATAAGAAAAAAAATCCTGTCTGCTCATCTCCACAGCACAGAGCGCCAAGCGAACGCAATCTTTCGGCCGACGACGGATGGGACTGCTAACCATCACCCTGCCATTCCCCTCCGCCCCCGGCCGCCACCTCCGCCGCCGGCCGGGAAGAATCTTCTGTTCCAACTGTTTTCCGGCAACCAAGGTCAGTCACTTCGCCAAAAGTTTTATTGCTCTATTATATATGACACAAATAGATACAATTGCGGTTCGTATATTTCCAAGTGTATTATACGTGTACATACGCGTTATTGGTGATGCACTGAAGTGAGCGTGTTGATTGGGGCAGTTTAAGAGGGCGTACACGAGCGTGATGATAGTGCCAACAGGGATAGGCGCTTCCATTGGTGGCTTTGCCGGCGATGCTCTCCCCGTTGCTCGTGCTCTAGCCTCCGTCGTTGACTGTCTTATCTCACACCCTAATGTATTGCTCTCTCTCTCTCTCTCTCTCTCCCTCTGTGTGTGTGTGTGTGTGTGTTGCTGTTGTAATCCCTATTATTTGCTTGTACAACTTTTATAGTACCAAGTAGAATCCGAACAGACAAACGAGAATAAGCGGGCATCAAATGGTTTGAAATCTGGTGGTGGAAGGTGCCCTTTTGGTGCCAAGCGTGGTATAACAAACTGATGAGACTCTATAGTTGAAGCTTGGCAGATGTTAAATGGGATGGATCAAGTGTGAGATTTAGGTCATCTTTAGCAGTGTAGAATTTTGGTGTATCTGATGAAAACTATGCACGATTGCCTCAACTATACTCTAGCAGTGTAGCAAGTCGTGAGCTGTAATAGCACAAAGTGATTTGTTCTGCTAAATTTGGCACATGCTTCTTAATGGGGATAAGAACACGACATGACACAGGGAACAAGGACACATCGAATATGCATTATAATAACATGTGTATATATATGCAATAGTCACCCGATGAGTATTCATAAACTAAGCATCCACAGTGAGACTGTGACTCTACTTTTAGAATTGTATTTTGTCCTCCTAATGATTTCCTACCGTGTCCTCGATATGGCCCACTAAAAATTTTGATGCTCATTTAAATGTCTCCCACACTTGTTCGGAGCGTGGGGTGTCATGTCTGTGTCCAACACGTATGATGTTGACAAAAGTACGTGAAGTTGGTAAACTTGTCCGTTAAATAATGGAGTAACGTCTTTTGTTTTATAGCCCGTCCGGCCCTGCTTCCAACGTGTTAGGGTTGCTACATCAGGCATACAAATCTGTAACTCCTTCCCTCTGGTAAATCATAATTTTTTACAGGTTCTTAATGCAGCAATGTTGTACTGGCCAATGCCAAATGTTTTGTACGTTGAGGGTCATGCTCTTGATCGGTTTGCAGAAGGTTTGTGGGCATTAAAACCAGTGCATCAAAACAAGGTGTGCTCTAGTAGTTTCTTACTTGTGTTTCATCACTTGTTGATGATCAGATATTATGTGCCAAGTGCCAACAGTCAACAGTATCAATCCTTGCTTCTTACCTTGTGACTCTATATTGAGTTTTTTTTTGCAAATTAGGTGGGATTGGTTCTTGATGCTGCAATAGAGGACGAGCTTCGCATTCGTCAGCTACATGTGGTTGATGCTACAAGGGCTTCCCTTGGACTGCCAGTTGTCGAATATATTGTCACCGATGCCCCTTTGCAGGTATCAACATATCATGCTACAAAGTTCATTAATGGACTCAGTCACTCAATTTAGAACTTTCCCCTTACTTGGCCTCTTCTTGAGTGAGCATAAACTGAAGACAAAAGAAGCTGTGTGAAGCAAGTTTTTCATGACATATAATGTAGGAACTATGGCGTAGTTGTCCGTTTGATGGTTACTAGGATTCTTGGTCAGAGATATAAACCATGAACCTACTGAGCATAATACTTTGTCTGTTGAGATATAGTCATTCATAGCACATCTTCATTGTATATTGATGTTAGATTCCCGTGAGGGAGGGAAGAACAACTCATTTGAAGTTTAAATAGATAAATGATCCTCAGTAACTTTGAAGTTTAATCTTATCTGAAGTTGTTTTCATGTATAGTTTCACTTCTACCTAGGCAATTGATAGAGAGATGTTTGCCGCTTCTGTATTGTCTTTCACGATGGAAATGCCCTGGTTACTTCTTAATTATTTGATTTTTCCGTACTTAGAGTTTTCTATCAATGGCCTTGCTTACCTTGTTGCTTAATGCTTAAGACATCTTTGCAGGTGGAAAAATGGGTTGATCCAAAGACTGGGCAATCAACAGGGAGGATAAAAGGCTCTGATTCGCTATTGAGGGCTGTACATACACTAATTAACAGATCATCAGTGAATGCCATTGCAGTTGTGGCACGGTTTCCAGATGATGATATTCAAGACATGGATGATTATCGGCAAGGAATGGTATGGTGATTATACTTTAGGTAAGATTCTGATGTTAGCGCCACTCTAGAATCCACAATCATTTTGTGTAGGGCTATGTCGTTATGTGCAGCTGCTATAAAGGTGTTATGCATATTGGATAAATGGTTGTTGACATTCTGCGGACATTTTTCCACATTTTTAGTATGTCCTCTATTATCTTGTTTTCTCAGGAATTTGCTGCTGTATCTTATTGCTTGTTCATCTATTCATTATTCCTTATTTTCAGGCACTTTGTCTTGTATTTGTGAACCACTGGATATTCAATGTTTTCAATGAGGAAAGAATGTGCAGCCTGTCTTCCTTAAGAAGGAAAAATGCTTATGACCATGAATGACTTCCAAACTGAATGTGAAGAAACATGTGAATTCTTCTCAGCGGGATCATTTTTCCTATCTTAGTTGGACCTTGACATTTTTTTCGTCGATTGGGCGTTACATGGGTACTATTGTTGTTGTTGTCAATGTTCTAAAAATCACTAGTCAGGGACTAATCGGGCCTCTAGATGCGGTTTTCCTATATTTTTCGAAAAATGTTTCCCACCTCCCCTAAGTTTGAGTAAGATATGACATAAGGGGGTAGGAAGAAAAGAATTAAGACTAAAACTCCCACACAAAAAAAAAAAAACTACAAAACAGACCTGCCACCTAGCTGACTAATCCCCGCCTAGTCGATTTATCCCCTACTGAGTCCCGACTAATGTACTGCCGTTTGGTCGCTGACTAGCTGACTAAGGATGTGTTCCACTAACAAGAATAAGTACTTATTTTTTGAATTAAAGTTGATGTATTGTGAGAGAATGACCTATCTCAAGCAGAAAATAAGTACTTAAAAAATAAGAACCTGAATGGGGCCTAATCCCCGCCTAGCTGACTAATCCCTGCCTAGCTGACAAATCCCTGACTAATACCTGACTAACGTACTAAACGCATAATGAATGCCTAGGCCCAAAAATCTAGGCTTTGGGTGGTCGCCAAGTGCCTAGGCGCTGCGTAGGCCAACTTTTAGAAAATTGGTTGTTGTATTGGTTACCCAAACTAAAATTTGCTCGTATTATGATGTATGATTTTTTAACAAGCACCAAAGTCGTCATGTAAATCTAATGTTTCTGGGATCCTGGTTAGTATTTTTCACCAGCTAGGTGATCACAAGACTTGCATCTAATGTCATGCATTCATCATTTATGTCTTATGTACTGGACTGGGTATAGATATTTTACATATTGCTTATGTCCTGTTGCCACATAGACGACACTCAAGCAGTTCTGTGGACGTTGTACCCTGTGTTCATGTGTTTACTTACTGTGCAGGGAATAGATGTTTTGGCTGGGGTGGAAGCAATTATAAGCCATCTAGTTGTGAAGGAATTCCAAATTCCTTGTGCGCATGCTCCTGCTCTTTCTCTCCTTCCTCTAAGCAAGTCACTCTGTCCAAAATCAGCTGCTGAAGAGGTGAGTAGATTCTTCACAGAAACAAAGAACTTAGTGCTCTCAGAAAATGCCCTAAAATTTTTTGAACCCTGGATTATGTGTGTAATATAATCAATACGCCATATGTTAAGCTCCGTCATTGCCTATTTCCTATCAAGTTGTGGACTTTATTTGAGGGGATTTGCGTTGGAAGACCATATGAACACTGTTCCTTACAACAAAGGCTCCATGGTTACGTTATTAAAACACTTGTAGACGTTGCATTAATTGCTCAAGGTCCAAGGATATCAATTTGCTGATAAATAATCAGTACCTAGTTTCTGAATGGTGATAGTGGCAACATTTGTTTTGTTTTTTCCCCCTTTTTGTAAGAAGACTTGAAAGGCTATATCCTGGAAAGATGTCTTACTAGAGGTTCAGGCAAAGTTGTAAAATGCTGTAAATACAGTGTTGTCAGCATATAATAATTTTGTTGTGCCGTCTCGTATACTAGAAAGAATTTATTCTGAATTATGTCTTCAGGCATGACAAACTGAATAAGAATAGTACAACTCGATATTTTTCCAAAAACATGCATATTGCTTCAGGCCTTCACACAACATTATCGGTATCTTCATTATGTGCATAGTGTATGCACTTAAATTAAACAGATAAAACAGAGAAATGAAGATCAGTTTAGTGGTTTTCCCTGTTCTCACCCAGCAAATAAACAAGCATGGCTACCATGCCTACTGATTGTTAGAGTGATGTATTCTCTATTCTGTACTTCATCCCTCGATTTCTCTGTATCGGAAAAGCTGAATTTCAATCCAATGCGACAGATAGGATACACATTCTTGCCATGTGTGCTCGCTGGGCTGAGTAATGCACCACAGTATATAGTGAAGAGCTCTGGTTCCTTAGAAATGGGTTGCATATTGGCAAGTGATGTAGACAGTGTCATTCTTCCAGCAGATGCTTGTGGTGGGGATGGTGTTCTTGCATTTGCGAAATATCAACAGAACAAGGTAAAACGTTTTATGCAGTAGCTGTTCTCATTTCACAATTTAAAGTGTTACAATGAATCTGAAAAAATCAGTTTGGTCTCGATGACTTGTTCTCGTCATGTAGTCCTACAATATGTCATTTTGCTTTCCCACAAGAAATTAGCTTTCAGTTGCTGATATCTTCATGTTACTAACGGTGACTTTGGTACAGCCACTTATAATTACTGTGGAGGAGAATGAAACAGTTCTCCACGATACACCAGACAAATTTGGAATTGAAGCGGTAAGCATTAAATAATCTGCATTTATTCTGTTTCTTTTTGGTTTGTCCTTTTGAGTTTTGTAAGAGCAAATCTGCAAGATAACAAAATTATGAAATTTGAAGTTACCATGTTAGTAATCAATTCACGAAGAGGGAGCAGGAGCAAAAGCACAAGCAAGACTGCAAGAGCTTCACTTGCTCCTCTCGTGTATGGATATAGGAAATCTTTGAATAAGGCAATAAAGCTATTGGTTGAAGTAAAACTCATTCTGAGTTAGCGGATTTGACATAAATGGAGCTATTTAACTCGAATTTTCACTAAATTCGTCAATTTGCTTTCTGGAAGTGGGGTCACCAATCTAGGTGGGCAAGATAGGTCACTAAGTTTACCATGACTCTAACATGATCATTATGTTGATGTGATGTATCATTGTCAAAAGTTTTTTTCAGGGTGAAGTGACTTATTTAGACACGGTAGTTGAAAATCTCTAAAGATCACAATATCAGATTATGCTGTGAGTATCCCTAATTACGATACTGATGCCTTGAAGTAACGTGTATCACATGCTTTCCAATGAGGTGGAATGGGTCCATCGAAAAACGTGCAAATATATGTGATTTTGAATAAAAAGTGAGCACTGCATTTTTGAATAGATCAAACTTGTGAATGTCAAAGCATTCTTAGTATTCAACTAAGGACTATTTATTTGCTACTAGTTTTCCGTTGGACTGATTCCGAGCTTAATAATTGAAATGTGTGGGACTTCTCTTTCAGGTCAAGGTCTCAAACTATTGGGAAGCCATAGGTGTTATTGCAGCTCATAAGGCAGGAATAGACCCAATTTCCCTCCGCAGAAACCGAATTAGTAATATACAACGCCCTCTTGCCATCCCCTTTAATGGTTTTGCAGTTTCAAGTGCCAGATCTTCTGTTGATTAAGGTAAGAAATGATGTTAAGTTGGAATCAAAACTGTAGTGAGAATTTTGTCATCACTCTCTTTGGTAAAGGGAAAATGCATTTGTTACATGTTCTTTAACACTGTGATTTTGCATTTGTTTGAATACCAACTCCAGGCCTTTAAACTCATCCCATTTATTCTGATACATGCACGACAGATATGTGATTGGTATTCAGACGAGCACAGTTGGCCAATCCAAGCCAAATGTTGAGCTCTAATCTGACTAAAATCTGAAGTGAAACATGCACCAATAGAGTTCGTTAGGCGGCGCCAAATCACAAAATTTTTCAACGAGAGGGTTGTTGCGTGCTGGTACAAGTTCCAACTCACTAGACTTTTATGGTAAGTCTTATACTGTAAAGTTTCTTGCATTCTTCTTTTAACTTTTGGCTTGTTGCCATCAGGGTTGCAGAATAGTATGGTTTATTTAGGCAATGTTTGCATCAGTATGAGCTAATCTTGATGGGATGGTCTGCATGATGATGACACTTAGTTGCACTAAAGTCCTAGTATCTAATCTTGTCATTATTGCATTTTTTTGGAATCTGAAGTATAACCTACCAGTAAACATATGAGATAAGTTTGTGGTAGATCATTAGGCATCCCAACTACCACTCCACCAAGCTAGCAGTCTTGAAGCCTTGTGACAGAAATGTGAATCATGCTCATATAAAAGTGCTTTTGCGGACTATTAAAGCATCCGACTCAAAACCAATTGGCAATGAGTGGAGAGGTCACCTAGGCTCATATACTAGTTTTGGAGGAGATAATTAACCTATGTGAGACAAACTCCAACACTCCCCCGTACGTGCAACCTCTGACTTGCACATAGAGAGGTAAACAAACGATCCATAACTCATGGATCATAACAAACACCAGTGCACTTATGGCAAAAACAAGGAGGAACAAATTCTCCGAAATCCTAGCTCTCATACCGTGTTAAAGCATCCAACTCAAAACCAATTGGTAATGAGTGGAGAGGCTACTCAGACTCATATACTAATTTTGGAGGAAATAATTAACCTATGTGGGACAAACTCCAACACGGACAAACACTTAAGCTACACAAAACTTTTTTAATTGCGCAAGTACCCATGTCGGACACTTGAATAAGGATATACATGGATCCAACATCATTAGAGAAAGTTCGTTTTGCAAAGTATGTCGAAGGATTTAAGTTTACCATGTAGGTATGCAATATCACTGATATAATGCATGAATGATTTGTCATTAGATACCTGCTTTACCTTAAGGACACAAATATTTTGTCGTCTCTCCAAATCCTTGCAAAATGAAACACACTAAGACATGCCCTCGTTACTATCCTACCTGACAAATGCACATCCAATTCCTTCTGAACTTCACGTGCGTATATAGTGCATTGACTCGTGTGCGCTCAAGCAGGCCCGAATAGATGGTTATTAAAGAAAAATGTTTACCTGACATAATCCCCCGTTTTTATGTGTTTTGTGCTGTTTTTGTCATTGGTAAGACCCTAAGTACAGCACTAGTGCTGGTAAGCGCTAAATTGAGGAAGAAATTATGTTCAGTGTGTTGGTTGTTTCAAGGTTTAACAATTTATAATTAGCAAATTTTTTAGATCCAGTTAGTGCTTGATTTTCTGTAGTAAAATTGCAAGATGGGAGCCCAAGTTCTTGGTTTTGAAATGAAAATTTCAATAATTTAGCTTTCGGATTGGTCATCTGGTGGTTTATTTGTAGCTTGTGTGAATGAACTACTGAATAATTCCTCTGTGAATAATAGGTTGCTAATTAATTGCCATTGCTCCTTGTTTCAGAAATCTGCAGCTTCTTTCAATTTCTTGGATTTGGAGAGGACGGATGAAACCCTGATCGAGTCCGAGAGATTTTGGGTAGCAAAATTCAGAAAACTTCTGTTGGACAAATTGGCCATGTTAATATTTTCTTGACGATCTCCTAATAACTATAGTAGAATTTTATGTTTCCCTCTTGGCAATAATAAAAAAAAAGGAACCGAAGAAAAACTAGTAAGTAAAAAAAATATTGAGACAATCGAAATTTTTTTTTTTTTGACAAAGGATCATTTTTTTTTTTTGACAAAAGTATTGAAACTTTACTTTTTGATATCCCAATTGACCAGATTACAGAGAACACTTTGGAGATTACGAGGGGAAAACATGGGCATGGATGCCGCTTGGCAGCATCCCCTGTACCCTTTCCTACATTTGCTAGCAAACGTATTAGCACTTTCATTTGCAACTCTTACACCAAACAAAAGCACAAACCATATCTTTAGTGGGCGAAACTATATCCTCGATAATGGCCTGAACACTCAATCTGTCACACTAGACCTTGGCTGCAACATCTGAACAAGGTTGAAACAATCCGATTCAAAGATTGGTTCCCTAATTCCTCACATTCTGGCCAAAGAACAAGCCACGCGAAGGGTCGATGCCTCAGCCGCCCATGGCTCACATCCATAACTACCCCATTGGAATCTCGAACAATGACTGCAAAAGTTGCGGACTTAATATCTGATGGGTTGTAGGTGCCATCACAGTTGAATTTCCAACACCCGTTTTGGGGGCGTTTCCATTTGTGGTCATCACTATCCCCTATTGAACGGATTGGGCTATCCCGTTGTGCATAAGCCGCGGCCAAATGCAACACCCTCTATGGTTTTGGATTGCCATTGGAGAAGATCCAGTATTCATTCCTTTGCTTCCAAACGCCCCAGCAGATTTTCGCAATAGAAACCAGCTTCTGGGTCAACTGATCTACCTTCTGCCGTTCTTCTGGTAAAAAGAGACCACTGTTCTGTTCCTCCAAACATTTGTCGTCCATTCGCATCAAAAGAGAAGGTGCTCTACAGATTTAATCTCAGATTTGCAGACATCACATAATGGAGATTTAGAGCACTTTCTGGAGAATAAATTTTCTTTCGTTGCAATAGCATTTTTGACAACGCGCTACATAATGTTTTATCTTCGGAGGGCATCTAAGATGCCAAATAGTAATACTCTTCCACACAGTCGGGGATGGTGTAAACGAAGAACTGGCCGGGGAGGGGATGATTCTGATTTTGAGACATACCCAAAGCATAATGGTAAGAAAAATAACTTTTGATTTAATTCCCTCCGAAACATTTAGGGCAAAAATTTCGGAGGGAATTAAAATGTATGTTTTCTGTAGAATGCATTTTTCGGAAAACGACGAGACTGAAAATGAGCTCAAAGTATCTTTTTCCTTGTTTGGCTTGCGTGATAAATCAAACAATATTTCACGTGTCCAATTAATTCATCAATCAGCCTCTTGGAAATTTTTTTACTATTTGGCATCTTAAATGCCCTCCGAAGATAAAATAAAATAAAATAATGCCGAGTTTTTTAGGAATCGACAGCAGTATGGGACGAATAGAGCACATCATAGTACTTCCAAGGAGTTGATATTTTGTGTCAAATAGATTTGATCTTGACTTTTTTGGTGATTCTATTTTTGATAACTCATGAGTCTAATCTTGGAAAATCAATTCCACTACCTAGTACTTGCGGGGTTTTCAATTAAAATTATAGCAAAATTCTGTATGGACGCAATGATGAGCGGAGTGCGGTTGGTACCTTCTTTTTATTCTCACGCATTTGGCCCCCCCCCCCCCCCCCCCCCCCCCTCCTCTAACTAGGGATGACAATTACCTCCGACCTCCCCGCCTCCATCCGAGCGGGTATTCCCCGATCCGATAAGCAAATGGAGCGGAGATGGTATTTGCTTCCCCCGCCTCGTTTTAACCGGATTCGACTCCGATTATAGGTATTTATATAGGAGTATTTTTTTTATTTAAATCAATTTCATTATTTTGATATAATAAGAGCAATATACCAATTTATAAAACACTAGTTTATGTCTTTATTTTTATTTATTTTAACTCTCATCAATCATCAATATCTTGTTTTTTTTGTCAAAACACTCTAAAAAGAACAAAATTAGTCAAATTATTACGGTGAATAGGGACCCGATTATTCCCCAACCCCGGCACCTCCCCGATTTCCCCCGCTCCGACTCCTATTCAATATAGAATGGGGCGGGTTTGGGGGGACGCTAAATCTGATTCCGCTCCGCTCCGTTGCCATCCCTATCTCTAACATCTAATAATATTAACCCGCTAATGTATATCGTTTGACCAAAAAAAGAAAGAAAGATCTATATGGACAGACTCCAAATGAGTTAAAAGCACATAAGAAGTTTCAAACTTGAAACCTTAGGAGAGACCATACCCTTATTTCCCTTAAGTGTCCGGTCTGCAAATCTAGACCTTCAAAAAGATGCATTTTTTGGTTTAAAAAAATTCACAAATCAATAGATAGAAATTTCAAACGCAAAAATGCTTCTTTTTAAAAGCCTAGATTTGTGGGCCGAAAACTTGTTTAGGCTAATTAAGTTCCGCTAAGAGATTTTGGGGGGGGGGGTTTTTTGTTTTGTTTTGTCCTTATTCAAATTTTTTTTTCGTATTTATTAGTTTTGCACTTAACTTTAAAAAATCCTAATAAAAATATAGGCGCAAAACTAACAAATACGATTTTTTTTTTTTGAATTAGAAAAAAACCCAAAAATTCTTAGCGGAACTTTAGCCTTAAAAAGGAGAAGGGAATAACAACCACGAGCCAGTACGTACCTGCTGACGATCTCCTAATCGGTGGATATAAAAGTGACAAAAACGTCTGAACCTTTCCTTGACAAAAGGACTCTCAAAACATTACTACTGTGATTTCTGATCCAGAAGATTCGGTGATCACCTTTTTTTCGTCGAAATTTTAAGATTTACGCAAGATGATGACCCACGTCGATCCTTTCCATCAATTGATGCCCGCACAATACGGTGCGTACTAAATTGAATTCGTATCAGAGTAGTCGTTGGGTTGAATTAAAACTCTGAGAACGATGTGACGTCCGTCCTTACTTGTTATTCCCAACAAAATTTGATTTTGATGTTTTAATCACGGCCGGGCAATGTGATGATGGGTCACATTGTATACTGTAATAAATGAGGTACATTTCCCCTCCATGAAACTTATAGGTGTTGAAAAAAAGGGGCAAAGATTCATAGTCCTGCTACACACACAGCAATCTGTGATTGTGCACAAATTTTATTGTGAGGTCTACCATGGGTTCCACACAAATCATTCGAGCCGTTTCATTAAATGTAAAACATTTTTTTCAAGGGTCCCCGTAAAAAATAAGCTCAATCCGATACCTATAGGTGCTTCATCCAACCATCTAACTTTTCATTCAGATTTCCGGATAATGAAAAGTTATGTAGTTGGATCGAGCACCTATTATAGGTATCGGATTGAGCTTAGTTTTTGCGGGAACCCTTGAAAAAATGTTTTATATTTAATGAACGGCTCGGATGATTTGTGTGGGATCCGTGGTGGGCCCCACAACGAAATCTGTGCACAATCTGTCTGTATGTGTAGACTTTCTAAAAGATTCATGTATGCACATGATTGATTGGGGTTAGCTCCCCTCGAGAATCTCCATCCTAATATTAATTCATATTTCTCTCCATGTTCTACCTTTGCTAGCCCCATCCCGTTCTATAATGATTTGAACCGTTGATCTCGTATATCTCATACGGAGAAGAACATATTTTATATAGATTATTTTGATCGAGCATTTGATAAGTATAAAAACAACTCGATCGTATGTTTGCTTATGAAATAGACGGCCTTGTCATGAGTTCTTTCACATTTTCTGAATCTGGCAGCCGCAAGAGGGACCCTCCTATCCTCAGGGACCTCTTTGAAATCTAGGATTTCGTTGATGGCATTCATCCAGTCAAGGAATTCCTTCACCATCATATCTCCCTTAAACTCAGGCAAGTCAATCTTCATACTGCTTTCCCAGTAACGTAACGTGAGTCGCGGGTGTGAGCTACAACATCGCCAATTTGCCCTCGTTGTTGGGGGTAGCCACCAAAAAGATTGGAACCTTCATCATCTGTAAAACCTCCCTCTATCGGAGGGTTAGGTCCAACAGGACGATAGCGAGGTTAGTTTGCAACTTCTAAAGCCTCCATGCGATAGACAAGACCTCTAAGCATTGCTTTGATGTCGGCAAGCCTTTCCTCCATTCGAGCATCTCGAGCAACCTCATCTCGCTCATAGGCTTCATCAACACTAGCTGTCCGACCCCCTCGTCAATTACCTTGAACTCCAGCACGTCTCTTGGCCATAGTCAGTATTGAAACTTGGGCTCTGATACCAATTGATGCAGTGCTGCCTCTTTTTACGAAACTATTTGCAACAAGAAACAATAATAATGTTTGAGAGATACTCTCTCTTTGAACAAACGAATTTGAGAATTAATCTCAATTTTTTCATCAATCAATAAAAACCATCTTGCCCTAAGGCTTACATCCTTATTTATAATGATAGCATTCTACCTTAAAAAACTAAAAAGGAGCTAAAACAATGAAAAGCTAAATCTAAGTCTTTGAGAACAATAAAATAATAGAAATGAAATAGAATCAACCTAAGTAAGATTATTTTAGGCAATATATGCTAGAACGGAAAGATTTCTAATAAAATACTAATTTAAGAAATTAGAAAATAAAATTTAAGCATTTCTAGAATATTGGACGTACTGCATCATGGTCCATGGACAAGGACCCTATACCAGCCTTGAACCTAGCCCACTTATTTCTTATGGCCTCACACAACAGACTTGATATGTAGGCTTCAATACATGTACGTATCCAACTGAAAATCCATGTAGTAGGTGAAAAAATTGCAATGAGACAATTTGTCGATATATAGGCCATGTGACTATGCAATACACTTACGAGGGTCATAGTCTTCGAAAATATATTTGTGATCGATAAAGGGGATTGAACCATTAGGTCATATTATCTTGGAATTTTCTTCTTCTCCAAATGCTTGACAAAGTTAGGTGCGGAATGTGTCCGGTGGATAGACGTTTGCATGCAAACTTCGAAGTGGAGGCCCTACAATTTTATTTGGTATTAAAATTGCGCGATTGCGATTGATAAGGTCACTCTGCGAAGATCTGGATCCACCGCTGTCAAGCTCAACATCAAGCGTACCCTTGGGGTAAGGAAAAATTACAAATTCTTACGTGAAATTATAGGAGTTCTCATACATTTTTTTTGTATGTCCGTTTTTAATTTGAAGTTCTCATATTTTTTTCCTGAAAGGTGAAAGACATGTACAAAGTCCTCCCCAAATTCAAGAAAAGGCGAAAAGTGATTGGTGATGAACCGTAGATGAGTTCATATTTGCAGATAGTTTCATTTTTGTATGTAGTGCTGCTGATGTTTTGGAAACTAATGATGATGTCTCGGTAGGGTTAGGGTTTTTTATTTATTTATTAGGTTCTGGGCTTGGCCTAATAGGTGTTCTGGCCTTTTGGGCTTAACGCTTTAGGTGCGGGCTTGTTCAAATGAGTGTTTCCTTAGTTGACATCTTGTCAATTTCGGATTTAGGTATCGGATTCTTAGACACAGAATTGTTTTTTTTTTTTTTTTTTTCCGGAGATATGATGATGCTGTCAAATTCTTGTTTTTTTAATCTTTGTAACAATTTCAAAGATTAATAAAAAAAAATTTGCCGTTAAAAAAAAAAATTCATACCGATGATTAATTTGGTGTCCTTAAGCTCTTTTTGCTACAACATAAAAATTGACCAACCCCACCGCTTTAAGTCGACTATGAACTGTCACCGAGTAATTCCATCTTCCCGGCCAATAGTCAAAATGGGATTAAATAAGCTACTTTGTTCCCAATGGTAATTCATTTAACCATGGTCAAACCCAAAGGTACATGCACCAACTTTAATTAGCTATTTAATGAAAGAAGGGAATCGGAGGGGCTGTAGTGCACCCGCCGCACTACACCATGTAGTGCGGCCAATCCGATCATCTATCTCGGCACGAACGGCTTGGATTTAATCCAAACTCCTACAAATCCTAGCCGTCCATTGTTCGGATGAAAATCCGAGCCATTCATTGCCGAGATGAACGGCCGGATTGGCCGCACTACACTTGTAGTGCTCCAGAAGTGGGCAGAAGTGTTCTTTGAACATGGATGCTGTTTCCTTACTCCTATTAATCTTGTAACAACTTCAAAATTAATGAAATTTTTTGCCTTTCAAAAAAAGTGAAAGATCTCTCTCCCTCTCTTGCCATGTATATATCTACCTCTTGGCGGATCCTCTTCCTAATAGGCATGGTAATTGGGCCATTTGAAGCCGAATCCGTCCCCGCCTCGATTCTTATCGCGGCGGAGTCGGAGCGAAAAAAAATTAGGTAGGCATCGGGGGTTCGGGTAACAAGTTGGGTCCCCATTCACCGTCGTAATTTGCACTAATTAACTTTGTTCTCTTTAGAGTGTACGTTTAACAAGAAAAATAGATATTGATGATCCAACTGTAAATTGAGAGCAAGCTCTTTAGGTTTCAGAGAGATAACCTTGGACAGATGGGACACGCTGAATAATTTTTTTGGTAACGGGTGGGAAGAGGACCGCTTCATATACTATCAATCATCTACCTATCATAATAATGAGGATTAATTACGATGTTGATCTGATCTACACAAAAGAAATGCAATCTATTATTAGGTTTGAAACGGAGTCGGGTCGGGTAAAACTGGGACGGGGGAAGCAAATACCAATCCAGCTCGATTTACTTATCGGATCGGAAAAAAATACCAGCTTGGATCATAACAAGGACGCGGACAGGACGGAGAAAAGTTGCCATCCCTGCTTCAGAATGCGTTACTCTAAGACATCATATTATTATACAAGGGGCCTTCCCGCGTGTAATGGTAAAGATTCAGTTAATTAATTAATTAGCGTGAAAACGTGAGCCACTTTGTGTAAAAATTAAGGTTGGATCTGTTTTTTCTTTTTTTTTTTGAACTGTTAAGGTTGTATCTGTCGGGCTAACCGTGATTTCCCAAGTCAAGGTCTTTTCTTTTTGTTTTTCACATTAAAGAAACACACTGAATTAAGAAATTATTTAGTTTAAAAGGAAAATGTCAACAATACGCACATGCTGTGTGTTAGCGTGTGTGTTTTTTTTTATCATTCGTTAAACCTAATCTACTGTATCCTAGGGGACTTGAGCAGAGAGATGAGTGCTTACGGTAATCGAACCCTGTATTTGCTTAAGAGTATAATGGAGGCACCAATTATACTCTACTCCACTTGCTCGCGTGTGCGTTAGCAACGTAAATTTTTCATGTTTAGTACTTTGCCTATTTTCCTCTATAGCAACAGGATCTGAGGACCCTGCTTAATTGTCATTAACTCAAAGAGATCTTTAAGCGAATATCAAATGAATCTATTATGTATATATTTTGTATGGATTGTCATTAGATATTAATTAATTTTCTCCATTTTCCAAAGGATATACAGTATATGTCATGTATAACTTTGCATGCGTAAAATTTAATCTCAGCAATCAAGGTTTCTCGCTCCCAATGAACTCACAGAAATCATATTGGACGGGTTTTGACGGCGTGGATTCTGGCCGAAATAAATTAGCAATACCGCGAGTAGTGTATGTATGTATGTATATATATATATATTAGCTTGTTAATTAACATGGCTATCCTAAAATTAATCACGTTTATGTGCTTAATTTCCAGGTACTATATGGTGAAGTGGTTAGTTTGAAGTTAAGTATAATAGTGCTTGACCTTGTGATTAATCCAAGAGAGAAGACTTTCGGTATGCCACACAGTCCCTCACCAATCTTTCTCCCTCTAAACTGTCCCTGCACGAGATCCACATGCTCATCAAGAAGTCAATTTCCATACCAAAACTCATGCACGTAAATATACGCATACCAGAAAAACAGAAAATAATAGAAAGACACATTCTACAATAAAAAAAAGTCTAAGAGCACGACTTCTGGACACAACTGTTTACGGAGCAGTACTCCGATGTTAGACTAGATTAAACTTATTAAGTTGTGGTTTCGAACCCCACCGAATCCACGCCCTCCCCAATCCCTTATACTTATTAGACTAGATTAATCTTATTGCCATTCTTTAAAAAAAGTACTCTCTCCGTTCCTTTTTAAGTCTCCCGCTTTCTAACTCCAATTTATTAAAGAGACGTCCTCATTACATCTTTTATATCAATTTTTACCTCTACTTTTTCTATTTATCATCTATGGATATGGAAACATCATAATTACACTTTTACTCACTTGTTTTTCAAAATGGAATCTATTTTTAGATGCAAAATGGAAAATGTAGCAACTTTTACCTACTAACTTTACAAAATGGATAATTATTAAAAGACAATCCAAAATAAAATACTGAACTCTAAAAAAGGGACAGAAGAAATATATATTATAGTACTTTCCTAAACTTTTACATCTGGTAGATGGTTATGTGGTGCTTTGGGCAATAGTTTCTACTTTCTAGATATGTGGTATGGCCTATTTGCATATTCATTTTGAGAAATAGTTACTGTTACATCTATAGTAAGTTAGGTGTAATTATTCCGGTGGAATTGTCTCACTAGTGTGAATCCCACCGTAAAGTAAGTATGTTGTCGAATTGTGGATGAGTCCAACCCCTTCATATATATATATATATATTTTTGACTCGGCAACCCCTTCATTTAATGTAAAAAATAGGAGTATAAATTTGAAAAATGGTAAATGTACTCCTCCCTGTGGACTCATTTTCTGGGTCCCCCAACCGTGAAGAGATGCAATTTAAAATTATTATTTTTTGATCCGAGATGCAATTCAATTGGATAGATATGGATAAACCTCGTGGATTCTTGTCGCTCTCGTAAATTTGGAGGATATATATGTGTGTGTATATATCCTTTTTTTCCCCTTCCTTTTATCTCAACTAACACATAATTATTCCATGTGAGAACCACTGCCCATTCAAACATCTGTGGGGATCGAGTGGGGACTGGCCCAATATATTATAATCATTCTTGAAGCTTGTCATATTATAAACTTGGCAGTCTACATTTTGTATTTCTTATATGACTTGCCGACAAAATATTCATTCTTATACTCCCTCCGTCCCTTTATTACAGTCCAGTATTTCATTTTGGGCTGTCCCTTAATAAGTGTCCACTTTGTAAAGTTAGTGGGTAAAAGTTGGTGAATTGTCTATTTTGTTCCTAAAAGTAGATTCCATTTTGAAAAGTTAGTGAGTAAAAGTGTAATGATGATGGGTAAGTAAGGAAAGTGGAGTAAAAAGTTGATGTGAAAGGTATAATGATGATGTCTTTTTAATAAGTTGGAGTTACGAAACAGGACACCTAAAAAAGGACGGATGGAGTAATTAATGATGATTGTCGGAGAAACATAAAACACTGGATATTAACATTATCAACAGGGTGCAGAGTATAATTTACAGCAAACCGCCTGTAGATCAACTCATAGCTAATCACAGCCAATGTACGTATATATATCGGGTCATTAATCTAGAAAGATCCGTTCAATATATATACTGATATAGAAAGATCATGTGTACGTGTATTGTAATTGATGGTGTTTGAACCAGCTAATTCACATTTTTTCTAATTTTTAGAGGAACAATTGTACTGTCTATATATAACCCTGTCCCCGAGTGCTAGCTAGCCTCAGTTCACTTTTTATACTTAACTCGACAATATTACATCGAGGAAAGCAAAGGAAAACACTGGTTACATGCATGATGTTGAAACATATAGCAGAGTGCAAAAAGTTTCGCAAGAATTGGGCACTCCTCTTAATTACATACCAGTCCTGCTAACAGCAGAGACAATTTGCAGGGATCAGTGCAGAGACAATCACGTTTGGCCCTATTTCGGATCCGAAAAAAATCTAGAAAAATATCAATAAATTTTTGAATATTAATTTATAGGGCCCTGTAAAAAATCAACTCCTGCGGATATCGGTAAGTATTACTTTTGGATTCGTAGGGGCGAACAAGATTTTTTTCGGATCCGAAATGGGGTCAAACGCGATTGTCTCTGCACGGGTCCCTGCAAATTGTCTCTGCTCTTAGTATTTTTGATTACCTAAACTAGCTGTGTATAAAAAGTTAAAGAACTTTAACCAGCTTGCTTGCAAGGGAGCAAACCTCTAGGCTTCGAGAGGACAGAATGCATGCGAAGAAGGGGAGAGATTGCATAACCTTTGTTAAAAAGAGGAAAGTGAGAAAAGTGAGCAAATAATTAACCTTGTTAAAAAGAGAAGAAGATTAGTATTCCGTTTGCACCAAAAAAATAATTAAAGAGAAGAGACAAAGATGATGGAAGTTTAGTTCACTAGTACTACTGTATTAGTATAAGGGATCGAACTGAACAACTGACAGATGCAGATAGAATCCTGGCCTGGCCGGGCAACTACAAGTCTTATACTATCCATGAAAGCATTTTCTTTTCCCAATTAATCCTCTATCTGAGATCATACGTGCATGACCAGTAGATTCTACTACTCCTACTACTAGTTTCTTCAAAAGCCAAGCAACCGCCTTAATTGTCAAAGGGTCTAGGATTGGGACATGTCAAGCATTTAACCAAGATCATCAGGGCCCACCACATGGTTGTTTTTTTTTCTTTCTTAAAATGACAAATAGTTTTGGTGGTGATTTTCGTATTCCTATTTTTATAGCTACACTTCATTTTTTTTTTAAATCCGTTCGTGATGTGAGTTTATAATGTTGTAATTTTCCAAGTGTGAAAGATTGTAGAAATAAAAGATTAATTTTATAAATTAACATTACAAGAAGGCGGAAAAAATTGCACTGGCTTTTATGAGGTTTTGGGGTGGTGTGTTGTCTCCTTTCCTCATGGATGTTCTTGCTAATTTCCCTTTCATATTTTCATCTCATTTAGAGCTGGCTCAAAACTAAAGCTCAAGGTGCGGTCGGTTTTGCCTTGTTCTCTTCACTTTTCAAAAAGAATTTTTCAAAACATTTCCCCTAAATTTCCCCTACTTCCAATATTTCTCTCTCTATCTCTCTCCACTTATTACCCCTACTATTTTTCAAAACACAATCAAAACACAGCATAAGACTCCCCAAAAATTTGTGGATTCTACAGCGGGCACCTTATACTATGATACTCTTATAATAGTTTTAAAAAAGCATCATCTTTAATCTTCGTTTTAGACTTCCGAAAAATCATGAATGGTCCTGATGTCCTCTACAGTTTTTGCTGAGGAAAAAAACCGAGAAAGCATCTCCCCTTGGTCACCAAAACCTAGCCATTGGTAAATTTGTGAAGAGAATATAAACTTTTACTAGTTGGGCAAAAGTATTTTCAGTATTTTATCACAGCTGTCAAATTTAGAAGAGTAGGCTCACCTGTTTGACGCATTTGGAAAGAAGAAAATGAATGTCGTACCAGGAATTAAAACATTGCACTTGTGATCCAGAATATATAGTCAGAAATAAAATTAGCTAGTTATATTAGCACTCTGCAAATAGTCAGAAAAAATCGTGCACATCTCCGTACTTTCTTCAAAAATTAACTAGTCCCAAAAAAAGTTTAACATAATACAGTATTTGTTGCCTACAATGTCAATTAATTAATATTTCGTCGCCTAATATGTTACCTGTTTGGAGATGAAACTTTAAGTTTCATCGCAAATGGTTTGCAACAGAACTTCAATTTCCTCGCCAAATGAGTAACATTAGGCGACGAAATTATAATTTGGTCGCATAAATTATTCTAGGGAAAAAATCCGAAATGGGTTCTGTAGTTTAGTGTTTGTGTTAACTTGGTTCCTGCAGTTTTAATTGGCTTGATTTGCACTCTGTAGTTTTCATTTTGTTCCAATTTGGTCCAATTACTAACTACTGTTAGCCTCCGTTAACCCCAGACACAAATGGGTCTCTTTTCTAGTGAATTACCGAACCCTTTCTTCTCTAACCTCGCAGACCTAAAGCTTTTTCCTAAAAACCGAAACGGATTCAATCTTTTCTAAAAACTGAGTTCTCTGGCCCGTGTTCTTTTTTCTAAAATACTTGAACTATTCTTCCGATATTCAAGAGGTGACTAGACACACCTAAACTCTATGCCCGGTGGAGACTCTAAGTTTTTTTCTAAACCCCTTTTGTGGCCCGAACCACAGCCGGACCCGATTCTCCTTTACCCGAAGATATGTAGGCAGCTTGATGAAAGCTCGGTCCCTTTTTAAAATAAAACCCACTTTATTTTCTAAAATTCAAACATTTTTCAAAAATATCCGAACCCCTTTTATAGAACATAAAACTCCTCATTTTTCCTTTCTTTTCAAGAACCACGTCGCAATCCATAGGAATCAGATCACTTATCCAGGCCCTAATCCCTCTCGCTCCTTCCCCCGAAGGCTAACGAGATATGTTTCGGTCGAAGGTAAAATCCCGGGCGCGACAAATGGAGAATGGAAGCCGTGAAAAAAAATTGGTGATGAAATTCCTTTTTCTCGTTAGCAAAGGCGATGAAAATTTTGTCGCCGTAAGTACACATTTGCGACGCGCGCGTGTGTATATATATATATTGCAGCATGAACAATACATTTGGCTCAGTGGTCTTTCGATCTTCATGAATTTGAGTCATGATAAGGGTGAAGTCGTGGATTCGAGCTGATGGATGAGCGGCCGACTCCTATATAATAATCTAATTGACTAACATCTTATCGTGTTGGAAAGAAAAAAAAAAACCCATAGCTCTCAGTTAAGTTTAATTCAATATTTTTTTGGTGTTCCGAAATATCGATCCCAAAGCTATCAGTCAAAACGAAAACATGTGACATTAATCCCAACCTCTTCTTTTTGTTCCTTTCCTAGTACTGGACCACTGGTAGACTGTAGCCAGCCTCACATTTCTTTTTCCTCTTCGTAGTTAAGTCGTTCCTGGACTTTTTCTCTCCTACATTTTATACTTGGTTTCATAAAGTGATTTCTGTGGATTATTGTGACCAGTTGTCGGCTCAAAGAAAATAATAGACCAAGAAACCCAGAAATAGAAGGAAACAAAATGTGAATGATCATTCTATCGACTGTCATTTACGTAATATTGGTGAATTAACCAAATATAGGAATAAGTATGTCATTGGAATAACTATTTCATTCCAACTTTGATTCCATCGAACCAAATACACCCTAAAGGAATAGAAAATTCAGTTTCATGTAATTGTTCTGTTGACAAAGAATCTTGTAGGAAAACTAAAATTTCTTCCTTTTTTGTTGGTGTGATTGGCTTTTTCCGGATTAGGACAAGCCATTTGGAGTCTGTATTGTTTCTTTTTCCATTTGGGTTTGGGAGGTGGTGTGTAGCTTGTTGAGTCTAGATACTCCGCCCGGTGGATCAAGTTTGGTTGATAAAGTCATCGCCATGCAAATTCTATTACTAAAATGCATTCCGGAAAGCTACAAGCATATGCATTTTATTTTGCATGCATTTAAACCCTGTGTTCTGCTCTTATTTTGAAAATGATTAAGATTTGAGGAGATAATTTTTCTGCTGCAATGAATCTGATCTGATGCTGCTAAGGAACTGATCTCGACCAGTTTTATTTCCTGTGCTTTCAATTTTTCATTGAATGTAGTCTTTTTTTGTATCCGTTTTCTTTCTTTCTTTATTTTGAACTATGCTACTGCCTACTAAATATTTTCTCATCGTTTTCGTGCAACTAAACAGGGCCCTAAAGTGTTAAGTTCAAAATCTCTCAACTGCTATCAATTTTTTTTGGATCTAGTCCATACGAAATATTTGTTCCGGCTTTAATTGGGCCTCTGCCGTGGAACGGCAAAATTTATGGTGTCCAAGATTAATCAAAGTACACATAATCTAGTGCAGACAATTAGTTATTACCAAAAAAAAACATGTCAAACCCTCTGGCTACCTTTTTTTCTCCCTCTAATAATCATGCTGTTGTGGATCACGCAGGAGGCGAACCACCGGTCCAAAGTCAACTCTTCACCTCCTCCCCAGCTTTTACCCACCAACTAACACATATACCACCCCAAATATATATATCCCCCGTTCCCCATACCTCTCTCTCCCTCCTCCTTTACTTCTTCTTCTTCTTCTTCTTCTTCTCTTTCTTCTTCTTCTTCTCTCTCTCTCTCTCTCTCTCTCTCTCTCTGTGTGTGTGTGTGTGTGTGAAGGGTGTTTGGGAGTTGTATGCAAAGATAGTACGTAGTAAAATGAGGAAGCCATGTTGTGAGAAGCAAGACACGAACAAAGGGGCATGGTCCAAACAAGAGGATCAGAAGCTCGAAGATTACATTCGGAGACATGGCGAAGGCTGCTGGCGTACCCTTCCTCAGGCTGCAGGTTTGTTCTTTCCGGCCGCCATGTTTAGCTACAACTAGGGAAAAAAAATTCCGGAAACAGACAAAATTAATGGGTTTCCTTAATTAATTAATTAATTTATTTATTTTTTGGTATCAGGACTACTTCGATGTGGTAAGAGTTGTAGGCTGAGATGGATAAATTACCTGAGGCCGGACCTCAAGAGAGGAAACTTTGCCGAAGATGAAGATGATCTCATCATCAAGCTTCACGCACTCCTGGGCAATCGGTACTTGAACATAATACTCTCTCACAAATATATATATATATATCTTCGCAAAATGTTGTAATACACACTCTATCAATAGCACTCTATCAATAGAAGTTTGGACATAAATTTATATCATCAATTTGGGACTCATAATTTTAATTTATAGCATTTGGCACATAACTTAAAAACAAAACCTTTATATGTGAGTTTTGAACTTGATGTCCTAAATATTATGCAAATTGTAGCATTTTCCTTAATGTTTTTCTTCCTTTTGCAAGGCTTAAGTAAAACTTCATAAAAACCTAGCACCTATAACAAGATTTGTTATAATAAGAAATATATTGCTAATTCTACTACTATCATCATTAATTGTACTAAGATTAATCATTGGTGTGTTCAATGTCCCGTATTGAATAATCCTAACTATATACAATGGGAAAATATTTCATTTTAGGTGGTCATTGATAGCTGGGAGATTGCCAGGGCGAACGGACAACGAGGTGAAGAACTATTGGAACTCTCATTTGAGAAGAAAGCTTGTGAAAATGGGAATCGATCCAAAAAATCACCGGCTAAATCAGAATCTCCCTCGCTCTCAAAACCCGTGTGCCTCTGGCTGTGCAACAACTTCTTCTGCTTCTAAAGAAATCGTATCTCATCCATTGAAGACCAAGTTAGGGGAGAATGATCAGCTCTCTGAGGCTGCAAGTTGTCTAGAGGATTCCACACGGTGCTTGCCTGATTTAAATCTTGATCTTAAAATAACCATTGATCATTCTTCTTCAATATCCATCGTTGAAGAGGAGAAAAAACCAATTGACGAATCCACATTATCAAGGGATTCCAAATACGACACGCGCCCCACCCTTCTTCTCTTCGGATGATACTTTTAGTCGAAGCATTCTATCCAAAGAAAAGAAAATTTTTGGCACGGGGGATCGAACAGCGAAAATATCGGATTTATGGTCTCATTTTGATGAACTGCATCATTTTTAGTGAATATTTATAACCAGTTATCAGTTAAGGAAAGCCGATAAAGTCAAGAACGACTTAAACCATTTATTCTTTATGGTTGAAGAGGGAGGACTCGGCTTAAAACGTTGATATTCATTCAAGGGCTTAGGTCATTCTTGTAATTGTTGCAATTTATTGGATAGTTTTCGTTCACATGCCATAAATATATAGGTGTACCATATAATATGGCCAAGGTAGTGATTGAAATTCGTACCATTTATATATCAGTAGTGACTCACAAATGAAATGTACGTTGATCATGTAAATTCTATACATTGTTAATCACCAAGTTATCGATCGGTCGACTGTTGAGTTTGTCGATTCCGGTTTTCATCCGGTTATGCGTGACTTGAATTTTTGTTTTGAAAAGAAAATAATTTTATTAGCTTGACCAGAAATTACATCAGGGGAGGAAGGAAATCACACATGAATTAATTTGACTGACAAGTCCAGCCTTGTTGCAATAATATTCTCATTAATTAGCAGAATTCGATTTGGTAAATAGTACTGATTGTGTTTGTTGTTTAATCTCATCAATCTTAATTGGCACCGATGATTTAATCTCCAACGCTGCACAGGTATATATACAAAAATTAGAAACATCAATAGGCAAAGTCTGACCGATATTCTGTGAGGTTTCAGAGAATATTAATGGATATTGCATTTGGTGTCCAAGGCTTTTGGTTTGTTTGTGTTTAGATCTTGGGTGTTGTCGGTTTTTGGGTTTGCTTTTGTATCTTGCGCGCTTTGGTTTGTTTTCGCTGTTTGGTTTGGAGTTTTCGTTTAGGTTTTTGGGTGATTTTTTGTTAGGTCTTCCTCAGGTTATTGTTGTTTTTGGTTGGCGTCTTGCCGTCCTTTTTCAATGGCTTGGGTGGCTTTTACCGGAGTGCCCTTGTTCCGTTTAATCTAGCTAATCGTTTATAAAGGTTAATAAAATCTTTTTGCTTAGCAAAACAAAAATTAATGGATATTGCATTTTCCATATCTGGTTGAAAAAAAGGATACATAACAATATAAATTCCTATCCTTCTTGTTCTTCTCCGTTTTTTTTCATCACCAAAACCTAGTTTCCTTTTGGATTGCGAATAGCCTTATCAAGAAGAGCATTAGTTAGTTGGGTAAATTACAGTTAACCCCCTCTAACTATGTCTCGGTGACACTTAACCCCCTCTAACTATTATTTTTGGCACTTAATTAACCCCCTCTAACTAACATAACTTCAAACGGTCATAACTTCTTCGTCCGAAATCGAAAACATGCAAATTATATATTGATTTCGAGGTCTTGAAGTCAGCTTTTTAATGACACAAAAATCACATCACGATTCAAAGCACACAGAAAGTTATGATCAAAACGGTCTTTCTATCTACCAGCCCTTACTCTTTTGATCATAACTTTCTGTGTGCTTTGAATCGTGATGTGATTTTGGTGTCATTAGAAAGCTGACTTCAAGATCTCGAAATCGATATATAATTTGCATGTTTTCGATTTCGGACGAAGAAGTTATGACCGTTTGAATTTCAGTTAGTTAGAGGGGGTTAAGTGCCAAAAATAATAGTTATAGGGGGTTAAATGTTACCGAGGGATAGTTAGAGGGGGTTAACTGTAATTTACCCTAGTTAGTTTCATGGGAGGCAGGGACAGAGTCAGAGTTTACATGGGTGGTGGCGAACATTAATTACATTAAAAAACAATAGAAGATGGACCACAATTTGCATATTTATTGACTTTTGAAAAAATTAAAATAACATACTAAAAAGTACAATAAAAGATGTTTTTGTAATATGCATGTACAGTACCAAAAAAGATTAATTTTAATTTTATCTATCCACTAAAGTGAGGCATCTTGAAATATTGCGACGCTCTTTCATGTCATTAAAAAAAAATCGATGATGGAATCGGCGTCAAAACTTCTAACAATTTCCTTCTCAAATCTATGTGTCATTCTTTGACTTTGAAGAATGTATCTTCGCAAATCTCGCGGCCCAAGAGCGGCTGGTAATGAGAGTCGAACCTAATACCTTAAAGATGTAGCAAATCCCTAAGTCCTATCTGTTTCCATATCTGTCGGAAAGGAGAAGGATAAGCAGCTAGAAATATATATAAAACCCTATCTTTCTTGTTCTTCTTCTGTTTTTTCATGACTAAAACCTAGTTAATTTCCGGTAGGATTGCAAATACCAGCCTAAGCCTTATCAAGAAGAGCATGGGTTAGGTTCATGGCAGGTGCCATGAGTTTTGCATTGAATCAATAACTCGGGATTAATTAAGGGATTAAATATTCAAGAAAAAAAAAATTCAAATGAACCGCTTTGCTTAATTAATTGGGATACAATGAATTGTGATGATAGCTTCACACATACTACTTCTTTGTTGCGGAGTGGTTGCATGTGAATCCATTGTTTCCAACTACCGCAAAATCATGAGATGTATTTTGGCCCTTTTTAATTTCTTGTACAACTTATCCGAAAAAATAGTTGCAAAATTTGCGTGAGATGATTGGTGATCAGGAGTAGGCCAATAAATATATCTACCATTCAAATTCCCTATTTTGGTGTGGGAATAGCAAGTACGATACGGTACTGGAATTCATTTTCTAAACCTTCTGGCCGGTCTGTCCTAGAACTGCATATTCTTCCAAGAAAAATGTTAGATACACACCCGCCAAATCGCAGATCCAACCTCACTCCAGATGAGATTGGAGCTGTGGTTGGCGGGAGTGAATGTAGGCACCGCTGTTCTTTCAATGAGTTTCTTCTTTTTATATGTCAACGCATTAAGGGAAGTGCTTGGATCTGGGTGCCAAAAAGGGTTGGCAATGGGGATGGATCGGGGCCGGAGAATACTATCCCCGAACCCCTTCCCCGTCTCTATTCCCGCAGGGCCGGCCTAAGGGAATTGAATGTCTAAGGCTAAATTGTGAGATGGTGCCCTGCGTATTTTAGAATTAAACAACAATGATAGAAATGTTTCTTTATATTACTACTTTAGACTTTATAATGCATGTTAATTGTTTTGTCACCAACGGCCAAAGTGGTTGGCTTGAATTCTACTTGACTTGTTTTCGAAACCTAACAGTTACAAATAAAATTAACTTACCACTGAGCTAGCAGAGCCATTTGTGTTATAAACGAACATATAATATATATAATAATTTGCAAATAATATTGGAGTGCTCCTAAAATTCAAATTTTTTTGGATGCCCGAGGCCCAGGCCTCTTGGGCCTTAGGCTGGCCCTGTGTCCCCGTCCCGATCCCCAACGGGGATATGTTTTTTCCTCCATCCCCGCGCAACAGGGAACGGGGATCTCCGTCAAATAGTGCAAAGTGCAAGTGTATTTGGTGGCATGGATCGAAGGTCTGTAACAAATTAAAACAACTACGTAGATTATTTGGTGGATAAAAGGTCTGAAAAACATCCAAATCTACTCGATCAGTGGAAGAGTTCAAAAGCTGCCTAGATAGATGGTATAAGGAAACTGGCGGCCGTATGAGGTATTCTGATGTGTTAGCTGTTTGGGCTGTCATTCAACTTTGGGTTGCACGTTTTGTCCTTACTTTGGTGTTACTATTTTTTTGGGTAAACCAGATATTTCTAACAAGCTAATCAAGGATATATAGTCCGGGGTACTTGACCACTACAACATCATCCGGGCTTCTACTTGCTTCTGCCGCAATTAAGATGGTTTTATTTGGCTGCTCCTATATGTCTTCCTACTTATTGGGACTCATATAAGCTTTAACGTTTTATGTTCTTTTCTCGATGTAACCCTTTGTCAAATGTCGATTAAATTATCTTACATTACATATTAAGAAAACACACACAAATTGTTGCATGTAACTTGGTTTTATGGCTGTTTTTACTTGGAGTAAAGCATGAGACTAGCTACATTTATTTTTTTCAGTAAGTAAATTTTATTTCTCCAAAAAGCATGATCGAAAAGCTACAAAAACTCACAGGAGCATACCCCTGGGAAATAAAACTGAACCAGAACTACAGCAAACAAGTACTCCTTCCAAACAACAATAAAAAAAACTATCTACAAGTTATTCGCCCCAAAAATTCGAGTATCCAAAAGCCAATCCTCACACAACCCTTCATTTAATTGGGCTGTGAACTTCACCGTATGCCAAGAGCTAAGCCTAGCACGAATCGCATCAAAGATGATGTAAATAGTAGTAATTTTTCTTACACTGTACACTAAATAGCAGTATCTAGCAAATCATTTAGGCTCCGTTTGTTTCGATGTAAAATATTTTTCAGAAAACAAACTTTAAATTTTTATTTTCTGGTGTTTGGTTGGCACATGAAAAATATTTGCAGAAATCGATAAAATAGTGTAGAGAGATAGAGAGAGAGGACTAACGGTGGAATTCAATTCAATGAGAGAGAGAGAGAGAGAGTTGAACATGGGTCAGGACTGACGATCGAAAAAACTGAGTAGTGAGAATTACAGTAGATACTAGAAAGTAGCGGGTTCATTTCGGGAAAAAAAATTACGGAAGACTTAAAGGTAAGTCATTTTCATCTAATTGTAAAATATTTTCCTTATTTTTACCAAAAAATAGGTAAAATACTTTACCGGAAAACATTATACATCCAAACAAACAGAACCTTTAATTTCTGAAAAAAGGTTGGCAGACAATCAACTTCATGAATGGTATAGGGAACCAGCAGTACTTGTACCACCACAACGAAATAATAGTAGGATTTAAGTTTAGTAACAAAGAATTGTAGTTGTGCGCGCACATGTATTTTTATTTTTATTTTTGCTCAGCAAACGAAACAATTTTATAAATCTCGAAAGGGGTATATCGAGGGAAAAAGAAGGAAGAACGAACTTGCTCAACCACGAAATAGGAAACAAAAAAAATTAAAAACACACCATCCAGCCGGGGGTTGGATGTACAACACCTCAAACCCATAATTAGAGCTTCAGCTTACGAATACTGTAACGACCCTGATTTTTGGTAAATAAAAATTTCGTTAAATATTTGAATTTTATTTTAATTACTAGGATTGCTTTTAAAATTTCTTTTTAATTTTTAATAATCCGTCATAATTAGATTTGAGACTTTTAAAATTATATTCTTTTCGCACCGGACAATCTAGTCATTTTCTAAAGACAAGTATGCTTATAAAAGCACTCGTATATTTTTTTCCAATTTATGGATTTGCGGCCTTAAAATCATTTTTTTTTCTACTAGAAATCCTATTTAGCAAGCCTAGTTAGCTTCCAACCGAATAATTGGAGAAACCTAACTACCAATTCCCTTGGTTACTTTTCCCTAACCCTAGATGGACCTTCTTGACCACCTTTGAGCCTTATGAACCCTCCTAAAACCTATTTGAACCATTAGGTCATTAGGGTTAATCATTAAACCCCATGACTAGTCATTCAAGCCCATGCCACCTTCTTTATTTCTTTATCCTTTAGTTAATAAATGTTAGGGGAAAATTTAACCCTTGGATAATAAAATCTAGTCATGCCAATGACTAATTAAACCTATCTAGACAAGTCTTTCCAAAAAGAAGCTCATCATTATGCTTCCAAAGGAAGTAACCATAGTCTTGCATGCATGCAACCCTAGGTCATATAGCCCTAATCCTATTTATGTTACTTTCCTAGATTCACCAAGCACATGAATACTTAATAGTCCATTATCCTTAACCTTTGGTTAATAATTGTTAGGGGAAAAATTAACTTTTGGGTAATAAAAACTAGTCTTTCTAATAAAAGACTTAAATTGATAAGGCTAGTAAATTAGGTACTTAAAAAATAGAAGACAATCATATTGTTTCAAAAAGTAGTAAACTAGTCTTGCCACATGCAAGTCTAAAACCAATAGCCTTAACCCTAAATTGGCCAACCTAATTACATTTCTAATTTTTCTTAAAGCTTATATTGGTATGCCCCTTGGATAAAAGTTTCCTAGGAAAATTGTAACCTTTGGTCAATGTTTAACTTAGCCATGTCAATATTTTTTTTAGCCTAATAAGACTAGTTAGTACTTAAGCATGCCTAAATAAATCTAGGTTTGCTTTCTAGGAGAAGAATTATCCATGGGACAAAGTTCTTACCATTTAGAAACCTCTCCATAATCATTTCCTCTTTCCTTAGACTTATAAGAGCATCCACAATGGGTGTGCTAACTAGTGTGTTAATTGTGTGTGCTAAGACTTAGCAAACAAAAATGTGTTTTTTGTGCCACAATGCATGTGTGTTAGAGTGTGCTAGAGTGTGCTAAATCTAGTAGTGTGTTAGCATGGTTATTAAGTTTGGCAACCAAGCTAACAAACAATAAGTGGGCCCTATCTCTTTAAATCCAAATTTCAACCATAAAACATAAATGCTCACACTACTTTTTTTTTTATTATAGCCATTGTTTTGACATTATTTTAAAGAGTTAACACACTCCTAACTAACCCATTGAGGTACTCATATATATCTTAACACACTCCTAAGTTAACACACACTTGTGGGACCCATTTTTTATCCTAACACATACCTTAACAAACATTTTGATACATAAATATAACACACCCATTGCGGATGCTCTAAGCCTACTTGAAACTTTAAGTACTTAGGTTATACACATGGACACATATGGTACAAGAGAGAAAAGGTTGAGAGGAAAGGAGGGAGAGGGGAGGCCGGCTATAAGGAGAAAGGAGGGAGTAAAATGCATGCTTGTACTTGTACTCTTGTACAAGCTACCACTAGTCTTAAGCCTATTTACCAATTGTCAACCTATTACTAACCAACTTTAAACATAATCATGGTGTTTCTTCTTGCAAGCTAGCTATCCAAGGACAAATTAGGCTAGCAACCTTCCATAAAAACCTAGATTAGGGCTTAAAGATGAAGGGACAAAAGAAGAAAGGCAAGGCATGCTTTCAAAGCCATGCCTTTCAAAAAAAATTAACCCTTGGTCAATAATTGTTAGGGAGAAAATTATCCATTGGTTAATAAGCCAATTTTTGCTATAAATAGGACCCTTGCCCATGCCATTCAACTCACACCTCACTCTTCTACTTCTCTCTCTAAGAAATCCTAGTGTTCTTACCATGTTCTTACTTTGTTATTAAGTTCTTGAGTTTTTCTAAAAACTCTCCAAGAAACTCATCCTAAGCCGCCACTAGACCGCCACTCAACCACCCTTCGATCCATAAAAAGTTAGGAAGTTAGTCAAGTATTAGTTTCGAGAGAAACCTTTCTCTTTCGAAGCTACCGGAAGCCACCGTAGGAAGTTACTCCGTCCGACGTACTTACTTTTTCCGTAGCCGTTCCCACCGCCAAGAAGGAAGGTAGAATACCTCTACTCTATCCCTTGTATAAAAAAGAAGAAGATAGTATTTACTTTTATGATCCAATGCATGGTAGTTAGTAATTTTTTTTTTTTAGAAGGATGAGCATGATTATAGGATTATTAGATTTACTTGTCTTAATATGTGATAAGGCATAAGTGGTTTTCCACTCCAAAGGTGTCCGTCCATGTGACACTATGCCTTAGATTGTATGTTAATTGCTTGAGCATGATTATGTGAAATTAAGGATAAAATGAGCATACTAAATAAAATAGAGTTGGATGATCTTGCTAGTTTAGTTTTAAGATTTCAAATTAAATGATTTATGTTAATTATGTGAAAAAGTCCCACCGCGGAGTCTAAGCATGAATACAAGACACGAAAATCGAGAAAATTAGAGACATGACACCTAGGGTGTGATTAAAGGCAATGACTTGGTAAAATATTTTTGAGATTTCATAATGACCGATTGTGGTAGTCATTATGTGAGTTGTGTGTGTGTGTGTGTCACATGGGAACCCGGAGCGGCGGAACCATGGTGAGGATACTCGGGAACCCGGAGCGGCGGAACCGAGGAATGGCTTGGTTATCCGTGGAGAGGAGCCAATGCAAAGTTTGTGTGTCAATGGGAACCCGGAGCGGCGGAACCATTGTGCGGATACTCGGGAACCCGGAGTGGCGGAACTGAGGTTGGGTGTGTTAAATGTGATTTTTGAAATGTTGATTTGGAAATGAAAAGTGAAATGGTGACACGGTCTACGAAATGTTGCGTAGGAGAAACTCTGATGACACGGACACCAACGATAGTTAATAATGAATGTGGATGTGTCATGGTTAACTATTTTATTAGATAAGCATGCACTGTGCAGATAACGTTATCTGTATGATTCGTTGTTTGTAAGTTATGGGTTAGCGAGTATGGGATTATTCTGCTGAGCTTTTGTAGCTCATGGTGTTACCTTTGGTGACCCTGACATATTATATCGGTGGCGACGCTGGTATAATATGTCAGACTTTGTAGATGATCAAGGTGAATTGTACACCTTGGAGGCCTTTGGAGCAGAGGAGCTGGCTAGAATGGAGGAGCAGGCAGAGCAGTAGTTAGGAACCTTAGTTACCCTCCTGTTGTTGAATAATAGTACTCTTGTGAGAATTATGATGTAATAATGAGCCAGACTCTATTTGGTGCCCAGTTTGGTCAAAAGAGGGGGCAGCTATCAGTGTGTAAATGAAGCGGAGAAAAAACATTGATCATTCTTCTTCAATATCCGGTGCTTGCCTGATTTAAATCTTGATTTTAAAATAACCATTGATCATTCTTCTTCACAATATCCATCGTTGAAGAGGAGAAAAAACAAATTGATGAATCCACATTATCAAGGGATTCTGAATGCGACACGTGCCCCACCCTTCTTCTCTTTAGATGTTACTTTTAATCGAAGCATTTTATCTAAGGAAAAGAAATTTTATGGCAAGGGGGATATTCGAACAGCGAAAATATTGGATTTACGGTCTCATTTTGATGAACTGCATCATTTTAGTGAATATTTACGATCGAGCAGTTATCAGTTAAGGGAAGTCGATAAAGTCAAGAACTGACTTAAACCATTTATTCTTTATGGTTGAAGAGGGAGGACAAAGCTTAAAACATTGATATTAATTCATTCAAGGGTTTAGGAAATTCTTGTAATTGTTGCAATTTATTAGATAGTTTTGGTTCACATGGCATAAATAGCTGTAACATATAACATGGCCAAAGGTAGTGAATTGTTTGGCAAGAGCCTAATCCCCTTAAGTAAAGTTGGCACATTTCTACATTGAAGGCTGATAGAAATTCGTACCATTTATGTATCCATAGTGGTCTTTAAGTGAAATATTGATCATTTGTTATAGCTAGACCAGAAATTGCACATGAATATTAAGTTGACTGACAATTCCAACGTCCTTGTGGCATTCTCATGCATCAACCAGAATTGGATTTTGATAAGTAATTAATAATTGTACGTCTTTGGGAATTAGTCTAACTTAATTACGAGTACTACTATGTGCACCGACCAAATTGTAGGGATTTCGTACTGACCGGCTGCGCCGGCCGGTCTCCGGCCACCGGACGGCCGATCCGAGCTGTCCAAAAATTCTACAAAACAAAACTGAGGTGGTCTACGCGGGAATAAATGGCATCCGATGTGTGTAACGTGCTTGATCTAAACACCTTATTTTTCGTGTATACGGTACAAAATCCATACACTTGGTCGGTATACATATCATTTTCGCTTAATTACAGAAGCGATGCAAAACTTGCAAATCTCCAAAGCTGGGCAGATATTCAAAATTAGAAACATCAAAATAGACAAAGTCTGACCGATATTCTGTGGGGTTTTGGAGAATATTAGTTTCCAGTGGATATTGCATTTTCCTATCTGGGTGAAAGACAAATTAAGGATACGTAACAATATACTTATAAAACCATATCTTTCTTGTTCTTCTTCTTTTCTTCATGGCTAAAACCTAGTGGTAGTTCAAGTAACATAAGGTTGTTCCTCACCCATCAGTCTTGAGTTGATAGGTGGGACATGATGGTAGGGAGAGGAGGCTCTAATCAGGGCTGGCTCCGGGATTGGCTCCGGGATGAGCCTCTTCTTCATGTATCAACATTATTGTACAAGTGTTTTATCCCTTTTTGTTTCCTTGATGTACCATTTGTCGAGTTTTTATTAAAATATTTTTTGCCGTTTAAAAAAAAAAACAAAAAAACCCCGGGCTTGGGCAACTCCCAGGGTGGGGCAACCAAAAAAACCAATTTTTAAATTTTGTATAAATATAAAAAAGTTTCCCATAACTTCCGCAAACCAATTACTTGGTTGAGCGGCCATTAATTGCATGCAGGTTAATGATCACGGCGGGCCAAGTACGAATCCCAAGCACTCCATCCCCTTCTTTCCTTTTTCTCCTTTTTTTTTTTTTTTACCTCTTTTTATTTTCCTCCCCCAGACGAACAATATTAGGTAAATAATAATACTAAATTACTTTGTTGAAAATTATTCATTTAACAAATATAATAGTGGAGTAATGTATAAGTGACATGTTCTTACGTTCATTTGATTGCTAACACGGTTTTTGTTTTTATCTTCGAATTACCATTTCGCAAGAGAGGTTAAGTAGTTTAGCTATGATATCAATTGAAAATGAGGTGTCGTTCCACTAAGAGCATTCTGGGGCTTCTTCTTTTTCTTTTTTTTAAAAACTTTTTACGCCTTTCGAGACAGGATATTCTTGTCGAATATATCAACTAAAAAACCCAAAAAGCTGAATAACAAAAAATTAGAGGTACAAGCCCCGAGTTTTTGGATAAGTAGAGTACGATGACTGAATTGACAAATTTGCTTCAAAAAATGCAAGGAGATCGAAATTATTTTCTTTGAATCAGATTGTGCTAATCATAAAGTGCTATATCTGGGGTTACATTCGATGTTATTCAAGCTAAAGAAACATTGAAACATTGATTTTTTGTATTTGTGTTTGTATTTTTTTAAAATTTTGTATGGCTTAATAGTAAGTAGGCAACAAAGCAATGAAAGCATGAAGTTGGGCTTAGGCAACCCAAATGTCGGGGCCGGCTGGCTCTAATTTAACTTGCATTTCGGTTGAGGTCTGGTGGCGGAGCCCACGACGGGGTGACGGATCAATATTTTATCCCTGACAGGGTCAACTAGCACTATGGCTTAAGTTTGAACATTCCACGTTTATCGGGGGATCGCTAAGCTAATTCAATGGGTGGGTTCCCAAGTTAATTTATCGGAGGATCGCTATGCTAATTCAATCCAGCGCCTCCAGCCCACCATTTAACCTAGAGAAAAAAGAAAAAAGAAAAAAAGAGAATAAAACCTAGCTATTCCCGTATGGATTGCAAAAAATATCAGCCTTATCTAGAAGAGCATTGGTTAGGTTCCTGGCAGGGTGCATGCCATCAGTACGTATCGCATTGGAATAACTCAGAAGGAACTAAATTATAGAAACAAAGAAGGGAAAATTTCAAAATACCCCCCAACCTTTACACCAAAATTCAATTAGACTCCCAACCTTTTAAAAACTTCAATTTTACTCCCAACGTTATCTTCCGTTAATCAAAACGCCCCCTTCCGTCCGAATGACTAACGGATTTCGTTAAAAGCTCCGTTAGATAGCGTCCCGATCGAATTTCGATGATCCGAGCTGTTCAATGTGTTCAAAACGTGATTTTAAGGGTCCCCAAAAGAAATCGGCAAAAAAAATGACCAGGAAGGGCTTCATCTGAACAGTTTTTTATTGTACAGCCCTTCCCGATCAATTTTTTTGTTGATTTTTTGCGGGTAACCTTAAAATCACGTTTTGAACACATTGAGCGGCTCGGATCATCGAAATTCGATTGGGAAAGGGGAGGTGCGGATCGATCCAGATTTTGTTCCAGTCCGGACGTCCGGATTTTGCTTCGGTCTGCACCTCTCCTTTTCCAATCGAATTTCGCTGATCCGAGCCGCTCAATGTGATTAGAACGTGATTTTAAGGGTACCCGCGAGAAATCAACAAAAAAAATGATCGGGACAGGCTTCATCTGAACAGTTTTTTTTATTGAATAATTCAATAAAAAAAACTGTTCAGATGAAGCCCTATCCGGTCATTTTTTTTTGCTGATTTCTTGCGAGTACCCTTAAAATCATGTTTTGAACACATTGAACAGCTCGGAACATCAAAATTCGATCGGGACGATATTTAACGGAGCCTTTAACGAAATCCATTAGTCATTCGGACGGAATGGGGCATTTTGATTAACGGAAGATAACGTTGGGAGTAAAATTGAAATTTTTAAAAGGTTGGGAGTCTAATTGAATTTTAGTGTAAAGGTTGGGGGGCATTTTGAATTTTTCCCAACAAAGAATTAAAGCCCTAGAGAGGTTCAAATGAACCCTCTCTTTTTTTTTTTTCTCTTAATTGGGAGACAATTAATGACTGTGATGGTAGCTTCAAGCATACTTCTTTCCTGCGGAGTAACCCATGTGAATAGATTGCTTCCAACTACCGCAAAATCATGACATGCAGCATGACCTTTTTCCTTGTACAACTTATCCAAAAAAATAGTTGTACATGCATTTGCATGAGATGATTGGTCATAAGTAGGCCAATACATATATCTACCATTCAAATGCCCTATTTTGGTATGGTAGGAGCAAGTATAATATTGGAATTAATTTTCTAATCTTTCCTGTTCCAGAACTGCATATTCTTTCAATTAAAGAAAATTCATGTTAAGGTACAAATCCATGAACCATAGATCCAACCACACTCCCACGTGTATGTTAGAAGGCAGAGATGGATCCAGGAATATAGCCTAGTGGGGGCAATTGTTAATTATATTGGTGAAAGTTCATTTTTTTTAGTCAATCACAGTAAGATCATGCACAATTAAGGCATGCATTACTAGTTACAAAAGTTTATAACGTATACTTTAAGTTAAATTAGGTAAAAATGAGCATAAAATCTCAGACAAAATTTTTGAAGTATGTTTTAAATGAACATCAACAAATTTTAGAATGATCGAACTAGCTTTGTTAATGATTTTATTTTTAAATATTTCTTCCAGAATGTTAAAAATAAAGAGAATCAAGAAAAAAATAGTTCCAAATCGGTGCTTGGACATAATACTCTCTGAGAAACATATATATATCTTCGAAATAGAAAAACTTCTTTACGGAGGAAACCGTAAATAAGTGTACACGGAGGTGCATCACGATCGTCCAAAAGTGTTTTGGACGTTTCGGATGTTAATGAAACTTTTCCGGAATGATAAGGTGTTCAGCAACTCTGAGCCGGAGGTTACGGAAATTTGTGACTTAGTGGAGACAAGAGTCGCTATTTGGATCAAATTAAGCGAAATTCGATATTAAGCTTTATCAAGTGGACTTCAAAAGGGCTTCGTGTTAGGATTCTGATCATCCTGAGGTTCTCCTGTGTGCACGCTAGCCTAATCCGTTGGGGAGTATCCACATAATTCACACCACATCACATAGACCCAATATACATTAAATGACCCATATCCACTTAAAAAGCTAAGCCTTGTAAGTGGTGACTGGTGAGTCATTCAATTGTATATTAAGGTCCAACACTTTTTCTATTTATTCGATGGGGGACTTAATCCTTTACACATGTTTCTAACAATCTCCCCCTCATGTGTGAACCATGCATTGGGCCTTAGTTTCCCCTCGATCTGATCCACTTGACTCCCCCTTAATCCTTGATCTATTACCATTCTCCAACACCATGTCTGAACTCGGGCTTATTCACCGCACCCACTCCATCAAGAGCCACTTTGCTTCCAGCCACCTGCCGCACGCACTAGGAATTTTCATGCTCCATCTCCACGAGAGCCACCTTGATGCTGGACATCGATTGCACGCATTAGGAATTTCCCTACTCCATCGAGAATTACAATGGATTTTCTGCTCCACCAAGAGTCTCCGTGCAAGCCCCTGACCACCGATGCTTTCAGGGGAATCCGCCCATAGATTGTCAGCCATAGACTCTAATACCACTTGTTAGGAGTTTGATCCGCCTGAGGTCTTCCCATGTGTGCGGAGGCCCAATTCGTTGGGGAGTGTTAACAGAGTTCACACCATATCACATGGACTCAATATATATTGAATGACTCATATCCACTTAAAAGGCTAAGCCTTGTAAGTGGTGAGTTATCCAATTGTATATTAAGGTTCAACACTTTTTCTATTTATCTGATGTGAGACTTAATCTTTCACTCATGTTTCTAACACTTTGGATGGAATCAGAAGAATTAGAATATGAGATGTACGTACTCATTTTAGGTGTTTTTTTTGTTTCTCATCCAATCTTTTAATCTTTTATTCGATGTACCCTATCGATCTTAATAAAATCGTTTTCGTTGTGCCGAGAAAAAAATAATGAAACTTTTCTGGAGAAGAGTTAAACTTTTTTTCCGGAAAAGTTTTATTAAAATTCAGACCATCATCCAATACCGAAATGGATGGCTGAGATTGTTCAACTCCATAAATAGTCTCTTTACAGCGAGATATATGGTATGAGGAAACTGGTATGAGGTATTCGTTCTGATGCATCATAGGCAGTGTGTGTTTGCTGTTTGGGCTGTCATTCAACTTTGGGTTGGACGAAATTTCCTTACTTAGGTGTTTCTTGTTTTTTGTTTTTTTGGTAAACCAGATATTTCTAACAAGCTATTCAAAGATAGTCCTGGGTACTTGACCCCTACAGCATCATCCGTGCTTCCATTTGCATCTGCCGCAATTAAGCTGGATTTATTTGGCTGCTCCTATATGTCTTCCTACTTATTGGGACTCATATATATTGAGCTTTAACTTTGTACATCCATTTTTCGATGTACCCTTTGTCAAGTGTCGATAAAATTATCTTATACTAAATATTAAAAAAACACGCACAAATTGTTGCATGTAACTTGGTTTTGTGGCTGTTTTTACTTGGAGTAAAGCATGTAACTAGCTACATTTATTTATTTTTGATAAGTAAATTTTATTTCACCAAAGAAACGCGAAAAGCTACAAATACTCACAACTACAGCAAACAACGAACTCCTCCTTCCAAACAACAAAAAAAAAAACTATCTACCCTTAAGCAATGCTTTTGGCCGCTGGCATAGTCCGACTTTCTTGTAGTGACTCCTCCTTCCAAACAACAACAAAAAAACTATCTACAACTATTCACCCCAAAAATTCGAGCACGAATCGCATCAAAAATTATGTAAATAGCAGTAATTTCTCTTACACTGTTCTCTAAATAGCAGTATCTCTAGCAAATCATTTAATTTCTGAAAAAAGGTTGGCAGTGTTGGAATGAGTGGCCAAATAGCCCTCCATATTTTACATACCTCATTGTTAATTATGTTTGCCTTATTTATTATTGGCTAACGTTTCTTTTTGGTTGAGCATGAAATTATTCTGTGTGTTTACACAAGAGAAAACAATGGGTGTGATTGGCCAAGTTGGCTAAGAGTTTGATTTGGTCAAACCACTATTAGGTGTATCCCACTTAATAAGAGATGTGCATGTGGATGGGGTGATATGGTTATATCATGTGATGTGCTCCCTAAATAAAAGGGGTGGTTAGAGAGATATGGGTGAGTGAGATAACCCCCACTATCTAAATAATAGGGAGCAGTTTTCCCTGTAACGTTACATGGGTATATGCCTATAAAAGAAAACCCAGAAGAGGGGAAATCCTATCACAACCCACGCACAAATTTTGCCCAATCTCTACATTGTTTTCTATTGTGCAAACACTTATATTTACAGATATTAGTTGAGAAGGAAAGCTTGGAGATCCAGCAGCTTTCGGAATTTACGGAGAGAAGTTCAAGTCTCAATTGTTCAACACTGGTATCAGAGCGACGAGGCGACGAGATTCCTCTGTTCCGTGCATAGCTTTTCCTTGGCTCAATTCACTGTCCATATTTTCAAGAAATCAACATTCAAGGGTTTCTGTTTCTGCTCCAATTTTGGCGTTGCTCAAAAATTTGCTTCACCAGATTCTTGCATCAATTTGACCCACCAATTGAAGGCTATTCAACAAAGCTTATAAAAGGGGGAGTTACTGGTGAAGAATCGAGAAGGAGGTTTTCGGCAAAAATCAGTATCACAAAAGAATTCGGTACACAGTAATATTTTTGCGTGCTTTCACGGTCAGCTTTCTTAATTCTCTATTTCCTCTAGTAATTCATATCATGGCTAGTAGGGCTGTTAGTCAGGAGCTTAGTAAAACCGAAAAATTGAATGGTGCTAATTTTTCAACCTGGAAGCGCCGTATCCGTCACATACTTTTTCACGACAAGGTTGAATATGTGATCGATATCGACAATATACCAACTCCACCACCCGAAAATTCTAGTGCTGCCAATAGGAGAATGTATGAAAAATTTCTTGAAGATGATAAGACTGCTAGACACATAATGCTCACTTTCATGGAACCGGACATCGAAATTTTATTTGAAGATCATGCGCATGCTGAGACCATGTTTGATGCTATTAGTGATGCCTATCGTGCTTCATCTGAAACATACATTCAATTGTTAATGGAAAGGTTTACTGGCACTGAGATGAAAGAAGATGAAAATGTCATTGATCATGTCAACAAGTTGTCTGTCATTGCTAAAGAATTGGCCACTTTAGATAACCCTCTTCCTGACCGATTGCAAGTGTCTACCATTTTGCAAAGTTTGCCAAGTTCTTGGGATTCTGCTGTTGTTGCTCTTAACTTTTCCTCTACCACTTTAACTGTGAAAAATTTACCTATTTTATTGGGTATAGAGGCTGAAAGAAGAGCTAAAAAGAACACTACAAAATCATTTTTGACCCTTGCTCCTGCTGCCACTTTTGAGCCACCACAGTTTGAAAACAAAAAATTTCATTCTTCTTCCGGATCGTCAAAGTCCGGACAGCAGAAAAATTATTCTAAGAATTTCAAAGGAAAGGGTAAACAGTTTAAGAATGGTGGAAATTTTAAAAAGAAAGGATCTTGCTTTAATTGTGGAAAATTTGGACATTTTCAAGCCGATTGTCGTGGGCCTAAAAACAATAGGAAACCTAATTTTGGAGGCTCCAAAGATATTGTCTGTGTGGTATCTGAATCTCTTTTGGCTGATACTGATGTTGGAGCATGGTGGGTGGATTCTGCTTCCTCTCGCCATGTGGCGAAGAATAAAGAATCTTTTGTGGAAATGAAAGAGGTTAAAGCCGGTGATCATCGCATATACATGGGAAATAACAGTTATTGCGATGTTGTTGGAATTGGCACTGTGAAGATTATGTTACCTGGCGATAAAAACCTCTACTTGACTAATGTTCTGTATTCACCCACCATGAGGCGCAACCTTATCTCAGTTCCTCGTTTGGATGAGAAGGATTTTGAGGTGCGCTTCCGTTCCGGAAAAGTCTCTGTTGGGAAACATGGTAGGATTATGATGTGGGGTAGTAAAGTTGATGGCCTGTACCGTTTGAACATTGTTTCTGATGTTAATAATAATGCATTAGCTGGTTGTTCTGCTTATATCGTTGATTCTACTCATAGTTATGATTCTCTTTATGTTGATGATCCTTATATTTGGCATTTGAGATTAGGACACATAAACAAAGACAAAATGAAAAGAATGATGAATATGGAACTGATTCCTAAGATTGATATTGATTTTTCTATTTGTGAATCATGTTTGTCTGGAAAAATGTCTAGATTACCATTTCCTAAAGGTCAACGAGCAAATGAATTATTAGCTATAATACACTCAGATGTTTGTGGTCCATTAAATATTAAATCTCATAAAGGCATGGAATATTTTGTGACATTTATCGATGATTATTCTAGGTATGGTTATTTGTATTTGATGCGCAAGAAATCTGAAGTATTTGAAAAATTTCAAGAGTTTAAAAAGGTTGTTGAAAAACAACTAGGAAGAGATATTGAGATATTGAGATCCGATAGGGGTGGAGAATATATATCTGATTTGTTTGGTGACACTACAACAAAATCAGGTTCTGCCGATGCAAAAAAGTTGTCGGCAAAGGCATATTTGCGTCGGCAAAGAGTTTCGCCGACGAAAGACCTTGCGTCGGCACGTCGTCGGCGTTGCTATGTCGGCAATAGTTTTTGCCGACGCAAACTGCCTGTGTCGGCAAAAAGCAATGGATTTGGCGACACAAGTTAGCATCGGCGAAAGTGCATTTAATCTGGAATAATATAGCACCTTTGGCGACAGACTTTGCGTCGGCAAAAACTTTTAAATAAAGAGGATATATTTTTTATTAAATCTATTTTTCCCTATAACCTGATATCATGCATTTATCCATTCATACTCATTCAGAAGTTCATCAAAATCCATAGATAGGTCATTCTAATACCTTAAATATATCGCAATCCAAAAACCAATTATCCAAGCATTCAGAATATTACAATATTACAGCCAAATGATTATTCCCAACTTATCCAAACATCCAAAATACAACCAAAAGATTACTGATTATCCCCAACTTATCCAAACATCCAAAATACAACCAAATGATTTTCCCAACCTTATCCAAACATCCAAAATACAACCAAAAGATTACTCCACCTGCCATGTATCCAAAAACTAGTACTCCACCTGCCATGTCTCCACAAATTTACTCTACCAGCCATGTATACAAAAACTAATCTAGATGTCTATGCATCCAAAAAAATTCAACAGTAATCACCAACCATAGTTGCATCAAATGTAATATCCAAAAAACCCATTCAAAACATCTAAAGTCACCACGTTCGACCTCCATTTAAGTCGAAATTCCATCCTCTTGTCCAATCGAAGTGTCTTCTCCATTTTCATTACTTGAAATCAACCCCGGAATGGTGGCTAGATCAACTCCATTCTTCGTAGCCATGAAGAGCATCATGGTTTCAAATTTTTTAGCATAATCAGCTATGAGTTTTGCTTGACCAGCCACGACTTCTTTAAGAGCAACTACCTCTGAATTTGGGACTGCTTGAGACTGTGTAGCATATGTGCTCGTGCGAATTCCATATCCCTTCAAGTAGCCCGATCGCTTCCCAAGCACATCAATGGAAATTTGTACCTCAGATCGAGGATTAGTGACATTGGGTTGCGACTGCTCGGCTATCTTTTCAACAATCTCATCCTACATCAATTGGAATTAGTTAGCATATGACATGTATATGTACAAATTGACACTTGGCATTCTATCTATCAATATTTTGCTGATCGGCAAAGAGAATGTATATTATAAATGGAGAAAAGGATACAAGGAACGAGGATTTGATACAGCATAACAAGGTACAATTGGCTCAGCATTTCATACTGTCATTTACTGAAAAAGGAAAGGAGATAATAGAATTAAAGAAAGCTCAGCATTTCGTACTGTCCAATTGGCTCCATTACTCTGGGGCATGTGACTTGTAATAGCAAAAAGATATTAGTCAAGAACAACCAAAAGTCAACCATCTTTTGCCGAATTCTGTATAGGCATAAGCATTTCACACTATCCAACAATCAAATCATTTACTGAAAAAAAATTCATTCATCAATGCAATTCATCCATCATTTCTCATGCTATACAACAGGCAAATGTATAGGCATAAGCACAACTGGAAAGTAGTAGCAGCCAACAAAATTCTTCAAAACTCCACTAGCAATAGAAGAGTCTAAAAGTAGGAGCAGCAGAAAAAAGAAAAACCATCACTGATCATAGACTATAGTTACACAACAATCAGAGCAACTGGCAGAATTTATGGAGTAATCCATTAAAATAATAGTTAGCTTGCCAAACCAGGATTTCAATCTTATAAGAACTCACATTCCTCCAAATCATTCGGCATTCATGGAGGGCAAAAAATGCCACACTAAAGGGAAATCAAGATGGAGCAGGCTGAACTGTAGGAAAAACAGCATCGAGCAACACTTTATAGAATTCAAAACATAGGAAAAACAGCAAAAACAAATAGGAAATGCAGCAACAAAAGTATATAGCAAGGGAACACAATAAACAGAGCAAATGTAGTAGAATTTAGTGATTTCATACATACATGATGTTCCTTAGCCTTGTCGTTTATCCATACTTCCTCTCCCAGTCGATGACGTATGTGTGTGTCCTTGAACCTCTCCGGAAGAGACTGCTTTCTTTCTTTTTTTCTTTCATCTATAATTTAATTTGCATTTCTTCTTAACATAAGAATAAGCAAGTTTATAATTTTAAAAAAAGAAAACTACAGGAAAATATTTATGAAGCCATCAGAGTCATGCAGAATGTAATTAGTTCAAGGCATCCTTGAAGGTTGAAACTCTTCTATGGCATTACAGCCCTTCTTCCCTACAGGAAAATATTTATTAGTTGTACATATACTCTTCTTTTTTAAGCACTTTAATTCCATGTGTAATATGCATCACTTGGACTCAACTGCACTAGTGCCATATAATTTCTAAATGCTATCAAGATCGTTGAAGAGTTCCAAACAAAAGCATCATGTAACCAATGGAGCTAAATTCAGAAAGCTGGTCATGCATTTCTTCTGAAGTTATTGTAAGAAAAAGGCAGCATTACAAAAATTTGATGTGGTTACCTCAATATATTTCCTCCAATTTCCAGCAGCCAAAAGATTCTTCAAAACAATTGAATAAGTGAAGACTGAGATTTATCCACCCCTCGCCACTATTTTTAATAAAATCTGCATACGACATAGAAGGAAGAAATTTGTCACAATTTTCAGATTTCAGCTCAAATTCTAGGAAGTACGAATCTATATAGGATGCCTGTTGTATACCATAAAACTGGCTCAACAGACTGGAAAAAATTGCCACGATTGGGCTGAATTTCTATCAAGGATATATGGTTACAGGAAATGAAAAGAAAATGGAAATGTTCAAGGATAGCCGTGAGCCGTTAAATCCTAATAACTTTCCTATATCATTTCCTTACCCTATCCTTGATCCAAATACAACCTTTATTGTTTTGGTAACTGAACCATTTATTAGAAAGGCATAAGCTTGTACAAGAAGAAGCTAAACAACTAGAATACACAATGAGGGCTATGCCAATTTTGGCAGAGGAAAGATGAAAGAGCAGAAACTTTATAATTCCTACTTTGAGAAGCCCTTATCCTCATGTACTAGATCTGACCAATGAAAATGGAAGGAGAACTTTTTTTTTTTTTTTGGTACATCGGAAATTCAGAAGGGGAACTTATGAATGCCAATAATTCTAACACCACACCCACACTCACAATAAGGGTGGGTCCCACACACACTGGATGTGTAGTGTGTGTGGGTTCCACCCTTATTGTGAGTGTGAGTGTGGGTGTGTGATTGGGTGTGGTGGTAAAATGATTGTATGAATGCCTCTGAATATTCTGCTATTCTTTTCTTGTTATATAAGATTGACTGAAGCAGCTACAACAAGAGATTAAAAGGAAAACTAAGTTGTATCAGAATAGCAACCGTATTACTCCACATGACAATGTTGACTCCAATTTTCAAGCCTAACAAAAAAATTCACTTACCATCATCATGGTCTCAATCTTCCCAGATTTCCCAATAAAAAGCAGAAGCTGATTAAGAACTCCTACTGAAATAACAGGGAATGAAGGTTCCATCATTTAATCAGTTTAGTTGTCGGGCTCCAATCTCGCAGTCGATCTGCAGACAAAATTAAAAAGTATTAGTCTTAGGAAAGTAATATATTAATATCCTCAAGGAGATGTATGATGCAATGAGCTCAGCTAATCCATTACAATAGAGATCCAAACAAAAAAACATAAATAATCACGAAAAAAAGACCACCATCCCTGTAAACAGTGATATCCCGTTGGTCCTTACCATAGCACAGCTGCACAGTGTCATTTGGCTAGATCTCTTAGGCTCCCATCACAAGTTAGAGCTCCATACCACAATTGTTACTCACATTTTCCAAGCCTTCCCTGTAAGGAGCAGAGGATTTATGAATGGAAGTACAAAGTTTTGAGTGAGTTATTTAAACAAACACTTAGAGGGCAACTCATACGTCTCTCAACTAAATGCAAGCTAAAATCAGTTTTATGAGTTTCACAAAGATGAGTTTCAGCACTTATAAAATCAGTTTCACAAATAAAAATTGACATGATATATAATTTCTCACCCATGCTGTCCTCGACATTAGGCAAGCTAAAATGCTGGTTGGTCTCATCGGTAGGTGAGGTGTGATCTGCATATTAAAAACCCTTTTGACCCATTCATATTCTGGATATGAGTACCAATTAATACCACACTACCATACATCCTAACATTAGCATTTCAAAAAACTGCAGTAGCCAACCCAGCCCACATATGCCCCATCTTTACTTGTTCCCTAATAGCAGTAAAATGACCAACATGGAACCCCATAAATACGTACGGCCCCCGGCCCATACACAAGCAGTAACAACATTTCATCACATTTATATTGTAAAATAAACACACTACACTACAAGGATTCTTAGGAGACTTCCAATACTCATAATCAGAACAATGCAAAGAACATGAATTGTTCAAAAGACTCAATGCAATTTCATAGGCCCAAAATAGCAAAATCAGTACCAAAATCACACCATTATGGCCAAGTTTTCAAAATCTTCAACAGTCTAAAATAGTTAGCATGTTCTAGACAGAAACAACATACCATAAACCTTAAATCAGACAAAAACAGAAACTTAGGGTTTTAAAATTAGGCTGATTCAAAAAAAAAAAAATACAACATTCGAAAATAATCTAAATTAAAGAAACCTAGGGTTTGAAAAAGATAAGGAATAATATTAGTCGATACAAGGGGGGTCTTCTTTTTTTGGTAAACTGTGAAGATTTATAAAGCTCAAACAAGGATTACGATGGGCCTTAGCCAAAACAAGGAGAAAACACAACCTATCAGCACAAAGCTATACATAAAGGGGTCTTCTCTGCGCAGAGAGAATCAGGAGAGAGAGGGAGAGAGAGTACTGAAGCTCCTGTCAAAGGTCCGAATCTAATTCAACGCACTCGACCCATGCGTGGTGGCAAAAGGCCAACGAATCCAACCCGTCGTGTCAGCTCCTAGTCAAGCGGCGCACCGACGACCATACGCTGCCGTGCAAAGCCCCAACATTTTGCCCCAATTCTTCGTCGAAAAAGTAAATTGAAAATTGATAAATAGATTATCTTCGTAGAGAGAATCAAGAAGGAGAATCGATAAATAGAGGATCTTCGTAGAGAGAACCAGTAAGGAAGGAGAGAGAGAGAGAGACCTGGTAACGAGAGCCAGAGACCGAGTGGTTGCATCGTCTGTAACGTCAGAGTGAATTATGAAAGAGAAAGGATAAGGAGCGTTCCCCTTTATCTTTCTTTTTTATCCGAAATAAAATAAAAAAATAATTATCATCCATTGATACTACGTCGTTTTGGAGCCAAAAAGGAAAAAATGTAGCGTGAAACATGGCGCCAAACAGATTTAGGATTTCAATTATTTTGGAGAATTAGCGCCAAAATAATTAAGTACCCTCGTATCGCGCAGTACGGACAAATTCTAAACTTAATCAGCCAATTACATTTTAATAATGGTTGATCTGAACCATTAGAATTTCGCGTCTTATTGATTCCATCATTATCGCCAAAATCAAAGATCATCGAATAACAGCGACTGTCTGATCGGACAACATTTGTTACATCCCAAGGCATTAGACTACTAGATTAATTGCAATACGACCCCCACATGAGTCTTTTTTTTCGATCGAACCGTCCATCTTTTACATATTATGGAGTATATCATTCGTACAAACAACAAAATTAATCGGGTATCGCTACACACTTTGATCGGACAGAAAAACTCATTATGTTAATCAACTTGTGTCTCGATAAAGAAGCTTTTTAAACCCGATTGAGACAAATTTTTACGAGAATTATATAAACAACAAGAAAAACAAAATCAACGGTCTGGATCGTCGTAATTATGTCGCGATTGAATGACTACCGTACGTTCAAGTACAGTACAAGACTTAGTATGTTAACAATTACATTGAATGTATAGAATTTAAAGGCCATTACCAACTCAATTTTTACGGCGGTCGATCTGAACCGTTAGCATTTCACGTCTCACTGATTTCATCGTTGTCACCAAAATTCAAGATCATCGGATATCAGCAACCGCCTGATCGGACAACATTTCATGCATCCCGAGGCATTAAAGTATTAGATTGCAAGACTTGACCCATACCAGAGTCATTATTTTGCGATCTGAACTGTCTATGTTTTACATATTATGGAGTTCATCAATCTTACCAAGAATGAAGTTGATCGGGTATCACTACACATTTGATCGGACGATAAATATCATCCAAAAAACAAATTGTGTACCAATGCAAGGAGCTTTCTAAATCCGATTGAGTCTAATTTTTACGATAATGATTTAATCAATAAGCACGACAAAATCAACGGTCTCGATTGTTAAAATAGTTTTGTCTTATTGAGATCCGCTAAATAATCGTATTGAAGATTATTAAAAAATGTATGACATATAATAAAATTAGATATTGTGAAGACTTTTGAGCGCGGGAAACGTCCCGCCAAAAAATTTGCCTTTCGGCGATGTAAGTTGCGTCGCCGAATGTGAAGACTTTTGCCGACATCAAAATGTGTTGCCGAATTTGCCCTTCAGCGACGCAACTTGCGTCGCCGAATGGACTTTTGCCGACATCAAAGTTTGTCGCCGATACATACCCAACGGCGACGCACTTTTTGTTGTGTCGCCAATCCTTGTCGCCGAATGTGAAAACTATTGGCAACATCAAAGTGTGTCGCCAATATATATCCAATGGCGACGCATTTGTTGTTATGTCGCCAATCCTTGTCGCCAAAAGGCAGATTTGTTGTAGTGTGATTTCCTCAAAGATAATGGTATTATTCACCAAGTTACAATGAGTTACACACCACAGCAAAATGGCGTTGCTGAACGTCGTAATAGAACATTATTAGACATGGTTAGATCTATGCATAGTCATTCCTCGCTTGGTTCACAATTTTGGAGTGAGGCCATTGTAACTGCTATGTACCTTCTCAACTTGGTTCCTAATAAAATGATTAATAGAACTCCTCACGAATTATGGACAGGTAGGAAACCTAGCCTTGACCACTTAAAGGTATGGGGTTCTTCTGCTCACATATTAGTTCCTGCTCAACAAAGAGGAAAATTAGATAGCAAAACTATCAAGGGAACATTTGTAGGATATCCTGAAAATTCTAAAGGTTACAGGTTTGTTGTTCATCATAGTAATGGTAGTATTAGTATCATGGAAAGTAGAGATGCAAGATTTTTGGAAGAAGAAATTGACACTAGAAATCCTAGTAGCCTAGTTGAATTATTTGAGATCTCCAAAGAAAAAGGAAGTTTGAATGAGCCTAGAATTCCTAGTGCATAAATAATTTCGGAACCTTCTGTTATACCACATGACACTGTTGGAAACATTCAAAGAGAAAGAAATCCATCCTCAAGGTTAAAAGACTATCTTACTTTTATGATAGAAGAAAATATTGATGACCCATCGACTATTCAAGAGGCCTTGTCGTCCCGAGATTCAAAGAAATGGGTAGAAGCAATTCAAGATGAATTAGATTCCATTACTAAAAATGACGTTTGGGAGTTAGTGCATTTACCTAAAGAAAGAAAAGCTATTGGGTGCAAATGGATTCTCAAAAAGAAATACAAGTCTGATGGAACTATCGATAAGTATAAGGCTAGATTAGTTGCCAAAGGCTTTACGCAAAAACCTGGAATAGATTATGAAGAAACATATTCTCCTGTTGCTAAATTCAATTCGATAAGGATTTTAATGGCTATTGTGGCATCGTTAGATTTGGAACTCATTCAAATGGATGTAAAAACTGCGTTTTTGAATGGAGAATTAAAAGAAGATATTTATATGCAACAACCTGAAGGGTATATTGTAGAAGGTCATGAAGATAAAGTTTACAAGCTAAAGAAGTCTTTATATGGGCTTAAGCAATCATCTAGACAGTGGTACTATACTTTTGATAAGGCTATAACTTCGTATGGATTTATTGCGAATGAATATGATCCTTGTGTATATCAGTGGAATAGTGGGAGTAGCTTTATGATTCTATCATTGTATGTAGATGATATTTTGATTGCTGGCAATGATATTGTGTCAATAGAAGAGATTAAAAATTATCTCAAAAGCCAATTTGAAATGAAAGATATGGGTGAAGCTTCTTATGTATTGGGCATACAAATAATTAGAGATAGAAAAGCAAGGATATTAAAGTTATCTCAAGAACAATATTTTGAGAAAATTCTCAAAAGATTCAACATGGAAGGATCTAATCCATTAGATACACCTATTCATAAACAAACTGTTCTATCAAAAAGAATGTGCCCAGCTAATGAAGAAGAAAAGATGAAAATGGAAAACAAGCCTTATGCTCAAGCTGTTGGTAGTCTTATGTATGCAATGTTGTGTACTCGGCCTGATATTAGTTACGCTGTAAGTGTAGTAAGTAGATATCAAAGTAATCCTGGTGAGCCTCATTGGGCAGCTGTTAAAAGGATACTTAGATACATTCAAGGCACTAAAGACTACAAATTGACCTATCATTGTAATGGTGACAACTTAGAAGTTGTTGGATATTCAGATGCAGATTTTTCTGGCGATGTTGATGACGGTAAGTCTACTTCAGCCTATGTATTCCTTCTTGGTGGAGGTGCAATTTCATGGTCTAGTAAAAAACAATCATGTGTGGCTAAAAGTACCATGGAAGCTGAATATATATCATATAGCGGCGCAGCTTCTGAAGCTGTTTGGATTAAAAGGTTTCTTGAAGATTTGAAAATAAATGAAATAGCTAACAAGCCAATAGCTATTATGTGCGATAACCAAGCCGCTATACAGACCATTAAAAATGGTGAGATTGGATCAAGGGGAAAACATATAGATCGGCAATATCACTATGTTGTTGATGTGCTACAAAGAAATGAGATTGCTATAGATTATCTCTCTTCTAAAGAGATGCTTGCTGATCCCCTTACAAAGCCTATTGCCTCTGTTGATTTTAGAAAACATGTACATCTCATGGGAGTGAAAAGTGATTGAAAACATCTCGGTCTATTGGCCAAGTGGGAGATGTTGGAATGAGTGGCCAAATAGCCCTCCATATTTTACATACCTCATTGTTAATTATGTTTGCCTTATTTATTATTGGCTAACGTTTCTTTTTGGTTGAGCATGAAATTATTTTGTGTGTTTACACAAGAGAAAACAATGGGTGTGATTGGCCAAGTTGGCTAAGAGTTTGATTTGGTCAAACCACTATTAGGTGTATCCCACTTAATAAGAGATGTGCATGTGGATGGGGGTGATATGGTTATATCATGTGATGTGCTCCCTAAATAAAAGGGGTGGTTAGAGAGATATGGGTGAGTGAGATAACCCCCGCTATCTAAATAATAGGGAGCAGTTTTCCCTGTAACGTTACATGGGTATATGCCTATAAAAGAAAACCCAGAAGAGGGGAAATCCTATCACAACCCACGCACAAATTTTGCCCAATCTCTACATTGTTTTCTATTGTGCAAACACTTATATTTACAGATATTAGTTGAGAAGGAAAGCTTGGAGATCCAGCAGCTTTCGGAATTTACGGAGAGAAGTTCAAGTCTCAATTGTTCAACAGGCAGGCATGAGGCAACCAACTTCATGAATGGTATAGGGAACCAACAGTACTTGTGCTACAACAACGAAATACTCCGTAGGATTAATAAGTTTAGTGACCAAGAATTCTAGTTGTGCACATTTATGGTGCCTACTTTTGTCAGAAGAGGATGAAACCGCCAGTACTTTCCCAGTATATACATTTTTTGGATTTTTCTGTTTATTTAATTATTTTTTTTGGCTAATCTGCAATTCTCCGCATCCCGTGGAGCTACCTCTAGTCATGCGTGTTCCAACTTCCAAACTAAAGAAATCAAATGTCGAAATATATTGGTTAGGTCGCGGGAGTATTTTGGGCAAGTCGATCAATTAATGATAGTCTGATAGAGAATTACTAATTCCCTTTGGTTCTCTGAGGATACAATTGTGCATGGATTTCTCCCAGTGCAACAACTTAGCTTCTGCTTCGAAAGAAATCGTATCTCATCAATTGAAGACCAAGTTATGGGAGAATGATCAGCTCTCTGAGGCTGCAAGTTGTCTAGAGGATTCTACCCGCTGCTTGCCTGATTTATATCTTGATCTTAAAATAATCATTGATCATTCTTCTTCAATATCCATTTATCGTTGAACTTGAAGAGGAGAGAATAAATTGATGAATTTTATATCTTGATCTTAAAATAATCATTGATCATTCTTCTTCAATATCCATTTATCGTTGAACTTGAAGAGGAGAGAATAAATTGATGAATCCACATTCTGAATCCATTTACTGCTCTGTTTTATTCCAGAAAATGCTCTCTATCTATATCTAAAATTATCTCATAAAATATGTTAACTCTTCCCACATAAGAGTACCACAATGCTATAATCAAAAGTAAAACGTCTTTGGAAAAAAACGTTTTCCAAAGATGGGTCTGCCCCTCATCGATGGAGGCTCTTGCTAGTTGGTGGTTTGTAAACAGGCTTCGAAATTTGGAAAAAAACATATGGGAATCATGTTTTTTTGCAACTATATGGTCGATCTGGCTTGTGAGGAATGACTACATCTTCAATAATGCATCGACGCAAGTTTGGGAAGTGGCGGATCTTATCAAAATCAGGGTGGCTATGTGGATGAAGACCAAGCACGACCTCAAGCAATATACGGTGGAGGATTTTTGTAACGACCCTGATTTTTGGTAAATAAAAATTTCGTTAAAAATTTGAATTTTATTTTAATTACTAGGATTTCTTTTAAAATTCCTTTTTAATTTCTAATAATCCGTCATAATTAGATTTGAGACTTTTAAAATTATATCTTTTTGCACCGAACGATCTAGTCATTTTCTAAAGACAAGTATGCTTATGAAAGCACTTGTATATTTTCCTAATATTTGAAATAAAATCTTAAAATTTATTTTTCTTGGCTCATGGCAAGTAGAATTAGCTTCCAACCATTTAGTTAGATTAACCTAACCACCAATTCACCTAGTTACATTTCCCTAACCTTAGATGGACCTTTTTGACCATCTTTGAGCCTTATGAACCCCTTACTAACCTATTAAACCAATAGACCATTAGAAATAATCATTTGACCTTATGTTTTGTCATTTCAAAGCCTTATGTGGCATTTTTCTTCCTTAACCTTTGGTTAATAATTGTTAGGGGAAATTTTACTCCTTGGGTAATAAAAACTAGTCTTGCTAATAAAAGACTTAGATTGGTAAGGCTAGTCACTTAGGTACTTGAAAGATAGGAAGCCATTATTTTGTTTCAAAAAGAGGTAATACTAGTCTTGCCAAGTACACAAGTCTAAGAACAATAGCCTTAACCCTAAATTGGCCAACATAATTACTTTTCTAAATTTCTTTAAGCTTATATTAGTATGCCCTTTGGATAAAAGTTTCCTAGGAAAATTTTAACCTTTGGTCAATGTTTAACACTTGAAAGCCCTAGCTTTTGTCATACCACCTTCATTATTTTTTTCATCCTTTGGTCAATAATTGATAGGGAAAATATTATCCCTTTGGTAATAGTTATTAGGCATGCCAAAGAACACTTATGGACAAGACAAGTCACAAAACCCTTCATGATTTCCCTAAGTAATGGCCTAAAAAGGTTTGACATAGCTTTGGCTTGATTAAAGGAGTGATTAGACAAGGCAATGGAACAAAAAAATAAGAGAAAAGGAAAGAGGGAGAGAGGCCGGTTGGAGGGAGAGAGAGGTGGAGTGTGTGCATGTGTTTTGTACACTTGGACAAGCTACCTAATAGCCTTAGGCCTATTTGCCAATTGCCAACCCATTTTCTAGCCAACTTTAAACATAACCTAGCCAATGAGTAGATTCTTCCTTGCAAGCCAACCCATTCTAGGACAAGACAAGGCCATGAACCCTCCATAATAACCTAGGTTTTAGCCTTAAGCCTAAAGGGTTGGACATGACAAGTCTTGGCATGCTTTCAAAGCCATGCCTTTCAAAGATTGCCCATTGGACAATAATTGTTAGGGAAAAATTTATCCCTTGGATAATAAGCCAAGTTTTTGCTATAAATAGCACCCCACATTGGCCATTCAACTCACACCTTCACTCCTTGCTCTCACTTCTCTCTAGAAACCATTTCTGTTTTCCAGACAGCTTACTGCCCTTAACAAAACCTCATTTTGCTCCTGCTTAAAGAAGTCCTTAGAACCAACTTCCTTCGGGAAAGTTGTAGAGCACTTCGAGCTCTTTAAGTTAGACCCAAGAACCACCCTAATCGGTCAAGAAACGACAAAGATATCGACATCCGAAGTTCAGTGAAAATTCGGATTCCAGATTTCCAGACAGCTTACTGTCTCTTGCTTTATCACCATATTTCTCCTACCTAAAGTGGTTTCTAGGTTCAACTTCCTTCACAAAAGTTGTAGAGCACTTCTAGAGCTTCAATTTCGACTCAAGAACGATCTTATTCGGCCAAATATTGACCGAGTTACTGCCATCCAAAGTTTGGTCCCAATTTACCGCCCGTGGAATTTTCCAACTAGCTTAATCGGCCCCGACTAGTTTCGGATCAAGGTAGATTAATCTCTACTCATTTTCCCTAAGTATAGATAGAAATGTGTATTGTTTATAATGTACGTAGATTATCCTTACTCTCTTCCCTAAGTATAATTAGAAGTTTGTATATTACTTGTATTGCTTGGAATGTATGAGAACTTGAAAAGTGTTTCACTAAAAGAAATGAAAAGGAAGGGGAGTATGTTGAAAATAACGACCCTATTTTCCAATAAACATGTGTTGTTTTGAATTTTTCGAATAAGAGGAATGAATTTTGAAAAGATAACGTTAGCTGTTTAACTTGAAGTATTCGTATTTTGATCTTAGAAAGGTTATGAACATGTATACGCGTTTACTTGTCCTACTTGATGAATGTGTGATAAGCATAAGTGGTTTACCACTCCAAAGGTGTCCGTCCATGTGGCACTATGCTTTACCTTGTGTGATAATTGTTGAGCATGATATGTGATAAGATGAGCATGCTGCCTAATATAGAGTTGAATGATCTTGCTAGTTTAGTTTCAAGATTTCAATGAATGATTTATGATTTTGTCATAAGAAGTCCTGCCGCGGAGTCTATGCATGAGAACGAGACACGAAAATCGAGGAAGTTAGAAACATGACACCTTGGGTGATTAAAGACATGACTTGGTAAAATATTTTTGAAATTACATAATGACCAATATGGGAGTCATTATGTGAGTCGTGTGTGTTTTGAAAAGGAGAAAAGCTTTGAAATGTGATTTGTGTGCCAATGGGAACCCGGTGCGGCGGAACCATTGTGAGGATACTCGGGAAGCCGGAACAGCGGAACCGAGGTTGGGTGTGTAGCTTGGTTATCCGCGGAGAGGAGCCAATGCAAAGTTTTGTGTGCCAATGGGAACCCGGTGCGGCGGAACCATTGTGAGGATACTCGGGAACCCGGAACGGCGGAACCGAGGTTGGGTGTGTTAAAAACGGATTTTTGAAATGTTGATTTGAATAAGAAAATGGAAATTTGTGACACAGTCTACGACGAGTCGCGTAGGAGGAACTCAGAAAAGTCATGGACACCAACGATAGTTAATGAAGAATGTGGATATGTCATTGTTAACTGTTTTATTAGAAAAGCATGTATTGTGTAGATAACCTTATCTATATGATTCATTTTGTAAGTCATGGGTTAGCGGGTGTGTGATTATTCTGCTGAGCTTTTGTAGCTCACGGTGTTGCCTTTGGTGACCCTGACATATTATATCGGTGGCGACGCTGGTATAATGTGTCAGACCTGATAGATGAACATGGAGAGCTGTATACTTTGGAGGCTTTTGAAGCCGAGGAGCTGGCTAGGATGGAGGAGCAAGCGGAGCCGTAGATAGGAACCCTAGATTTTCCTTCCCTTATGTAAAGAAAGCACTCTGATGGGAATTATGATGTAATAACGAGCCAGACTCTATTTAGAAATTCAATATTTTAACGTACCCGGATATTGGGGGCGTTACAGCATGGTATGAGAGCTTTAGGTTCAAAACCTCGGCCATGGGTAGAATGGGTAGACCATGAGATAGTTGACCGTTGCACAAACGTGAATTGAGTTTAAGTTTATTGTCCCAAATTGGGTGGAATTCTGTCAAAACAATCTTCGGATTGAAGCAAGGTGCCGGAAATTGGCAGTACCACCGAGCTGGGAATTTCTGAACAATTGGATGATGACTTAAATTAAGGATCGAATGTGGAATTTAGAAGCTCAAAGTTCCTTAGAGTTAAGAAAACCCTTGTCTTAAAAACACTACTACTACTTGAGGTTAAAATCTTTTCTTGTAGATAAACCGCCTAGTCAACCTGTTAGCTAGAGTGGAGTAGCAGCAATGTAGTAGTATGAAAATCTTTCCTTAGAGTAGCAGAAAACCCTTGGCAACTTTTGGTTCTTAATTTTTGATTATAGCAATGTGGATACCTAAGTCCTTCTCTTCTCTTCTCTCCTCTCCATCTCACGACAACTCTCTCTCTCTCTCTCTCATTAATTCTCTCTTTAATTATTAGCTCCCTCCCTCCCTCCATAATTATATACATTATTCACTCCCATTACTATTGGTAAGTTTTTCTTTCTCTTGGAGTCATAATTATATACATTATATACACCTCTCTCATTAATTCTCTCTTTAATTATTAGCTCCCTCCCTCCCTCCATAATTATATACATTATTCACTCCCATTACTATTGGTAAGTTTTTCTTTCTCTTGGAGTCATAATTATATACATTATATACACCTTCCGTTAACTCACTGTGGGTATTTATTTCTTAGAGATTTTTCCTCGGAGTCATAACCGTTCAACATTCCTGTTTGTGTTTTTTTTGTGCTTGATGATTCGACGGAAGGAAGGTAGGGCTCTTGAAACCTAACTTTTATTAGGACTTATTGTTTATGTGTTGGATAATGAACCATTTGTATGTGGGAATTCGCAACGTCGAGAAAAAGGTTAACTTAAACGTTATTCTATTTTATAAATGGAAAGCCCCAGTTTGACTATTATCCTCACAAGGGTGTGGGAACCACATAAATACAAGTTAAAAGAAAGGCTGAGATTTATTTGATCCAAGGGCTGATGTGTGTTTACCAACTCTCTTAAAAAAATACCCACTCTTACAAATATATTACAAAAATGTCATCGTTTCTTTTTACCCACTGCTCGGTTTCTGGCGTTGGCATAAAAAAATATATTACAAAAATGTCCGTGCCTAGCCGGAGTGCGTAAGCACTAGTTTTATAAATTTCGGATCTTTTGAGTTAGATTCAAGAGAAATTCATAACACAAAAGTGGTAGCTCTCGAAAAATTGCAGTTTCGATATAAAATTTGTCAAAAACCAAGGTCGGTAGAATTAGTTATGAATTTTGAAGTTGCTGTCCAATGCAGTTTTGAGACATATTAGCGAAACCACTTCAAAACCGTTTTTACCCCGTTCGACGATGGATTTGGATTTCGGGTAAAACACGAAAGTTGTAGATAATCAAATTCTATACATACAATTTTCAAACAAAAATTGTCTCAAAAGGAGGTTAGGAGAATTTAATATAATTTTTGGAAGTGACTGCACTATGCAGATTTTTGCAGTTTACCGTTCTGACTAAAAACTTAAGTTAACCTCATTTAATGTCAAAATTTGACTTTGCATGAAATATGAGCTATTGTAAAATATCATAAATTTTGGAGTTAAATTGCCATTTATTAGAAATTAGAAGTTGTTGGATCATTCTTATATATCATTGAATCTTAGTATTTGTGTTTAATGTTCGTTGTATTTAATTTTCGAACTTATGTGATTATTGGGCCCACGTGTTGCATGAACCCTAAATTTACAAGTGTTGATTTATTGTCAATTGTGCAAATGATTAAATAGTGATGTGGTTGTTGCAAAATTGGGGACGTTCTATCCGGTATGGGTCTTGAGCCATGCGCAAATATTCCCAGAGGTCTTGTAGCTGGCCATGGGCCTAAGAGTTAGGCATGGTTGGACGGGAGCCTAATAGATTGTCTATCTGAGGGTGGGAACCGATACCGAACATTGTGATGGTTTGGCTTGAGATATTAATGTTCGAACCCGGCATGGGTCCTATACGCAAATATTCCCAGAGGTAATTTTAGCCGGCTATGGACCTAGGAGTTAGGCATGATCGATGGGAGCCTAATAGATTGTCTATTTGCGAATGGAAATCGATGCCAAATTATGTGGTGATTTGATTTAGAAATTGAAAAGTGTGAGATGTGGTATTGAAAACTTTGTTACTAGATGTTAGATCCATTGAATTCATTGTGGGTTGCTAACCGTGGAAACTGAGAATAAGACTGTTGAATTCACTAAATCTATTCAATTAATGGATTAAGAGATTGACTTATTGTGCTATAAATTTTATTATTTGATGCATGATTAAATCTTTAGTAAATGGGTGGCTTTGAGTGCCCTACTGAATGATTTTTACTCACGGTGCTATTTTCACTCATGAGGATAATGTGGGATATGAGGAGCTACCTACAGAATACAAGGCGACGGAACAGCAGGATGGATTGTCGGAACCATGGCCTTATTAGTAGTTCCATGACTTAATTAGATGGTTCTGTTTAATTTTCTAATAAAGTTGCACGTTTATTAAATTTTAAGATTTCAGACAATATCGTATTTGAACAAAATTTCAGTGTCATAAGTAGCTAATTTCTTTTATCATTTGTGTTTGGAGGTTTGAGATTTTAATGAGATTTACATTTTCTTTAAATAAAATAGAAGTTTTATTTATCAACACACCCAATCTCTCTCTCTCTCTCTCTCTCTCTCTCTCTCTCTCTCTCTCTCTCTCTCTCTCTCTCTCTCTCTCTCTCTCTCTCTCTCTCTCTCTCTCTCTCTCTCTCTCTCTCTCTCTCTCTCTCTCTCTCTCTGCGCAACTTCAAAATTGTAACTGTGAAAAAGAAAATTAATTTCTCACTCAATCAGATTTTAGACCTTTGAAGTTGAGAATTTGAATACACACTCCTCAACCAAGGGAAAAAAATTACAAACTTTTCGATAATTCATTTTAGTCATGTTTAAAAATATGTTGCGCCATGCCTTCAGATACGGACAATTTCTAGTATTAGACGGGTTTGAACGGTGTGGATTCGGGCCGAAATAAATAAGGTATACCGCGCGTACTATATTACTAGCTTGTTAAACATGGCTATCCTAAAATTAATCACGTTTATGTGCTTTCCAATTTTCTATACGGTGAAGTGGTTAATTTGAAGTTAAATTATAGGAGTAAGTGTTTGACCATTTGATTAATCAAAGAGAGAAGACTTTCGGTATGCCACACAGTCCCTCACCCATCTTTCTCCCTCTAAATTGTCCCTGCACGACATCCACATGCTCACGAAGCTAGCAGTCAATTTCCAAACCAAAACCCAAACCCATGCACATATATATATACATACGCATACCCCAAAAAACCAGAAGGGAAAAAATAGAAAAACACATTCTACAATCAAAAAGTCTAAGAGCACAACTTCCAGAAACAACTATTATCAGAGCATTCTGATGTATGTGGGACCACGTGCATCGAATGATTTTGAACGCAGTTGTGTCCAGTTAAAGCTGTGTTCTTAAAATTGCTCTTCTATGTTTGGGTACATACGATATGCATCCTTTAAATTACAAAACAAATTCATTTCATTATACACATGCAAATTCACTGATGCTGACTGGGTCGGTTCTGCAGATGATAGACGCTCTATTTCTGGCTACTGTACTTGGGGAAATTTGATTACTTGGCTGAGTGAAAAGCAATTAGTGGTCGCTAGGTCTAGCGCAGAAGCTAAATATAGAGCTATGGCTAATGGTGTTTGCGAGCTCTTGTGGTTCCAAATCTTGTTACATAATTTGGATTTTTCTGACAACGGTCTTATGAAACTCTAGTGTGACAATAAAGCTGCTATAAATATTGTTCATAATCATGTTCAACATGACAGAACAAAGCATATTGAGATTGACAGACACTTCATCAAGGAGAAATTGAGCGAGGGCTTGATATGTATGCCTTTTGTGAGGTCTAAAGATTAGTTGGCTAACATATTCACAAAAGGGCTTGGCAGCAAAAGTTTTCACCCATTGTGTTCAAGTTGGGCTTGATAGATATCTTCGCACCAACTTGAGGGGGAGTTTTAGATTATGGGTTTATTTGTAATTAGTTTAATAGTTGTTCTATTGTGTAACAAGTTCATTCTCTAGGACCACAATGTAATTAGTTTAGTGTGTCGTATAAGTATTTCACGTCAATGAGAAATAACCTAAGTTCTGTGTTCCCGTTTCACGTCTCTCTCTCTCTTTACATCTTTGAAAAACGGAAACCTCTCAATATGACCCACTAAATATAGAAAAACAATAGCAGCAGATACGATCCCAAACAAACAATGTCACAATGAAGGAGAAAGCGATCCACGGACCCTTCTGAACGCATGCAACAATTCGAAAGCAAGAAACCCACTTTTTTTTAAACGGACAAGAAACCCTCTTAGTAGAAACATTAATAGCTTTATTGAATTATTTCTCATAAGCCTACAATTAATTCACGAGAGATTTGATTCACCCGTATAAACGCTTCCAGTCTACGTTACGATTCAAGCCTAAATTGGTGACTGATTATATTATAGTTGTCAAATCATGAATAGAAAAGTTACTCGCCAAGAGATTTTTGTTTGTCATTTTTCATTTTTTTAGGCAGCAAAAGGACTCTTTGCATCAAGCCGTCAGCTCTCGGCAAGAGAAGCAAGTGCCATACCTATTAGACCACATGATTATCAAAAAAATGCAGACCTAGGTAGGACTAAACACAATAGATATTGAATACTTAACATCAGATTTAGGCTTCTTTCTCGAAGAGCTAATGCCTCCATTCCAGAGCCTTGGTTTTTAAAGATTTGGCATTCCTTTCTGCCCAAATATTGTAGATAGATGCAGCTGGAGACAGCTTATAATTAATCAGAATGACTCCAATTTTTCCCAGCTTTACATAGCATAGCCCAATCGAATTCTGTATTTAGAAGGGATGGACCCCTAGAAACCCCATTTAATTGTCTAGAGTTGGTTTTTGTACTCGTGGAATAGAAATTGCTTTTGTTTCCTACTCTATCTAATGTTCTTGAGTTCTCTTCTATATAAGTAGGTTAGAAGAGATTCTATGTAACTTGAGGGTGTGGACACTTGTAATTTTAACGTTCACCCTCTTAAGTGGAGGATGAACAAAACTCAACTCCGGCCATATAATCTTCCGGCCTTTCTTTTACTTTTTGTTATCATTTTTGGGCTAAATGTTCGGGCCTTCACCAGAAAAACGGTGTTGTTTGCTTTGGAAACTTTTGGAGAAGGAAATAAAGACGGCCACCATTCATTGGGTCGAATGGAAAGGGAAATGACATAGATCAAGGGGACGGGAGGGCGTACCACGTGTGCAACGATACTAGGCTATCAGAAAGAACAATCTATTAGCAAAAACTTAACTATGCAAAAATTTGTGCATAAGCACCACCGCACCAGGGGGGAAAAAAACACACAACCGAATGAACGCAAGTATTACGAGTACGGGGATATGTATTACTACCTTTTCTTCGGTTACCAATTAGCATCCAACTTGGGGCGCGCAAAGGTGCTGAAACGAACGCACTTGAGCGGGTCAATCATATCAAAACCGCTGGACTCCATAACCTTGAGGACGCTTTTTCGGTTCTTGAATTGGACATAAGCGTAGTAATCTTTGACCTGGCAGCGCTCAATCTTGCCGTACACTCCAAAGCCTACGGAGTGCAGGACTTTCAAAGCTTCCTTATCAGTGAGGAACGGGTGGTCACAGCCGATGCCTCCGCCCACGTAAACCTGGCGCTGGACGGGGTCCAAGTCGGCCTGCTCCTCAACGGTCTTGATGAAATTGGGGTCCTTGGAGATGGCTTCCTTGATGAGGACCATCAGGTTGTCCTCCCCGAAGGATTGTACGAGCTCCACGAGGGGCTCCTCCTCATCCCCATAGTTCATCATCGAAGGGAACGATGGTATCATGATCTCGTTTCCCGAAGTAAAAATCCTTCGGGGGGGGAAGCGAGAGAAGAGCACGAACGAGGGACTGCACCAGAAGGGCCCGCGCGAGGGTTTAGGGTTCCCGATCCTCTTGCGGGGATCTTTGACCGCCTTCTGAGCCGCTTTTCGGTGCTTGAAGAGGATGCGAGCAGAGACCCAATGGAAGCGCTTAGTGCTGAAGGACTCGATCTCACCGTACCGCTCGAAGAACGATCTCAGGGCCTCGTCGGTGACGTTCAAGTCGGGGATTTCCACGCAGAGCATGTGCTGGGCGGGATCCTCGTCGGCCAACTGGCGAACCCTGTGGATGAAATCGTGGTCCTTGGAGATGGCTTTCATAACTAGGAACACCAGGAAGTTTTTCCCGAAGCCTTCTACGAGCTCATCGACTTTCTCCTTCTCCACGACATTTTGGGATTGGGATCGAGGTCGCTTACGGCCGCCCTCCCACTTCCTGCTGGCCGAGGGCGAAGTCTGTGCTTTGGTGGTGGTGGTGGTGGTGGTGGTGACGGTGGTGGTAGTGGTGGTGGCGGCGGCGGCGGATGAGCGTGTTATGGGCATGGCTGAAGAATTCAGAATGTGGAGGCTAGGGTTTTCTTTTCTTACTGTGGAGGCTAGGCTAGGGTTTCATGTCACCGGTCTATTGGAGAGAGATTTTGAGAGGGAGAGTGGAAGGAGAGAGAGTGTTATCATACATTTTGTGCCCTTGGGTTATTAAGCTAAATAATTTATTTTTTGTTCTTATTTAATTTTTTTTTGTGTATTTGTTATTTTTTCGTTAATTTTTTTTATCGATTATTATTTTGTCACGACGAGAAGAATCTAAAAACTAAAACATTACGATCGAAATCAAATTTTTTTAATAAAAACAAAAATAAGTCAATAAGCAAAGTTTTTGTCTTTATTCAAAAAAATATGAGTTTCGATCATGATGTTTTATTTTTTAGATTTCACTTGTCATGACGAATCAATAATTCATAAAAAAAATTGAAGAAAAACTAACAAATGCACAAAAAAAAATTGAATAAAAACAAAACATAAATCATTTGACTTGCTTATTTAGGCCAAACTTTACCTGGATCTAATCCATCTTTCAGCCTTCTATCCTTTAAGAAAAAAGCACGTTTAGTCATTATTAAAAAAAAATCGCGTTTGTTAGTTTTGCATCAAATTTTTTTGGATTATTGATTCGTTTTGATGAGACGAATCGAAAAGGCAAAAAATTTTATTTTTACCCCAATATTTTGAGAAATAACCACTTTTAAGCACACAAAAAAATAAGTTAATTTTTCTTTTTTCTTTTTCTTCTCTTTTTTTTGCTCGGCAAAAGGAAATTTTATTAAAACTCGAAAGGTTACATCGAGAGGAAACATAGAGGATAAACAACACCTAACTCATCCAGCAGGAGATTGGATGAGGAATACCTCAAAATTACAGTTTTAACAGTCGAATACCATCTAAATACCCTTTGAACTCCTCGATCGAGTACACCTTAATATCGAATTTAACCTTCATCCACATGGCTACTCTGTACTTGATTAAGTCCACAACCTCCTCAGAGCTGATCACCACGCTCCGGAATACAATCCTGTTCCGCATAATCCAAATTGACCAGATCGTCGCAAAGAAACAGACTTCCCAAATATGTTTTTCCAGCTTACGAAAACTGGAATCAAACCACCAACTTGCCAACACAGCTACCGAGGGAGGACAAACCCAGAAAAAATGCCACCAATCCAAAATATGAGACCATATAGTCCAGGAGAACTTACAGTGGAGAAATAGATGGTTAGGCGTTTCCAGGCACAACGAACACAACGGGCAAGTTTGATCATTCAGCACAATATTCTTGTTGATTAGAACCGACTTCGTGGCCACCCGTTCCTGAATAACCATCCAAGCCAATATTTCCACCTTCGGGGGCATAAATTTTTCCATATCGAACCCAAGAATGAATTCTGATCCTGAGTTAGCAATTCCCATTGCTCATAAACTGATCTAACCGTGAACTTCTTGTCCTCTGTCCACCTCCATTGTAATGAGTCAGACTTGGACGGGTCCATAACATAAGATTGCAATCTTTGTTTCAAAGCCCATAGTGGCTGATTCTCCCTGTCTCGTAAACTTCTTTTAAAAGTCAGCCCCCAATTTCCAGAATTCAAACCATCCCAAATATTGCTAATCACCTTGTTTTTTTGAGTAGATAACAAGAATAGTCTAGGGAACTCCTGTTTGAGCGTAATTGGACCCAACCAACTGTGATTCCAAAAGTAAGTGCTACTGCCCGAAAAAACTTTTATTTTGAAGCCCTCTTGCACAATGCCTCCTATACTCCTATACTTGAACTAGGATCACCCACTGCCCTCTTGCACAATTTATTTTTCTTCTTAAAAGTGGTTATTTCTCAAAATATTTGGGGTTTTCCAATAATCTACAAAAATTTGGCATAAAATTAACTAACGCAAAAAAAAAATTGAATAATGACAAAAACGTGCACTTCTTCTAAAAGTCCTACGAGTTTTTTTTTATTTATTTATCCGCAAAGTCCTACGAGTTACAGTGGAATCCTAGTACATAACTATATCCTGGGGTTTAACCCATGAAACAAATTAGACCTTGTACTTTTTTTGATTGTATCAATGCAAAACCAATACTTACTGTACGAGGCCAATTCTAACCCATTGTTCCTTCTTTTCTTTTCTTTTTTTAATCAATCAGTAGATATTATTGCATTGCTAATTCGATGAAAAGTCCAGAGACGCAATCTGTTGAACCCAGCTAGGAAAATCTCCCTGCCAAGACACTGGATGCTCAATAAAAAGAGCATATTTAACTATTTCATGAGCCACCCCGTACCCATTACAAGTACGAGGAATAAAACAAAAAGAAATAGCCTACAAACAACTAACTAATTTTAACAAGTCTTTAATAAATGATGATATCCACATTAGCATTGGCCTCTATCTCCTTCTTTAGCATTTTTTTTTCTCGGCAAAAGGAATTTTTATTAATCTTGAAGGGGTACATCGAGGAAAAAGCAAAAATTACAAAGCACTAAATGCAAAGAAATATATCCAACCAAAGTTGGATAAAACACCTCATTTATCCAATCTACACTTTCATTTTTCAAATCCCATCCAAATATCCTTTGAAATCCTCCACTGTGTAGATCTTGATGTTGAACTTAGCCTTCATCCACATTGCTACTCTTGTTTTAACAATATCCGCCACTTCCGAAGCTTGGGTGGTTGCCCCTTTGAATATATACCCATTCCTCATTAACCAGATGGACCAGAGTGTTGCAAAAAAACATACTTCCCAGATATCTTTCTCCAAGTTTCAAAACCTATTCCCAAACCACCAAAGTGCTAACTCTGCTAAGGAGGATGGACAAACCCACTGGATGTTCCACCAAGCCAAAATTTCTGACCACACCACCCACGAGAATCGACAATGAAGGAACAAATGTTGAGGTGTTTCCACATGCAAATCACACAGGGGGCACACTGCCATTTGAATCTCATAAATTAAATTCCTATCGAAAAGTACCGACCTTGTGGCAACCTTATCTTGAATGGCCATCCATGAGAAAATTTCCACTTTGGGAGGACTCAGATTTTTCCACAATGAACCGAGTAGAGTATTCCGTGGCTGTGATTGGGCTTCCCACTGCCTATATACCGATTTTACAGAGAAAACTTTGTCGACTATCCAAATCCACTGTAACATATCAGGCTTTGAAAGGTCTAGTGTCACACCATCCTTCTTTAGCATTTTTGATGATTCCTTGCGCATCACCTTCCAAAACGAAAGTTGTATTCGGCTGATCCTTTGCTACCTCCGCTGCCAAGCGAAAACCCCATGCCTTGGGCTACCCAACAGATCATGCCCCCCCCTACATAATTGAAGAGACTAGGCGTATTGCTACCAGGACCAATTCTACCATTACTGGTATCTTTCGGCAAGCGAATCAAGCGGCGGCACTACAAGAAAACATGTAATTGGTGACGAAAAATTTTCGTCGTCAAAGGGTTAATTTCGTTGCCATATAAATTGGCGACGAAAAAATTCATCGCCCGAATTCGTCGGCGAAGGTGGGTCAAGAAAGAGCTCAGTGACGAAAAAAATAAATTCGTCGTCAATTATTACTTTTAGCTTTCGTCGCCAAATGTAGCAATTTCTCTCTGCTGGGTTTCGAACCCATGACCTCCCGCGTACAAGACATAACACCCAACCCCACACCATGCCATAGTTCTTGAAAGAATATGGAAATATTTAGTTTATATACCTTTTGTGATTCTTTTTTCCAAAAACAAATACATTGCCCTTTTGTTTTTGTTTTTTTATAAGTCTTCTCTTATCTTTTTTGTTTCCAAAAAAAAAAGTTATATGATTTTTAATTTTGCTTCTTTTTTTTTTTTCCTTTTTTGATTCCTTTGAATAATAAAAGTAGAAGCCATTTTAAGATTATTTTTCGGTTATTTTTGGTGGCCCCTAACATGATAGCTTTGTATTTTGGCAAAATAATCGAAATCCATCTATATTTGGACTTGGGTTTGAAAAAAATTATGTATATTATTTACCCAAAAAATGGAAAATGTAGGGTTGTTGATGATTACCTTTTTGTGTTTGGTTTCTTTTGTCCACTGTTTTTTATGTGAAATTATGGTTAAAAAATTAACTGCTCCAATTTTTAATTCGTTTGAACCAGTGCGAATATTTTATTTTTTTGATTTTTTTAATCCTAAAGGGCCATAATTAATTTTTGACTCTAGGGCTTTCAATGAAAACCCTAAGAGAGTTATAGAACTAAATAAATGAAGAGTAGTTGATGAAAAAATAAATTTTAATTTTATAATCTTTTTTTGCGTGCAAGAACTGATCGAGTAGCCACCCTACCTTGTAAAGCCAGCCAAGAAAAAATTTCTACCTTTGGTGGACTTAGGTTCTTCCATAATGACCCCAACACCTCATCTCCAATGTGGACTTGTTGCTCCCACTGTCCATACAAAGATTTCACTGAGAAGCATTTATCTGTTGTCCATTTCCACTGTAGCGAGTCCTGTTTGGATGAGTCCAACACTATACCATGCAGACTATGTTGCAACTCCTCCTCTTGGAATTACTCCTCTGGCCCAATTAAAATCATTACTGAAGCTTCTCATATTAACTTGGCAGTCTACATTTTAATCTTATAGGAATTGCCGAAAACTATTCATTCTGTCCCGTTTCCACTAACAAATAATATTAAAAATTTAACGCATTTTACCATCTTGTTTCCACTAACAAAAAAGTTTCAGCATTTTATCATCTTGTTTTCACTAACAAAAAATTTGTAAACAAACACTGTTTTTGCTACAATAACTCTACCCACAAACCTACCAACAACTTATTTACTACCAAAAACAACTTACATTTCTCAACAACTTATACGCTATCGGAAAGATCTAACAACTTCTTAACCACAAATAAAAACACTACTACAATAAAGCATAACAATCACAGCTATTGGTAGTGATAGTCTTATATCACACTCCTCCTACCGTGATGGATGTGGGTGTGATTGTAAGTCACTCTCTTTTATCACGATTATAAACCGTGATTGAAATATAGAAACAATCACGCCCAAAAAGCGTGATCGTTTCTAGGCAAAACCGAGATGGAAACTCATTTCCGTGTTCTTTCCCGGATTTTGATCACACTCTTCTTCAAAAACCGTGATTATAATGTAAATAACAATCACCACCAAAAACTGTGATCTTTCATGTCTAAAAAATGAGATGGAAAATAGTTAGGTGTGATCTTTTCTGATTTTTAGATCACGGTTTTCGTCTAAAACCGTGATTAAATGTTCTTATCATCACAGTCTAGAAATGTGATTGAAAGATGCATCTTTTTTTTTTTTTTTTTGTACATTTAAAAAATGCCCGAATCTCTAACCAATAATAAATACACGTAAAATATGTATTCAGCCCGTAGTTATCTTCTCCAAAACAAAAGACATAGCAATACGAAATATGCATAACTGATATTGCATCTTGCACAAAACATGTCATAGATAGAAACATCGTGCCGGAAAGCCTACATTGAATAAATCTAACATCAATCAAATTTTAGAAAATGCAGAACAAAAGCTTAACAATAAAAAGGCCAAAGAAAACTAATTGAACCACAAGCATGGAGTTATGTCCTAAGCTACAACGAATTCTTCATTCTTTGAGGCCAATTTCAAGCACTTCGTCATTCTCTGAAGCCAATTTCAAGCACTTCATCATTCTCAGAGCATGCCTAATTCAACCAGAAAACAAAAAGTAGCAGCATCAAGAACTCCAATGCCTAAATCCAGCAGAAAACAAAAAGTAGCAGCATCAAGAACTCTCAAGAAAAAAGTAGCAGAAAACACATCTTTAGAACCAAACTATGGCAACTGACTGAACCTTGAAGTTCTCAGTACTACCATTAGGATGGTTATTTGACTGCACAGGTGAGACTAATATTAATGCAGTGGTCACTAAATGCGCCTAGAGATGTGGCAGACAAAGTTTGGGTCGAATGCAGATTGGTAATTGCTTACTTCACATTCTTTGTACTGCGTAATGCAGATTGCAGAGGTCATATGACAGCCAAACTCAGAAGGAATTTTAAGTAACCCTTATGATTGATCAAGTTAAGCTCTCAATGGGGAAATCCTAGATCTATCCCTATTGGAAATTAAACTTGTAACATATTAAGCACTGATGTATTATCGCTTGACATGCGAGTCAGTTTTAAGTTTATCGTCGGCTTAAAATTAAACTCATTTTTTCCTCCATATATGGATGTCATGAAACCTTTCCAAATTGTGGTTGTCAGTTATTTCCGATGCTCAGGGTCATGAGGCATTAAGATGCTCTTAGGCTGTCGAGATGTGACATACAAACTTATAAAGCTTCTTTAGAATGGCTTTGTCAACACAATCAGAATCCTTAATACTGCCTATCTGCTAATTGGCAATTCAAATATATTTTGACTAGAGACAAAACAAAGCTCAAGGACATATTATGAATGAAGCCAAGTATAATGTCTCCTCAAGTAGTGTTAACTGTTAACAAATATGCGCATGTCTTCGTGCCTAATACTACTCTCTCCAAAGACGTCCCTTAAGTTTATTTACTGATTGAACAGAAAGGTGAAAGTCTTCGGTGCTAGCTTCCAAGCGCAATAGCTCATTGCATTTGCATACAATGAGACAATGATGAAGTACCATTCAGGCAGCACCACTTCCAGAAAAAAGAAAAAGGGTAATTGCCTTTTGTGCGTTTTCTCAGTTCCAAACAAAACAAAAAAAACTATACCAATTATGCATGAATAGTGAAAGACGGCACAGGTTTTATTTGGTAAATTTTAGTCAATTGACTAGCATATCGTCTTACAAACGCAACAGGGCCACTAGAAAAAGCCGAAAACAACTACAAAGAGGAAGGAGATAAGATAAAATGCAACACACAGACATGTTCAACGTTGGACAAAACGAAGCCTGAGCACACTTACCACTTCTTGAAGTTTCAATGGTGGTCCAGAAATTGATCTCCACTGGGGGAAGAACTCTTCAGCAGAAACTATTATAGCTTGAAAAAATTTATTCAGAACAGCAGGAAGGCGAAGTTTGACATCGACCTGCAGAAGGATAAGATGCATTCAGTCTTTACAATCACCTTGGTAAAAGAGAGAGATTGCATTGATACCTCAACTGTTTTCCAATTAATAATTCGACTACTCCGTACTCCCTTACTGCTGTCATAGATTTTGAATGCACTTCAAGGAGGCAATACTTGTAAGTACTATCAACATAATATGATTAAGAAAAGGGCTCAAACAATAATGCTGAAGATTTGGAAGTGACAGTGACATGAAGCATCAGTGAAGTCATACCCTTATGAGAAGACACAAAACAAATAGCCTATCAAGCAATTCAAAGAACAAATCAAGTTTTGAGTTGCGCGAAGGGGATGGAGATATATGGTACAAGGGAAAACGTAGAAAACACGACGTTCCTTCCATAACATGAAGTAACAGAAATCCTGGTAGATAACTAGTAATTTCGAAGAACTTAAGTAACCTTGATTCAGACCTGGGTTTCGGCTACGGGTTTGTACCTAAGTGTCACACTCCTCTAATTCTTATGCCATGGACACTAGGACACTCCAACGTATCAAATATATTGTTTTATTTTCTGAGATCAATTGTGTTTACAAGGTGTTAAAGATCATGTCATGCATAATATGGGAGTTTTATGCATAGTTCTACATTAAACTTGGATACCAAATAAACTTCTTCATTAAACTTGAATACCAAATGTGCTTTTTTAGGTGAGTGTCCAACTAAAAATATCAGACACATAGCCCACACTAACTCGGTTTTTGTGTGTCCAACAGGAGTGTTTTATGTAAGCATTTCTAGTCATTTGAGATAATTGCATTTGCAATTGTCAGATTGTAAGCTGCTAGTGATCTGCCACACCAGTAATTGAAAGAAGTCAGCCTATTAGTGATAAGAATACATTCAACAACCATTTCATAGTTGGTGTCAGTAAATGCAGCTTAAGTAGTAAGTTACATTTGGGACATCACAAGGGAATTCTATTTGACTGATACCGAATTATCAGCAAATTAGAAAAATGGTGCAACCTAAAATTTATTCGGTGGAATCTGAATACTAGTAACTATCAATTAAGATCTCCTGTAACAATAAAACTTGGCGCAAAAGAGAAAAATGTATATTTATCATTTCAAGGGAAAATGGCAAACATCAAACAGTTGAGGAGACACCACATCTAGAAATCGTAAACTCCGCCCAAAGAAAAGTAACAAGAAAAAACTCATGAAGATGAGGACTACTTCGAACTAGGAACCACCAAAATCTTTAGCTTTAAATGCTTCTAGTACTTGGATTACCTATATGCATTGAAATTTTTTCTGCTTATAACTTTCTCGAGGTCGGGACAGTATGGGCGTCTAAGTTCCAAAAAACAGGTCTAAGGAAAGGATATTACCTTTCTTCACGGTGTAGGCAGTTAGCTGTTACCTGCAACCAACAAACATATCACCGCTCAAAAATGTAAACAGAACAACTAAAGAACACCCATGCGAGTTTATGCTCAAACTAACTTCATACTGTAATCCACATGGAGTCTGCTAAATGCACTTAGATTACCACTTACTACCCAATTTAGACTCTTGGATCCTCTAACACTAATTCTATGATATTCAACGAAAAAGAAGCTCACAATGGCAAGAAAAGACACATTTATAACATTTTACATGGATGAAAGATACTCTGATGTTCTTTAGTCCCGTCTAGTTTCGAGTACAGATCTAAACCATTTCCAAAATACTTGTAAGTATTTCATCAGACTGATCTGCCGCTGCAACTGTTCCAAATCTTCAGCCTTAATCAAAGAGATTTGTGGCTGCTAACTTATTAACAGAAACCATTTAGACATGACAATTGTGTCCATTGCAGTTATGGGCTTCCCTTTCCACCTAATAATCATTACAAACTTGCAACAAAGGGCCAATCTTCCCCCTAGACATAAGCCCATGAACTAGCATAAAGGCCCATTTTGATATCAAATACTATTTTCAACAACTTGACTAGTTTAGATTACTGACACCATCCACCACCTAATTCAGTCAACCCAACCATAACCATTGACGCATCACATCCCTATTCGCTGAAAAACAAACAAGTAAAGCAAAATCTTAAGAGTTGATCTCTTTTTTCCCTAGGCCCTGTCTGTTTGAGTGCAGCAACAGTGAAGGAGCAACAGTGCAGGGTAAAACCATAGGCCTCATTTAGAAAAAACAAAAGCTGTTAATGGAAGGGAAGACTAATTAAACTACATGGCTTTGCGTGGCCACGCAGCCCATTCCATGAGGAGACCTAGGAATAACGATTTCATTCCTTCTCCAGGAAACTAAAAACTACCTAAGTCATGTCGGTAAATTCCAGAGCAGCAACATGCAAGTCTACTGAATGTGTCAAGTACGAAAGTACAAGAAATGAAAAATGGAGGACATGCAGAAGAGAAAGATTGGGAAATTGAAAGTTAAATTGGAAAAATTAGGACAAATGCATAACTGGAGAAACTTTCTTTGTTATTTTCTTTTTGCGCTCTCTCTGTTCCTCGTTGGGCACTACTTCACATTCATGGTATTGATACTGCAAAAGCCCCTACTGTTGAGTCCCTCACTCACCGATGATGCTTTACTGTCCTTGTAGCCCACTAACGCTGTGAACAGCCTAGGATTACCCTTTTCGTCCAAGGTGATTGTTCCATCGGTAGAATCCATTGAAGAAATGAAAATCTGTCCTCTAGTTTTGAAAAAATTCTGGAGAGTGAAAGTTATTCAGATCTGATAAGACAACACTGAAATAGATACAAATTGCATTTCTATAATGCAATAAAAATACACGAAAATCTTCATCTCCCATGCGATTTTCCATACCGATGATTAAATCAGAAGACATTTTGGAGAAGGATAATGGAGGAATACAAGAAATCACAGAGAGGGAGCGCACCGTTTCTTCCTTCACGGTGGTGGTGGAGAGAGAACAGGCGGCGGCAGCGGCGTGTGAGGATGGGGGCGAAGAGGCGGCGGCAGCGTGGGAGGATGAAGCTTCAACGTGTACTGGAGAGCTTCAACGTGTGAGTGGAGAGGAACTAGGGTTTATTTTGGGCCAACGTGAAACGACGTCGTTTTGAACACCCTTTCAATTACTTTCCCTTTTCCAAGCGCGCCTAAATGAGCCCAAACCTTTTCCAAGCGCGCCTAAATGAGCCCAAAAAATTCGGAAGTTCCCGGTTTTTTCCAGTCTTTTATCTCACCACAAGAGCGAGATCTTTTATCTCGCCCTTTTTTCGCACCAAAGTTTTTTATCACGTCGCAATAGTGAGGTCTTTTTTTTTTTTATCTCACCGCACGAGCGAGGTCTTTGTCTCTCTCTTTTCCGCGGCTATTCCATGCTAAAGTCTTCTATCACACTATAAGAATGAGGTCTTTTTTCTTTTATCTTGTCGCAAGAGTGAGATCTATTATCTTGCTCTTTTCTGTGGCTAAGCACCACTTTTTATCTCAGCTTTTGATTTAAACTGAGATTAAAAAGTTAGCTTACAATTTTTTATCACGCTTTCACTAAAAACTGTGATCTTTGTGAACCTCCTTAATGTGATATTTATCTATTATTGTAGTAGTGAAATCTACAAATTTTTCACTACCGGAACACTCCCTAATGATTATCAGAGAAACATAAAATACTGGATATTATAACCAACAAGTGCAGCAGAGTACAATTTACAGCAAACCACCTGTTCAACCCATATCTAATCAGGAGAAGGGCGGGCAAGCATCATTGAGAGAAAAAGACCAATCCAAAATCATAACGGGGAATAATTTCTGACCTTTGCATATTTTCTTCAAAGATCAGCGAGATGATTGTTTCTAAGATCTTTGTGAACAGAAATATAATCTTCCGGCCTTCCTTTTACTTTTTGTTTATCATTTTTGGGCTAAATGTTCGGGCCTTCACCAGAAAAACGGTGTTGTTTGCTTTGGAAACTTTTGGAGAAGGAAATAAAGACGGCCACCATTCATTGGGTCGAATGGAAAGGGAAATGACATAGATCAAGGGGACGGGAGGGCGTACCGATACTAGGCTATCAGAAAGAACAATCTATTAGCAAAAACTTCTTAATAATAACTATGCAAAAATTTGTGTATATATAAGCACCAGTACTGCACCAGCCTGGGGGACAAAACACACAACCGAACGAACGCAATTATTACGAGTAGTAGGGGGATATGTATTAGTACCTTTTCTTCGGTTACCAATTAGCATCCAACTTAGGGCGCACTAAGGTGCTTAAACGAACGCACTCGACCGGGTCATTCCTATCAAAACCGCCGATCTCCATAACCTTGAGGACGCTGTTACGGTGCTTGAATTGGACATAAGCGTAGTCATCTTCGACCTGGCAGTGCTCGATCTCGCCCCACACTCCAAAGCCCACGGAGTGCAGGGCTTCCAAAGCCTCGTCATCAGTGAGGTACGGGTGGTCGAAGCCGATGCCTTCGTTCACATAAACCTGGCGCTGGACGGGGTCCAAGTCGGCCTGCTCCTCGACGGTCTTGATGAAATCGGGGACCTTGGAGATGGCTTCCTTGACGAGGACCATCAGGTAGTCCTCCCCGAAGGATTGTACGAGCTCCATGAGGGGCTCCCCCTCCTCCTCATCCCCATAGTTGTTCATCATCGAAGGGAACGATGGTATCATGCTCTCGTTTCCCGAAGTAAAAATCCTTTGGGGGGGTTTGCGAGAGAAGAGCACGAACGAGGGATAGCACCGGAAGGGCCCGCGTGAGGGTTGACGGTTCCCGATGTTCTTGCGGGGATCTTTGACCGCCTTCCGAGCCGCTTTTCGGTGCTTGAAGAGGATGCGAGCAGAGACCCAACGGAAGCGCTTGGTGCTGAAGGACTCGATCTCGCCGTACCTCTCGAAGAACGATCTCAGGGCCTCGTCGGTGACGTCCAAGTCGGGGATTTTCACGCAGAGCATGCGCTGGGCGGGATCCTCGTCGGCCAGCTGGCCAACCCTGTGGATGAAATCGTGGTCCTTGGAGATGGCTTCCATAACGAGGAACACCAGGAAGTTTTTCCCGAAGCCTTCTACAAGGTTATCGACTTTCTCCTTCTCCACGACATTTTGGGATTGGGATCGAGGACGCTTACGGCCGCCCTCCCGCTTCCTGCTGGCCGAGGGTGAAGTCTGTGCCTTGGTGGTGGTGGTAGTGGTGGTGGTGGTGGTGGTGATGATGGTGGTGGTGGTGGCGGTGGCGGCGGCGGCGGATGAGCGAGTTACGGGCATGGAGTCGAAAGAGAGAGAGAGTATTATTATACATCCTGTGCCCCTGGGTTATTCTAAAAGACTAATGTCTTGTTTGGAACATTTTTTGAAAAATATTTTTTAAAAGATTTCCCTTAAATTCCTTTTGCTTCTAAATTTTCAATCATTTCTTTCTCTATCTCTCTCCACTTATTATCCCTACTATTTTTTTAAAAAAAAAATTTCAAAAAGTGTTCCAAACACCTTGTTCGTTTCCCATATTTACTTTATTTTCCAATTATTACCCTACATCTTTCTCCAATCATTACCCTATTTTTCCAATCATTAATTTCATTTTTCTCTCTATCTCTCTCCACTCATTACCCCTCTCTCCAATCATTACCCTATTTCTCTCTCCACCCACTACCAAATCAAAAATTTCCAAAGTATCTAAACGAACATAGCCAGCATTATTTTTTGTTCTTATTTAAATTTTTTGTGTGTAATTATTAGTTTTTCGTTAATTTTTTATTGATTATTGTTTCATCATGACGAGAGTAATCTAAAAAGTAAAACATTACGATCGAAACTCAATTTATTTAAGGAAAAAAAAAGCCAATAAACAATTTTTTGACTTTATTCAAAAAAAAATATGAGTTTCGATCGTAATGTTTTACTTTTTAAATTCTTCTAGTCACGACGAATCAATAATTCACAAAAAATTGAAGAAAAACTAACAAATGCAGAAAAAAATTTGAATAAAGACAAAAAAATAAATTATTTGGCTTGCTTATTTAGGCAAAACTTTACCCGGATCTAATCCATCTTTCAGTCTTCCAACCTTTAAGAAAAAAGCACGTTTAGTCATTCTTAAAAAAATTGCCTTTGTTAGTTATGCATCAAACTTTTGTGGATTCGTCTTGACGAGACGAATTGAAAAGACAAAAATAATAATTTTACCCAAATATTTTGGGAAATAATCACTTTTAAGCCAAAAAAGTCAATTTCTCTTACTTTTTTTTTCCTTAAAAGTGGTTATTTCTCAAAATATTTGAGATTTTTCAATAATCTAATTTAGCGTAAAATTAACAAACACAAACGCAAAAAAAAATTAAATAATGACAAAACGTGCACTTCTTCTAAAAGCCCTCAAAGTTACAGTGGAATCCTAGTACATAACTATACCCTAGAGTTTAACCCATGAAACAAATTAGACCATGTACTTTTTTAATTGTATCAATGCAAACCCAATACTTACTGTACGACACCAATTCTAACCCATTGTTCCTTCTTGTTTTTATATCAATCGGTAGATTTTTTATTTTTTTGCTTGGCAAACGAAACTTTTTATTAAATTCGATGGGGTACATGAGTACATCGATCAAAAACAACAACTATTACAGGAAACTACAGAGCTATATCCAACCAAGATTGGATAAAAACACCTCACTGTCTACCTCACCCTACAATTTTACTTTTCGAATCCCATCCAAATACCCTTTGAAGTCCTCCACCATGTAAAGCTTGATATCAAACTTGGCCTTCATCCACATGGCTACCTTGGTTTTAATTAGGTCTGCCACCTCCAGATCGTGCGTCGATTGTTGCCCCGTTGAAGATACACCCATTTCTCGTTAACCAAATTGACCATAACGTTGCAAAAAAACACACTTCCCAAATATCTTTGACTCGCCATTTACCACTTGGGCAAATGACAAGCCAGTAGGCTTACAAAACCCCACTGGCCCCGATTGGCCAACCTTCTTAATCATCCCTTGATTAGCCAGTTGGTTTGGTCCCGCCCCTGTTCCTGTAGGCCTGCTCTCTTCGTTCAGGAACCATAGGTTCCTTCATCTTAGCAATCCGACCGAAACTTGCCTCCTTGACAAATAACTTTTTGTCCTCCACCCATAACCCATTCAATCTAGAAACTGCCATGTAAGGGTCATCATTGGGGCGGGGCGGGGCGGCCCAGCCCGCCAAGTCACTACCCAAGCCTGCCCACGGGCCGGGCCGACCAGGCTACCTACTATAAATTGAAGCCCAGGCCCAGCCCACGGGCTAGCCCAATTGACGGGCTGGCGGGCCAAAAACCGGGCGGGCCAACGGGCAGGCTTAAATTTCCTTGGGCAAGGGAAAAAATTAAGGAAGGATTTTGTGAGATTTTGGGCTAATGGGCGGGCTATTGGGCGGGTACCTCGGGCGGGCTCACGGGCCGGGCCTACGGACGGGCCGAGTAAAAAATCCTAGGCCCAAGCCCGCCCATTACAAACTATGGGCCGGGCCGGCCCGCCCGTTTCACGAGCTCAGGCCGGGTAAAAGCCCGATGGGCCGGGCGGGCCGCGGGCCTTCGGGCTAAATGATGACCCTTACTGCCATGGTAGCTGAAACATGATAATGAAACCTGACAAACCCAAATCTATTTCCCATACGTTTGCTTCTCTTCAATGGAATAAAGGCATCCTTAACTACTCCGAACTTGTTGAATGTGCGTTGTATCCATTGTACATCTTTGTTCTCAGGAATATTGTCGACAAACAGCGTAAAGATCTCCTGAACCCTGCCTCCATTGTTAGCTTGAACCCTGTGGCTCTTGATCACAGGGATCCATCCACCGTCATCTCTGGCCTTTCCTCTCTCTCTCTCTCTCTCTAGACATTGTTCTGCGACAACCTGGAAACGTATTTTTGGCCCATTTATCGGTAGATATTATTGCATTACTAATTCAATTAAAAGTCCAGAGACACAATCTATTGAACCCAGCTAGGAAAATCTCCCTGCCAGGACATTGGATGCTCAATAAAAAAAGGCATATTTAGCTATTCTATGAGCCGCCCCATTACAAGTACGTGGAATGAAACATGAAAGAAATAGCATGCAAACAACTAATTTTAACAAGTCTTTAATAATGATATCCACATTAGCATTGGCCTCTATCTCCTTCTTTAGCATTTTGATGATTCCTTACGCATCACCTCCCAAAACGAAAGTTGTATTCGGCTGATCCTTTGCTACCTCCGCTGCCAAGCGAAAACCTCATGCCTCAACCATTTCTGTTGGCTGTAGGGTGAATCTCTTCTTCTACAACTTGACAAAATTCATGATGCTCTTCCACGGCATTCGCACAAATTTTCATGAATTTGAAGCCAGGCTTATGCTTCGTATGAGTTGTCCCCAAAGAAGTTGATAGCATGTCACGCCCTCTATTTTCAACATAATAACAATACATTTTGACATAAATAAAAACATCAATAAATCCGTCCATAATTCTCCATGAGACCATCTGACCATGCCACTTAATTTCATTGAAACCAATGTTCTGTCCTAAAGCAGTTGCGACGAATTACAGCCAATATACCCAGAGTGATGACAAAGGGTGCATTTAGTTTAGTACATTCATCCGAAAATCAACGAATATAAATGAAGTTACATTTTCATCTTCCCAAAATATGTAATACAAAAGATGAAAATATAACTCTCCAAAAAAGCTTTGAAAAAATGATCATATGATGCACGCCAAGTACTCCAGACTATGTGTCACATCCCGACTTTTATATAAATGAGACGATAACAAGAATAAAAAAGAAGGGGTTAACATTTAGCGGCCCGCTTACCGTTAGGATTTAAAAAGGATATTTTTCAATTAGAGTATTTTTTTTGTGTATTTGTCAATTTTTTTTATTAAAACTCTACAGATATATATCGCCCAAACCCTTTCAACTTCATTACGGCACGAGAATGAGGTACGAGTCCTTGCAAACCAAAAAACCGTAAGGCGGAAAACCATAAAGAATAATCCGAAAAGAGTTGACATCTTATTATAGGGTGAATCAAATTAAATTCTATATTATAAGGCGAAGCCCAACACCTAAAGCCCAAACCACAACAAACCCTAACCCTAGTAGCCCGACAAAACAGCACCTCCAACCACCGCCGTCGTCGCCCACGCCATACCAGCAACGGACCACAACCACTCATCGCCGCTGATCAACCATGAAGCTCAGTCGCCCAAAACAGCCTCCAGCCACCACCCACCACCATCTGCCGCCACCATCATCGCCTGGAGGTGCCCAGAAAAATGTTTGGTGCACACCTGTGGAAACTTTATATCCAACTCAAAATTAATTGAGAATGAGTGAAGAGGTCCCTCATGTTATTAAGTGATCGCTCATTCCACTCGTAAGCAATGTGAGAATATTTTTTCTTAACATCCCCCTCATGTGCATTTGATGTCTGTCACGTGTAGTCTCTTTTGGAGTCTATCCTCGTGCAGCTTTTTTGTGTTGATCTGACATCATGGGGTGGATTGTGAATTTTTTAAATGTGAGGTGGAATGCGCGTCGCTTTGATACAACGTGAAAACTTTGTACTTCTATCCAACTCAAAATCAATTGGCGAGGTCCCTCATATTATTAAATGATCACTCATTCCACTCCGAAGCAATGTGAGACTATATTTCCTTAACAACACCACCAATCACAAATCCAACCTCACCCCGGATGAGATTTAATCTATGGTTGGTGGGGAGAATAATTTTGTTTACCCTCGCTCCTTTAAAGAGGTTGAACATTATCCTCCAAGTGATTGGTGAAAAATTGTGTGGGTCACACCACAAACTAACTCATTATTGCCAAAAAAAATGTATTGATTTAGTGGACCTTACACAATTTTCACTAATCACAAGGACAATAATGTCCACCCTCTTTAAAAGAGGGTGAACAAAAATATTCATATTGGTGGGCGGCGGAGTGTATGTAGACACCGCTGTTCTTTCAATGAGTTTCTTCTTCTTGTATGTCAACGCAATAACAGCCTGTTTGGATGCCAGATTTGACCCCCGGATTTGGAGCCCTGGCCCCACTTAAATCCGGTGTTTGGGAGGCCAAAATCATACCCGGATTTGGGCGAGATGGAATTACAAATCCACCTACGGGCGGATTAGCCACCAACAGGGTACCCCTATCGTTGCTATATTCGAGAGCCCAAAGACGAACATGCCCTCTTAACACAACAGATCTGGAGAGAGAGAGAGTGTGTGTGTAGAGACCCGTATTTTTTTCGAAAATGGTTTAAAGGTTTTATAAATGCTAGAATACCGAATAAATGAGAAATTGTGAGTTTAATTGATTTGGGGCCCAAATGAGGGGATTGTAAATTGAGGAAGTGTGAGTGCTATTGACTTGTGTGCAAGTATATAAGGGGTGTGTGTGTTGTAGGAGAACAAAAATCCCACACCCATCTCTCCCTCAAACTCTCGGCTCCTTCTCTCTATCCTTCGGCTCTCTCTCTCTACCCTCCACTCTCAAACTCACTCCCAAACTCGAAACCCACCAAGATCCTCCACCAAATTGACTTCCCCAAGTGTTCTAGGCCTCGGGTTGTGTTTGTTCAAGCTCGGAGGAGGTGTATTTCGCTTGGTTTTGAAGTCCTTGGAGTTAGGGCTTGCTCGAATCGCATGAGCTTCGATCTTTGATCATTGAGGTAGGGATTTCTTACTCTCTCTATGTGTTTATTGGTTGATTATGTGCCTTGATCGTGTTTTGTTCGCTGTTTGTCATTGGGATTTCGTCGTTGAAAAGCTGAAAATTCACAGAAAAACTCCGTGGTATCAATACCCCATTCTCCTCTGGGCCAGATTCTGGCCAGGTATTGATACCTCCGTCAAGGGTATTGATACCCCCTTGATTTCTGGGCAGATTTGACACACTTAGTTCGTTTCATGCTCGTTTGAAATTCAATAACCTCTAGCACCCTCTAAACATCTTTGAATCACTTCTATACTTGATTGTGGGTACCTCGAATGGTTCGTTGACCTCTCAAATTCTTTTGGCCCTCATTGGAAGATAAGAACATGTTGAACTTAATGAATTTGGTATCCTTTGGTCGTTGTTCTTGCTTTAGATTGACTTAGAGAACATATTTGGCATGTCTCAATGATCGATATAGACTTGTTAAGTGCTATAACAAGACGGGATGGTTGGTGAATTGAGAAACATACTGTGGAGTAGTTATCGAATATCGTAGGCCGTAAAGTATATCGTAGGGTGCATGGTTGGTTGATAAGGGTCTGTCAAATAGTCTAAATGAAAATAGAGTAATTCGTATCCTCCTAATTCATCTTGTTGGTCTTTCAAACTTCCTTTGGTGCTCATTCTACGGAATTTTTAGTATAGAACCTAATGGGTGGTGCGTTGTAAAGTCATTAGTGGGTTCGATGCATGACGTGGGATATCGTGATAGACTTGGAGGAGTAAAATGAGCTTAAGGTATTTATTTATGTATAAGGGGACATGTTTATGAGTTTGTTATACTTTGTGTGATGATGAATGAAAGAATGTGACCTTGGGAACGTTGTGTTCTTATATGTGGATTGGTAATTCGTATGTGTATGTGTAAATTGATATATGTTGACCTTGAGGCTATTAACGATTGATTGAGAAATGGTTAACATGAATGAGTACAAAGGAACAATACGAAGAAAGCCACAAATCCACCGATGGGTGCGATGCCGGAAATGGGACGCACGGGGTCCCGAATGCCCGGACATGAATAAAAGGTTTCTTGTGGACGCACGAGGTCCCGAATGCCCGAACATGAATACAAGGTTTCTTGTGGACGCACGGGGTTCCAAATGCCCGGACATGAATAAAAGGTTTTTTGTGGACGCACGGGGAGGGGGGGTAGATGAACGGGTATCACCATTCGGTGAGAAAACCGGAGGACAACGCGCGAAACCTAGCAAAAATAGGGAATGAAAATGTAAGGATTGTTGGGCGATACGAATGAAGGGTAAATGATTGATTCTATCGAAGTTTTGAAAAGAAAGGGTTTAATAATCGATAAATTGAAATTGGGTCCATGTGAGAGGCGATGAATTTTGTATCTACGTCATGATGGACAAGCAACGGTTGAGAGTATATTATATTTTAGTTAGATTGATTCGAGTTGGTTTCCCTTCCCTAACAGACGTGTGAACTGTTAAGGGTACTCTTATAGGATTTGATTTTCTTGGGTCATAGAGTGCTCATTCATGGTGAAAGACCATTGTCTCTTATGATATCCTATTGTACCCATTCACTCTGGTTGCATAATCCATCGCATTTTCATATAGTTTGGGTATAGATTTCTCTACTGGGCTAGTGTAGCTCAACCTATCATTTTCAGGTATATCTCAAGGACCTTGACGCGGAGTGCATGGTGTGCATGCTCGATCTCATCTCTTTTGAAAGCCGCCCGAGAAGTGGTTTCATCTTATTTTGTATGATCTCTTGGAAAGATGAAATTGTAAATTCATTTGAAGTCTTTTAATTTCAGATATTATGTAACCTCTAAATTTACTGTCTTTAAATAACTATCAAATTTGGGCCGTAGTGCCAATGTTGTAGATTTTAAACCTGGGGATTTGGTTTGTTAATGATCATTTAGGAACTCTCTTTTGGGTATTATCTGTAATATGCGAGAATCATTTATTGAAATGGATTATTTATTGATGTTGAAAATCGAGGGCGTGACAGAGAGAGTGTGTATGTGTTACGGCCGAAGGGCGGCAACAGCGGTGGTCGAAGAAGACAAGGGGTTGCAGAGCATCGGGGTTGGGTGAGGGCTGGGTGAATGACCAGTGGTGGGTTTCAGAGGATGGGATTATGTATAATTCCAATTACGTATATATACAAATATAACTCTTCCTCACTTTCCAATTACATTTTAAAATTTTTTTTCGATAATTAATATTGTTTCTAATATAAATTATGGTTAACTTTTAACTTGTGTCGGAAAAAATATTTTCTAAAATGAAATTAAGGTTAAACATTTTGTCTTCTAAAATGAAATTAAGGTTAAAAATTTTGTATTCTAAAATGAAACTATTTTATTCTAAAATTAATGGTAAATATCTATTTATTTTAATTAATATGAAATAAACCAATTTTGAACATTAAAAATTCAAAGTGGGGGTAATGCTGTGTTTGGTTTGGTTTTTAAAAAGTTTTTTGAAAAATAGTAGGGGTAATAAGTGGAGAGGGACATAGAGAGAAATGTTGGAAGTAAGGGGGAATCTAGGGGGAATTTTTTGAAAAATTCTTTTTGAAAACTAAAGAGAACAAGGCTCTTAGTCATTTCACACCTTATCCTATCATATCCACCCTCCAAATCTCTCTTCTCAAAAAATCATCCAAACACTTCATTACAAATCCACACTTCTTAAGAGGTGGGGTCGCTCTTCTTAACATATCACTACTCATTATATATCTACCTTCAAATTCACTCTCATTCTATATCCACCCAAAACAAATCTTTCATCCGAACGGGCCGTAAGGGAAGTGCTTGGGTGTGGGTGCCAACATAATTAGAATGCTTACTTGTTTTTGTGATACCATCATGCTCTGGATCCTTAATACTTGTAACTTTAGATTCAAATATTAAAAAGATATTTTGCTGATAAAAAAAAATGCATTAACAGAAGGAAAAAGAAGGCTTAAGTAGTGAAGCGAGGTTATGCTACAGTTATCTCCGTCAAATAGTTCAAACTGCAAGTGTATTTGGTGGATCAAAGGTCTGAACAACAAAACAACCCCCTCCGTTTCAATTCAAATGTCCCATATAGTTTTCGTGCATTTTCATACCCTAAAAAATATATTTCTACATATTATTTTTTAAATTTCTCACACCAAATTAAAGTGCTCAAGAAAATAATATAATAATATGTAGAAGTATATTTTTTTGGGTTTGAAAATGCACAAAAAATTGTATGGGACATTTAAATTGGGACGAAGAGAGTAGATTATTTGGTGGATCAAAGGTCTGAACAACATCCAAATCTACTCAGTGGAAGAGTTCAAAAGCTGCCTGAATAGATGCATGGTACAAGGCAACTGGCGGTATGAGGGATTCTGATGCATCATATATAGGCAGTGTGTTTGCTGCTTGGGCTGTCTTCAACTTTGGGTTGGACGTATTTTCCTTACTTTGGTGCTATGTTTTTTTTTGGTAAACCAGATATTTCTAACAAAGCTATTCAAAGATAGTCCTGAGGTACTTGATCCTTACAGCATCATCCTCGCTTCCATTTGCTTCTGCCGCAATTAAGTTGGTTTTATTTGGCTGCTCCTATATGTCTTCCTACTGATTGGGACTCATATATATGGAGCTTTAACTTTGTATGTCTTTTTCTCGATGTACTCTTTGTCAAGTGTTGATAAAATTACTATCATATATTAAATATTAAAAAACACACACACAAATTGTTGCATGTAACTTGGTAATGCATATCGTCAAGTGGGATGAGATTACTCGGAAGAAATCTAATGGAGGATTGGGGATCAAAAAAATGGTCCAACAGAACCTATCTCTTTTGGCAAAATGGTGGTGGAGATTTGGCAAGGATAAAGAAGCTTTATGGGTGAAAGTGATTTGAGGAAAATATGGTTTGAATACTAACTGTTGGCTGCCCTATGCTCTCAGCTCTGGCTCAACATCAAGAATTTGGTCAGATATTTGCTCTCTGGAAAACCCATCATCCCAATTGGGTTTCTCCATTCGAGACAGCTTTCGAGTCCAAGTAAACTCCGAAGATGCCACTGTATTCTGGGAACATGTTTGGTTAGGTGAAGCCTCATTGAAACTAGACTATCCTAGACTGTTTTCTTTATCTACCCAAAAAGAGATGTTGATCTGTAATTTGAGGACCGAGGGGTCTTGGGATTTAATGTTTAGGTGAGACATGCTTGGTCGAGAGAAGCAAGAGATGGATAACTTGAAACAGAGACTTCAACAAGTTATTCTAAATCCCTCGAAGCCTGATACATTGCAGTGGAGGTGGTCGGGTGATGGAATATTTTCTGTCAAGTCAGCTTATGGGCATTGGGAACAGCAAACCCACTCGAGCAGTCAATTGTTGGGTTCTTTATGGAAGAATTTGGGCCCTCCTAAGGTGGAAATCTTTGCTTGGATGGCTGATAAGGAAAGGGCAGTAACCAGGTCAGTCCTTCTTAGTAGAAACCTGATCAATGAGATTCAATTAGCTTTGTGCCCCCTATGCTCTTTGAGCCTTGAAACCCATCAGCACTTGTTTCTCCAATGTCACTTCTCGTGGAGTGTGTGGTCGATAATTTTAGATTGGTGGAACATCAAATGGGTTTGTCCAAGCTCTGTACCCGATTTAGCTAAATGGTGGTTTGATAATGGATTTTACAATCTGGAGAAACATGTTTGGGAAGCTTGTTTCTATGCAACACTATGGTCTCTGTGGTTGGTAAGGAATGACATTATCTTCAATAACTCTACGAAACAAGCTTGGGAGGTGGGGGATCTAGTCAAAACTAGAGTTGCAATGTGGATGAAGGCGAAGTTTGACATCAAGGTCTACACCGTTGAGGAGTTCAAGTTCTTCTTAGATGGTATTCGAAAATTGAAATTGTAATATAGTTTTTAGGTGGACATCCAATTGTCGGTTGGATGTGGTTGTAAATTTTACTTTTTCCTCGATGTACCCCGTTTGAGTTTTATAAAATTAATGTTTCGTTTGCCGAGAAAAAAACTTGGTTTTCTTGCTGTTTTTAATTGGAGTAAAGACTATAGGAAAGTATGTAACTAGCACATTTATTTATTTTTGGTAAGTAAATTTTGTTTCACCAAAAAGCAAGAAAAGATACAAAAACTCACAGGGTCGTACCCCGGGAAATAAAACCGAACCAGAACTACAGCAAACAACTCCTTCCAAATTAAACAACAAGAAAAACTATCTACAAAGTATTCAGCCCAAAAATTCGAGTATCTAGAAGCCAATCCTCACGTAACCCTTCATTTTGGGCTGTGAACTTCGATCACCGTATGCCAAGAGCTAAGCCTAGCATGAATCACATCAAAAATTATGTAAATCGCCATAATTTTTCTTACAGTACTGTACTCTAAATAGCAGTATCTAGCAAATCATTATTTCTGAAAAAAGGTTGGCAGACAACCAACTTCATGAATGGTATAGGGTACCAACAGTATTTGTACCACCACCACAACGAAATAGGATTAATAAGTTTAGTAACAACGAAATAGGACTTCAAGGGCTATTTAGATGGTACTCGGAAGGTGAAAGTGTAATGTAGCTAGCGTTGAGGTGTCTTTTTTTTGGTTGGATGAGTTTTCTGTTTTCTTTTTGCAGTTAAGCTTTTTTTGGCTTTCCTGCTTTTGACCTCGATGTACCCCTTTCGAATTTTATAAAATGTTTCGTTTGCCGAGAAAAAAAACAAAGAATTTTGGTTGTGCGTATTTATGGTGCCTAATTTTGTCAAAAGAGGATGAAGCCAGTACTAAAATCCCAGTAGTATTTACATTTTTGGATTTTTCTGTTTTTTTTTTTTTTGGCTAAACTGAAATTCTCCGCATGCCGCAAAGCTACCTAGTCGTGCGTGTTCCAACTTCCGAACTTGTTGTGTTCTTATGAACTTAACTTAAAACTAAGAGTTTTGCCCTTATTTGAATTTTTTTCGTATTTGCTTGTTTTGCGCCAAATTTTTGAAGGTTATTGATTCGTCTCAACGAGAGGAATTGGAAAAAAAAATAAAAAATTATTCAAGTATTTTGAGAAATAATCACTTTTTTAGCCAAAAAAAAGTGACTTTATTGTTAAAAAATGGTTATTTCTCAAAATACTTGGATAAAAGTACATAAAATTTTCTTTTCCGATTCTCATCATCGAAACGAATCAATAACTCAAAAAATTTTGGTGCAAAACTAACAAGTGCGAAAAAAAATTAAATAAGGACAAAACTTCCAGATTTAAGTTAAGTTCATAAGAACGTAGCCAAGAAATCAAATGTCGAAACTAGTTAGGTCACGGAAGTGTTTTGGGCAAGTCGCATGGTGAATGACAGAGAAATAGAATTACTAATTCCCTTGATTCTCTAAGGATACAATATTGTGCATGGATTACTCCCAGTGCAACAACTTAGCTTCTGCTTCGAAAGAAATCGTATCTCATCCATTGAAGACCAAGTTATGGGAGAATGATCAGCTCTCTGAGGCTGCAAGTTGTCTACAGGATTAATCCACCCGCTGCTTGCCTGATTTAAATCTTGATCTTAAAATAACCATTGATCATTCTTCTTCAATATCCATATATGGATCGTTGAACTTGAAGAGGAGAGAAAACAAATTGATGAATCCACCTTGGTCGTACGGTGGAGTTGACTTTGGATTTTCGAAAGATCCATTCCAAAAAGGTATTAATTTCATACAAATTTTCTGTTATCATCATCGGGGACTTAAAAGATATCGAAACATCTAAATTGGGGTGTCTAGACCTTGTTTTTGTTTTTTGTTTTGAGTTTGATCCGAAAAACCCTTGTAACCCTTGTTCGATTCTACCAGCTTCGAGTTTCAAAAAATACTACCAGCTTCGGTAAATACTTCCTCCGTCCTTCGCAAGCTTTCTTCCTCCATTGTCCATACTCCGTTGATATTCAGTAGAGATGGAGATGGAGATGCAGCACTCGTCGTCTCTGACACCTGTACTCCGGCGACTCTTCCTCCCCATCTTTGATCCACACCCCAACCCCATCATCCTCCCCAACCACGATATCCTCCTAGCCCCCGACACTAGCGCCCAGCATTGCCGTCCGCGCCACCCAACCGGCAGTGCTTCTCGTGCAGCGGATCCAACACCCCAGCTCTGATTGAAATGGTTTTTCCCCCTTATTAGAGCATCTCCAATCCATACTCTATATCTCTATTTGAGAGTATCAAATCACTCCAACCCATCCTCTCAACCCTCCTCCATTTGAGAGTATTGAATTTTGATACTCTATATTTAGAGGGTGAGAGAAAATATAGAGGACCATCTCTAAAACACTATTCACCTTTTTAAAATATATTTTTGTCCTTGTTTGCTTTTTTTACTTAATTTTTATCCTCATGAGAGTATAAAAAAAGGTTTTTTTTTTCATAAAGTGATTTTAGAGACAAAAATAGAGGGTTTGTGGTTGGTGTAAAAATGAATAGTAATTTCCTCTATAATCACTTTATGAGTAAAAAATATTATTTTGATACTCTCAAATGGAGTATTGGATTGGAGATGCTTTACGTGTTTGTTTTTAAGAATGGGGTATTTTGTGGAAAGCGGGTGACAAAAGTCCTTGCGCCAGTACAGAAATTACAGCTGTCCTTATCGCATTATAAGTCCCTCTACTATGAATTCCTGGCCAAAGCTCTCTCTCTCTTTTGTTCATAAATGTGCATCTCGATTGGAACCACAAAGGATGCACATTATATATAGATATGGTATACGTGGAGTACAAACTCTTTTGTACAGCTGCAAAGAGTTTCATAGTGTTGGATACTTTGTGTTTGTGCAGCTGAACTACAATAGTAACAAAGCCATTAAATGTTTGAATACTTTGTGTTTGGATACTTTGTTTTTGTTCATAAATGTGCATCTCGATTGGAACCACTGTTGCTAAGGTCGACCATCTTCAAGCCATTAAAAAGCCAAGAAAGGGTCCGGTGAACAATCCTAATGTCTCAAACTGACTCAATTGCTTCATGAAATTTCTCATTGATATACAGGTGATAGAATCAAGTGGAATGTCCTTCTTCTCCAAATGCTTAACAAAGTTAGGTGCATGCAGGATGTGTCCGGTGGATAGACGTTTGCATGCAAACTTCAAAGTGGAGGTCCTAAAATTTTTGTTTGGGTTAAAATTGCTCAATTATGATTGATAAGTTGCCTCCACGAAGATCTGAATTAGATTAAACGCGATTTAGAGTTAGTGAACTAAGGAAGGGGGGCTACTATGTTGAAGGAGAGTGCGCGCTTCCCTTCACTGATAAAACGGTGCCAATTTCAGTTGCAAGGAAGATTGAAAATTTTCAAAGGCAATTTTTTGGGGGTGATTCAATTGATAAGAAGAAGATCCATTTGGTTAGCTGGGAAACTATAACAAAGAGTAAAAAATATGGAGGTTTAGGAGTGAAAAGGATGGTTGAGCAGAACCATGCTTTGTTAGCAAAATGGTGGTGGTAGAGAAAAGGATTCCCTATGGGCTATAGTAGTGTGCAGGAAGTATGGTCTCTCACATCAAGATTGGCTTCCTCAATTACCATCGTATGGGCGGGCATCTATAATCTGGAGAGACATGTTCAATTGGGAATACAGATAGTGCAATGAGGAACGTAATTCAAGATAGTTTCAAAATTCAAGTGTATTCCGGACATAACACTTCTTTTTGGAATCACAAATGGATGGAGGATCAAACACTGCGAGAGGAGTTTCCAAGATTGTATTTGAAATCGTCGCAAAGAGATGAACTGGTATGTATTGTGCTCAACTCGATAGGTAATGGAGATTGGAGTTTGTTTTTTCAAAGGAGATTGCATGATTGGGAATGTGAACAAATGAATGATTTAATTGGCAGATTACAGAGTGTATCTTTGGTGCCGTTAAGATTGGATGTGATGCTCTAGACTGGTAATTCTAATAACTTATTTTCTGTTAAGTTTGTCTATGATCTTTGGGAAGCTGAAACTTTTACACAGAATTCTGGGCTTGGTTCTTTGTGGAGAAATTTAAGCCCTCCAAAAGTGTAGATTTTCTTGTGGATTGCATGTCAAAGCAAGATTTCAACTAGATCAATTTTGAGTAGTAGAAACATAATGGTGGGAGTAGTTGAAACGGCTCTGTTTTGCCCATTTTGTTTGCTAGAATTGGAAACTCCAGTGCATGTTCTACTCTCTTGTCCCTTCTCGACGGTCATCTGGTCAAGAATAGCCGATTGGTGGAACATAGCTTGGGTGGCTCCTTCAAATCCACCAGTCCAAAAAATGGAGCGAATCCCATGAGTCAGAAACAGCAGAGGAAAACGGGGATATAAGCCACATCTCCTCACTGGCTCAAGGGTCGACCAACAGATTGCAGAGAAAGGAACATCACGAGCAAGCTCTACCCCAAGGCCTGTCCATGGGGCACGGTAGTTCTGCACCGCAATGAGAAAGATTGGGTTAATTTCCATTGAGAGATTGAACGAGCAATTTCTAAACGAAGAAGGGAAAATCCCTAGATGTTTAAATAATATATCCATCACAAATTCACGAATCGTTTTGATTTCCTTGTTGCTGCAGTGATTAGGTCAAGCAACCCCTACTATTTAGGATGCATAACTAACCTGCAAAGAATATGATGACACTTGATAGCAATTCCATTTCATTAGTTTAGGCTCATTACAGAGTGATTCACAAAGATAATTGTGGGCTACCTGTCCGGAAGGTTTTTCGGATGGCTCGAAAAAGATAAGTGTTTTGAGAAAAATGGAAGAGTCGCCACCTGGATTTAAGGTCCGCCATTGGAGAAACCGTTTTTCTTTGAAAATGATTGTTTGAAATTGAAAATCAGAGATTGCTTTGGGTTCGGAAGCCATGTTACGAGAGGGGAAGGGTTTTACGGCATCCCTCTCGCCCGATACGGGATCGGTCTCTACTAAAAATTTGTGTGATTTTATTAAAAATATTTTGTTTCATTAAAGCAGCTAGCAAGTATCCACATATGTATCAAATAAAGAGTGTATGCCAGTGCATGTGTACACTATGTAACAATGAAATGGCACGAAATGAATAATAACATAAAATGGACATTTGCTACTGGAATCACTCTTGAGCGCTCAAGAGTGGTCCCGAGCGCTCGGGAGTGCTGTCAACACCTCCTGCAAATGTTAGTACTGAACAAAACAACTCATCTACCACTGATTATGTCAAACCAGGAAGAATGAAGGGGAGAACACTCCTGAGCGCTCGGGAGTGAAACCAGTAGGCTGAAAAACTATTAGGACACTTTGTCAATGGTACTCCAACCAAATACAATTGCAACACATGGTATATGATGTTTTATCTTTGAGTTAGTTCCACCAAACACCATCTAATACCATAAAAAATAAGAGACAATAAATTTGAGAGACAAATGAAAAGGTAAGCTGGGTGCATATAAAATGGACAATGATACACAATAAATTGCAGCCAGTAAAAGTCAATCTTACATGGTATTCTATGGTAATATTTTCAATTTTCAACTATGAAAATGATTGCATCACTCAAAGTCATGACATCAATAAAGAACAAAGATAATATTTTTAACAAAAGAAATCCTGAACAGTAACATTTTTAACATGACAATTACTTGAATCAGTCTACTTGTCGAAGAGGTTATCAAGTTAAGCAGAAAAAAAGAAGAAGAGTATACGATAGCATATCACCAAAAAGAAGTCAATAATTGGACCTTTATATCAAGCACAATTAATGTTTGGGAATGAAAAATGATTTGCATATGTAAGAACTCCATAACACACAATATGCTTCAACCTTCAAGAAATTAAACACATAATGGTTCAGCCATCAAGAAGAGGATTGAAGTTATTACCGTTCTTGTGGTGCTATATATGAGTTCCTAAAGGATCATTTCTATAATATTTTCGTACTCACAGATGAAGCCATATACAGTTTGAAAGAAGGGTTTCTACATCAAGTGTTCGACTAAAAGATTTGAAAGAATTTTCCTATTTGTATCTCATTAAGCCAACACTATGAGTAATTGTTGCTATATGCCGTGGTTAAATGGGAAAGAACACAACAAACTTTAGTCCCATAAGCCAGAACAATTTTTATTTTGTCCTCTAGCTTGCTACCACCTCATTCTTCCTCTTGAGCTAATAAACATGCTGTATAGGATATTTTGAGTTTCTAACTCAACAAAAGTAAGAATCAAAAACCACAACCAGAGAAAAATTGTAATGAGAAGTATTCAAATCAAGCTTAGGATATAGAACCACAAACAGAGAAAAATACATACTAAGTTTCCTAACCAAGCTTAATTACCCCAAAAGAAAAATCCTAACCCACTTGGAGATGTCCGAGAGGAAGAGCAAAATAAGGTTTTCCACCCTCTATCCCCTAGTGATGTTCCAGCAGAATAAACTATAGTGGCTTTGTTTGGTTGAGAGTTTAGTTTAGTTTAGTTTTAGTAGTGGGTAGAGAGAGAAATAGGATAATGATTGGAGGGAGGGGTAATGATTGAAATGAAATTAATAATTGGAGATATAGAGTAATGATTGAAGAAAGATATAAGGTAATGATTGAAAAACAAAACAAAACAAAACAAAAACTAAAATGGCAACCGAACATAGTGAGTGATGTTCCAGCCGTAGCAAAGACCAACACTACATCCAACCCACAAAACTCTAGTTCTATAGTTTTGGAAACAACAAAGCACATCATATTTGGATTCATGTCATAAAGATCTGACGGGTTTTTTTATGTGCTGGCTGTCAGCTACCTAACGCACAACCCTCCTCCTTCATCCGGGCTTGGGACCGGCTGATACTAAAGATATGGCTCTAAGCATAAACCAGGCGGAGTTACTAAAATGATAAAAAATAGCAACCAAAGAACTTACTGAAATGCAGTTGTGAGTTGATGCGTTCTTTATCATCAAATTAAAGATGGAAGTAACTTCCGTCCTTGCAAAACCTGTGAAGCCAAAGTACACGAATCAAAAACCCACATTCAACAAAGCTAGTTAGAGTCCAAACATTGCTCTCAAATAAGAAATGGTCAAGGAACACAACCACCCAGACTGGCCCAGCTCAAAATAACAGTATTAACACTACCATTTTAATAGAGAGACACTGCGGTCGATACTCACCATGACATAGTTCCTCGAGGCTTTTATGGTCTAATCACAGAATTACACATACAAAATAAAGAACAAAAAGAACGAAGTTTGTTAGAAAGTGACATCACCACTTTGCTTAAAGTTAACCGCTCCTGAAAACCCTAACATGGTAAACACATCACGACCAATTAGATTATGTAGGAAAACAACAACTCGAATAACAAAAATGGATAGAAACCAAGACAGTAAAAAATACATAGAGATTTGGTTACCCAACCCTCATTGCACTGAATCTCACTGGCGATGTTGTAGATTCTTCACTGCTGATCCAGTCCTACAAACGGAACCAAACCAAATTTAGGAAAAAGAGATTGGGATATGAATCTGTAAATTACCAACAGTGACTATGGCCATCGATTCTAGCAAACCTAGACCAACAGAAAGCCGCCTCTAAAGTCTTAAACAAAGCCACATAAATTTGTGCAACAAAAAGCCCACTATCATGTTTAAGTTTTAAATATACATCTCAATTTGAGAATTTTGATAACTTATGGTCTAAAAGTTCTCATATCACAAAATCTTTAAAAAAATTCACTCGCAAAAATTGACCTAATGCGAGGGAAATGACAAAAATATAAAAAAAATATCACAAACCAAGATTGGAAAAAAAGAAATGAATGGGTTGGAACTACAGTGCAAGGACATCAAAGAAGCGGTGTTGATGGAGGGGGCTGAATGCTTATATGACCCTCACAAATTGTAACAAATGTGTAAAATACAATATCCCTTACGCACGGGTGTTTCTTTTGAATGCTAGAGTCATATCGTTGCAAGACAATTTGAAAGGCCCGAGCAACTTTGTGGCATGGAAAGGATGGATACAAACACATAAAGGGCTGTAGCCAAAAAAGAGGGCCAAGTCCGAACACCTATTGGCCTCAAATTAAGACCAAAGGAGAACAAAAATTATAAGCAGGGGATTTGAATAACCCTGCCAACTTTTTACAAACATCTTGGTGCAATAAACCAAGGGACCGAAGACTACCCTAACTTACTGTAGGCATTCTTAACGAAGAATACCGTAGGCATTCGTACTGTAATTTATATTCGAAAAAGAAAAACACAATGTAACTTCCAATTGGTGGGCATAAAAAACAGATTGAAGACCAAAGGAGAACAAAAATTATAAGGAGGGGACTTGAATAACCCTTCCAACTTGTATGAGGCATTTTTACGAACACCTTGGTGCAATAATCCCAGGTTACTAAGAGCCCCACACGCAGCGTGTATGGAACCCTTAGCCTACACACACTTGACAAGAGTTCTATTAACAACCTTAACAGAATTAAAGGAAGAACATAGAAAGATAAAATCAGACAAGGCTGATTGCAATGACAAACTAGCCTTATCTGGATTAACCAGGCCTTGCACAAAAACAAGACAATCCGTGAAATACATATATTGCCTATATTAGTGCTAATACCCCATTCCAAAAGCAAAATCCCCGCCTGGATTTCTACCATAACAACCGAAGACGCTTGACACACTTGTCACTTTGATATCCCGGCATCTGTTGAACCGCGAAATTCCGTGTGTGCTCTGTAGAAAAGGAAAAAACCACTAAATTTTTTGAATCTGAATTGAATCCTGTCCCAATCTTTTGAGTTTAACCAAATCCATTGCAAAAATTACATAAACAAGTCAAAGATGAACAAAAATCATCAATCAAACTGCCAGCATAATGACACATACAAATTTAATCCCCCGTTGATATCATAAAGCTCAAAGAAATGTGTACTTCAGACAGCCTCGCATCATGGGCTCCCAAAATTTTGAGTTTATGGCCACGAAACATCATTCCCCATTGGTCCCATTCTGAATGATATCTTACATTTGTGAACCAATGGAGCCATTTTATTTCCATGGTACATTATGTTCACTTCCATGCGGTAGAAGCATAACTCTTTCATGACAAGAGATAAAATGCACATCTTGAAGTCCACTGGACGCAGATTAAAAAAAGAAAAGAAAAGAGAAAGTCTACTGAACCATATGATCCTTTGGTTGTATTCATACATTGGTCGTTGAAGACCACCGGAAAGCAATGTTCTAAAAAGCGCTCGGCGCTAGGCGGGCGGCCGACCACCTTCAAGCTTCAAGACCTATTAATCGGCCATTAATCGCCTTTTAGCAATTAGTCGGGTTTGTTTTTTTAAAATATTCTACAACCTCCCTACCATTAATAATCACAGTTTTTCTAGTTGATGTGATATATCTTCTCTCCCAAAAAATTTCTTAGTTCTCTTTGGCTATCGGATACTCAATGTTAACACTTCTAAATGTTAACAGTTCTCTACATTTCAAATATAGAGACATAGAAGTTCAATGTTCATAGTTCAAGATTACGAAATCTTAATCACCAGACCCAGATCGATCAAATGAGAGCCCTAACACAGTAACACTAATTCGAAGCCCTAAATAACCTGGTATGAGTATAACAGTTACCCCCCTTCGTTTTCTAAAAATTCAAATTTACCCGGCCTAATCGCCCATTAGCCGATTAATCGCCCATGAACCGATTAATCGCCTATCGCCGCCTAGACGCCGACCAATTAAGCGGCAATTAATCGCCGCCTAAGTCCGATTAATCTTCTAGCCGCCTAATTCAACCTTTTAGCCATTAATCTCATCGGTCAACCCAGATTTCCAATTAATCGCCCATTAACCGGCAATTAATCCCGCCTTTTAGAACACTGCCGGAAAGACCTTCTTTGGGTTGCTATATAAGGTCTAGCCAAAAGTAACATTAGAATAATGTGTCTAAAAACTGATTGGACATGGCCAAAAGTTGGCCATGCTAACATTGCTGGCTTGCATTTGCTACTATCTAGGGGTGACTTCTGTTCGGGGTGAAATTTCCGAAGACCGATTCGGTTCGGTCCAAATATTTCCAGGACTGATCCCGACCGGAGTTGAGTTCGCTTCGCTTCGGTTCGGGGTGGGATCGGTCCGGTTGGGGATTTCGGGAATTTCGGTCTGCCCGAAATAAAAAATTTCCATTTAATTTAAAGTGCATATATGTAAAATATATATAAAAATATATAAAATAGATAGTCGGTCAGTTCGGTTAGGCAAAAATTCCAGGAAACCAATACCGAACATTTCGGTTTGGTTTGGGGAAAACCCAACTTTACCCCGACCAAAATCTGAATCAATCGGTTGGTTTTTTCGGTCTGTCGGATTTGTAATAACCCTACTACTAACGTTCCTGCCTACTTATATTACAGTACCAAAACATAGGATCTGATAAAGCAGCAGAGCACTAATAGATACGGAGTAGCAGCAATCACAGTAGCAGGAGAGCACTAATAGATAGCAGCAATCACAGTAGCAGGAGCAAGCAGGAGCAAACAGGAAAAAACGCAGAAAACTAATACACTTATTCTCCCACCAACCACATCCATCGGATCTGGGGAAACCAGATCAGTACAAACACTAGGTTGGGGAAAACGTACACAGAACCTCAGGCCTTGGAGCAGTCGCCGGAGAACGCCGCCTCGTAATCTGGAGACTTGTTTGCTGGAGGGAGCCGAGTCATCCTAACTTCATCTCACCGTCAAATCTAGCCCAAAAACCAGAACCAGGGGGGAGGAGGCAGCAGCGGTGAGGAGATGGCAGTGGCAGAGAGGACTAAGGAGGCGGCAGCTGCGGAGAGGAAGCAGTGAAGAGGAGGCGGTGGAGGAGAGGAGGAGGCGGTGAGGAAATGGTAGGGGCTAGAGAAGAGTAGATCTGGTAGGGGATGGGCTTCGAAGGGCGGCGAGGTGAAGGAGGGTGGCCAGCTAAGGAAGAGGTGGAGCAACGGGGCGACAACCCCCAGAGCTCCTAGAGAGAGAGGAAAAAAAATATTTAGCAACACTAAGCATCGTCTAGAACCCTCATAAGAAAAAAAAACCCATCATATGCTGCGAGGACTCAAAGTTTCAGAACAAACTTGGGACGCCAGAAATACATCCCATGGAACTTGGCAAACTGGAAATGCACAGAACTTATATGCCAATAAGGCAACAAGAGCAGCAGCTCACCCCTTAAAATGCAGCACCACATTTGCATCAAAAAACCAGCAGGAACAGCTACCCAATCCCAGATTACCATGCATAGAAGCATAGACATGATCACCACATAAGCAAAGGCATGACTACACAGAAACATAACAAGGCAGATGCAGTACAACACTCTACAAAACTACTGAAAAACAAACTCACCCCACCACCAGACACTCTCAAGCCAGAAGAAGACAAACCCCATCCCAAGGAGGGACCCCCCAGCAACAGACAAACCCCAAGAAACTCCAAAAAGGGAAGGCAGCAGACACAGAAACTGCAAAGCAACCACGCTCACACCACACATGGATCTGGCACACTCACGCACACACATCCAGAAAATCAGCAGATTGCCACCTCTAACAGAAATCAAAACCACTTCAAAAACAGATTAAGGTCTGTCACTTAATTATTCCTTCCTCGATATGATAAAAACAAGCGAGGGAGCATTGAACTCCTTAAACATAAGTAAAAGCAACAAAACCACATAAAGAGCACATAAACTTGTTAAACCTCATAATCATGTGGTCTATCGGCATAATCCCAAAATTGAAGTAATAATGCTTATCATGCACCCAGAAACTCAAAAGCTGCAAAAAAGATATCTATATTTCAAAGCAAAATGATGTGCAGAGACTGACTAACCATGAAGCCAAATCCCACTGACAAACAAATAGTTACTGCAAGAAATTCCCAATGTGTCTTGGAAAATGGCAGATTCTAGACAAATCATATTTCTCCCACTCATCCACTGGAAGCTCAATTTCCAAGCATTGCCAGAGAAAAAACAGATCGTTGAAGACACATTTTCAAAAAGGACAAAAAAAAAAAAAAAGCCAAGCAAAAACACGCCTTGCTTAATTTTGAAACAATCCCACCAACCCTTGGAGAGTACTTATGACTATAATGATCAGTCTCAAACAATTTTACACGATAGAAGGTAGTGCTAGTTCTATGATGTTCAAGCTTCCCTCTAGCAACATGACATAATTCTAGGCCCGCCAAGTATGATATCTATGCAAAACATCAATTCAGCCATATGGTTGTTCTTCGACCAATGGACTTTGCTTTGCGAAGATCAGGTAGACCGAAGTGTATATAGGGCATAAAGACCCCACAATGAAGATCCGGAATGAAAGATCAAATAGACCAATTTTGTCTCTCAGCGTACCTTTTTCGTTCTTCATCGACTATGCTTCACTAAATAAGTGCCCTTCAAGTGTTTCAATGTGTGCTGAGTTTTCAATCTTTGCATTTGTAGATTATAATACTTCCTAAAGAGTAACGCGTAGTCAAATTGAACCTCCACAGTTTTCGTGTGCATTGTTTCTTAAGGTACAAAAACTATTGTCACTCGATTGTACAAATTCTAGCAAAAGGAGCTACTCATTCTTATGTTAACAAACCAACCAATTAAGTTTGAGGTCAATCACATCCTTTCTCCAAAGATTGTCACATCCTTTCAGTTTGATACCATCAATAAAGTAGAAAGAGGGAAAAAACTGATTTCGTTCCACAAAAGAACCCTAAAAAAATATGAACTACAAAGCATATCCAAGAAGCATAATTCCAAAACAATGGAAAAAGAGACAAGAAAATATACATATGAACTACGGGCATACCAATCGTCAAATTCATCATCTTAGCTTGGATTTTGGCTGAAATCATACCGAGCAAAGCCAATATTGTTTATTGCTTATGGGGGATTCTTGCTCTCTATGAGAGAGAGAGAGAGAGAGAGAGAGAAATCATATAAAAAATGGTAAGATAAGAACTAAAAAGAAGAAAGCAACAAAGAAAATGCAGACCTAATTGTTGTATAGCTGCTTCCTGCTCAGCATCATCGTGGACCTCATAAGAAGATTTGTCGAACTCCTCTTGCTTCTCTGCTCAATCATCATTCTATTAATTCCAAAAAGAGAAACAGAGAATCATAAGAATCAAAAGAGAAGATCGACAAAACAACAGGCCTGCACAAACTGGTATTCAACGCAATAAAAGTATTACAAGCTTCCCATCAAACTCTACGTTTGCTTTCTCGTACTAAAATTAGCAAACAGTTTCACTGAAAATGCACTAATTAGCTTGAGGAGAAGCAACTATAACATATTCGAAGTGGCATTTGATTTAAAGGTGAAAATATGAATAAGTACAAATCTTACAGATTCAGACATAGACTTCCATTTCTCTCCGCCTGCTTTGCCAATTTGAAATTCACAGATCTCAGAAACTAATTTCTTCTTTCTACATATCTAATGTTGTTTTTTAGCAGCTGAACCGAAATCATATGGATCCTATCAAAACCACAGAGTCTAAATCCTAGCGTATGTTCTAAGTAGATCCTGTATTTCATTTTGGTTTTATCGTTCGTTCCTAACAACCAAATGGAAGGTGAGAAAAACAATGAAATGCTCAAACAAAGCTTATAAATCAAACTTTGTTTGAGCTACATGGATCTATTCCCTCCAGTTACCTTCATTAATATTTATGCTATGATGTCCTCTTTTACCACCTCAACAATGTCTCCCTTGGCATTCTTTATTTTCTCTTAGTTCCCGAACATGGATCAAACCATTTATCAGCTCCTAGCTCATTCACGCATAGCCGTATCATCTAAAATCACACCCACCCATTTTATCTTCAACCGGTACAAGATCTACCTTGCCCCAACTCCTAAGGCCCCTAACATATTCATTTCTTATTCCACTGTTCGTTGTAACGTGAATATATTTAAACGGTTGCGCTGGTTCTCAGTCTGTTTTTTTCCCAGAACTGTCTAGAAAGGATACGACATCAACGAATTCAATTGGTTCCTCTATACCCTATACCGTGAAAGAAGGGTCATAACCCCTTTACAATAGTTTTCAAGCTACTCGACATTCCTAACAGAAACATAAAGGGAAAGGGTGGGGAAAAAAATACTTACTTCTTCCTTCCCATCAAGTATGCTTTTTGGCACAAGGTAAACTTGGGATTTTTGTCTCTCCAATTCTTCAACTCGTTTCACAAGTTCTTGTCTTCAATTTCCCAAGTCACGTTTCAGCTTTTCATTTCAAATCTTTCTGCACTCTAATTCATACTTCAACTTCTTATTCTGCTTCCCATTAAGATACACTGTTCACATGCCTGCAGAAATAAGGAAAGTTAAATCAAAGGAATGTTAATATATGCCTTCTAAATGTTGAATACTTCTTCTTTTGTTTCCCAATAGTTGTAAGAAACATCCCATACCTTCAGCAAATGCTTGATGGTATCATTCTCTGCAATCTTGTTGACAACAATCACAAAAGTTTTGTCATACTTGTGCTGCGCTCCATTTTGCTCAACTACACCTCCTATATCAGAGAATCGTCTAAGGTTCTCCAGATTACTTAGTTTCTTTTAAAAAGAGAATGAATTTTAGAAACTGGAGATAAATAATAAAAATCTTGAAAACAACAAATGTAGTGCAGTTTGGTAGGGCCATTTTTGGTTCTAAATTGCACTTTTCCACCCTTTGGGTTTTTTTCCATTTCTCAATTGGCCCTTACACCAAATATTCTCAAAGAGGTCTTTCAAACAAGTTGAATTTATGACAATTCGGTCATTAATTCTTGTTTATAAAGCTCGTCTATTTTCCAACCACCACTCAAACAAGCCAAAAAAAAGGAGAGAAAATACAAACAAGAAAAATGTTTAGTTAGCTTTTTTATTTTCTTTACCTTTGAACCCACATAGGTTCAGAATAACTTAGAACGTAAACTAAGATCATCAAAAAAGAAACCCCTAATCCAAGGCATACCATCTTACACTCCAAACATTATTTCTAATATGTTACTCGGAAGATGCCAGAAAGAATCACCCATCCTCGATAAAGACAAAGATCAACTGAAAGTTCTTAGAAGGGTATTCGCATATATCTGAATTATTTTAACACCAAAGTACAACACATAAAACAACAAGCATAAAAAAAGAGGGTTTAAGTTAGCTTTTTGCTTTTCTTTAATTTTTTTTTTTGTCTTCTTTAGTTAGTGCTGTGCAAAGCGAACCCATAAACAGGTTGACATACGACATAGAAAAATGAGAATCAGAGTTGAAAATGGATAAACATTCTACCAATAACAAGAATAATAGAGTCTGGTTATCCTTTTCTCCTCATATCGTTTTTTTTTTCAATTTTTTTCCTCATATCGTTGATGAAAACTATATGGACAATGAAGGTGTTTGCTGCACCTTATCAACAGCAGTGCAAGTTTTTCCTTTTTTCTTTTTTAAGTTGAAAGTTGTCTCAAATTGTTATACATAATAATTTTGGTTAGTAAGCCAAAAATAACTTTAAAAGCTGAGAAAGCTGAATTTAAAAGCTTCATTTTCATATTTTTTGGCTTTGGATTCTCAACCAATGGGAAATAAAGGAGTATAGCCTGTTGGGATTTTCTAATTCAAGTTCTAATCTTTTTTCTTTGTTCCTAATTTTTCTCAGTAACCAAACACGTACCCGAACAAGTTAGTCAATTACTACCCTCAAAAGTCAAAAGATCGACAAAATCAGAAACCCGAACGCTGTAGGAAATTGCAATGAAACTGGAACAGAAACTCTAGAGTTCAAGCTCATCAACCAAAGTCAGCCAACCAAATGAACAGAAACAAACAGACACAGTTTAAGATAGAGAAATCAGAGAGATCCACAGACAAATAAAGATTAACTACTGATTACCTCTCGAGAAGATTGGTCTATGTTTGGAACGGAAGGAGACGAGACCACAATTTCGTCACGTGTAATCAATTTGATCAGTTGCTGATCAAAAAAAAATTTCAATTTGATCAGTTCGATGAGAAATTCAATTTGACCGTAATTGCTTTTGCCTTTTGTCAACTTTTCTGTCATTTCAAATGGGCGCGGTATTCGCAGTACCGTATTTTCTCCCTTAATATGTTTCGACGGTTAGTTACCGAAATTGAGATACATTTTCAGCATTCAATTACCGAAATATATATTTTTTGTTTTTATTGTATGCATTTCCGACATGTAATTACCGAAATATAATCTTGTTTTCAACAGCTATTTACCGAAATGTATGTTTGGCAGTTGTTTATCGAAGGTTGAACATATTTTCGACATGTAGTTACCGAAATATAATCTTCGGAAATTTTTAACGGGTTATGAGAGAAAATACGGGACTGCGAATAGTCAATTATCACTTGATCTTTCACATAAATATACATAGACACCTGAACTTAACAAAACATCATATAGACACCTCACATATTAAAGAACTTATCAATTAAATCCCTGCTGTCAACCTCCATCCAAAAATAAACGGAACTGCCGACGTATTTAATATGAAATATGTTTCTCTCTCCAATTTTGCTACCCAAACAAATACTAGTTTTTCACAAGTTTTGCACAAATTTTTTGTTGGGCCCATTTTTTGATCTCACACAAATGATTTGATCCGTTTATTAATTCTAAAATATTTTTTCGAGCAACCTTGCAAAAGATCAATTCAATCTTATAATTTTTTATTCATAATTTTGGATTAAAATTCTGAATGAAAAGTTGTAAGATTGGATCCAAACACTTACATTTATCTTGTTGAGCTAAATTTTTACAGGGCCACGCAAAAAAATTTAAAATTAATGAATTGATCGGATTGTTTTTGGGACCCAAAAGTGGGACCCACAAAAATTTGTGTAATAATAATTTGTGGGGTTGTATTTCATTCTCTCTTAGGCTTTCTTATTTTCTCACTTCTCAAGCCCAAGCATCAGTGTGTAAGAGAGAATTCGGAGCAAACCCCAGTAGAGAGAATGTTGTCAGACTGTTGCTTGACTGAGATAAGAAAGGTTGTTGGTAGGGATGTAAGTGAGCCGAGCTACTTGCGAGCTCGGCTCGGTTCAGCTCGTTAAGGCTCGGCTCGATTCGGCTCGTTTAGTAAACGAGCCGAGCTCGAGCTCGAGTATTCGGCTCGTTTACTAAACGAGCCGAGTGAAGCTCGGCTCGTTAAGGGAGGCTCGGCTCGATTAAAGAGGCTTGTTTAGTAAATGATTAAGCTCGGCTCGTTAAGGGCTTGGCTCGTTAAGGCTCGAGCCGAGCTCGAGCTCGAGTTTTTGGCTCGTTAAGCTAACGAGCCGAGCTCGAGCTCGCTGAAACTCGGCTCGGCTCAGCTCGTTTACACCCCTAGTTGTTGGCCAATTGTAGGAGCAGATCGAAAAGGTCACTAAACTGTCATGAGACGTCGCCGGAGTAGATGTGAGATTTCCCCCCTCTTTTCTTCTGTTTTTTTTCCCTCCTTTTTTCTTCCCCGCAATAGTGCTCTGAGTTTGAAAACAATTAAAAATATTTTCTATATTTATAGTTTTTAGCTTTTTGCAGTTTAAAAAGGTGATGTGGCAAATTTTAGCTCTCTAAATTTTGATTATACGTTGTGAACCTTTATATTACTAATCTTAGCAAATCCTTAAATAAATAATTAAAATGTGATTTGATAATTTTTTATTATTCAATTTTATCAGTCCACTTTCGGATGCTCAGTCCACTTTCGGATGCTCTTAGAGCGTTTTTAAATGGGGGGCATTGTCAACAAAATACAGGTGGTAAAAAAGTTCACAAGAGGAAGCTACAAAACGAATACAATGATGGGTTAAGTGTTTGAGTTGAAACATTAAGGGGCAACTCGGAAATGGGTAATAGTTGAGGGGGTTTACTGTAACCGAAATACATATTCATCGTCAAAACCCTAAACAAGGTTATTTTTTACAGTTCAAAAAAAAAACAAGGCGATTTTTTGGCAGAGAGAGAGAGAGAGAGAGAGAGTAAGAGAGAGCAAAGAGTTGGTGATGGCTCTACAGGCAAGTTACTCTTCGCACACGAACCATATGGGCGGTTTTGTTTTGTTGGTAGTTTAGTTTAGTTTAGTTTTGGTAGTGATTGGAGAGAGAAATAGAGTAACGATTGAAGAGAGGGTAATGATTGGGGAGAGATAGAGAGAGAAATGAAATTAATAATTGGAGATATAGTGTAATGATTGAAGAAAGATACAGGGTAATGATTGAAAACAAAACTAAAACAAAACTAGCAACCGAACACAGTGCGCGGATACACTCTCTTTGCCGATTTACTTTTCTTTTTAACTTTTACAATTGCTGCCCGGCAGCTTTTCTGGATTTACTAAGAGCATGTACATCAGAGGAGGGGAAATGCAGTTTTAGGTAATTTGGAGAAGAAAAACACACAAAAGTTGCTGCATCAGAGAAGGTAAAAGAAAAGGTAAAATGCATTTTGATGAAATGGTTCGGTATAAATACCGAAGAACTGTTCCTGTGCTTCCTTTAAACAATTAATTTCTCTCTCCTTGAGGGGAGAGAGAGAGAGAGAGTGGGGGGGCCCGGGGGTTCTCTGATGGGTTTGGGTAGATAAAATAAAGATGCTGCTGCAAGAAGGACGGGTATCCCAAGAATATGGGTATGTAAAATGTACTGTTCACAGCTATTTTTGCTCACAATTGGTGTACTTGCTCTAATCTTTTGGTTTCGAATTCTTTTTTAGTGTTTTATGTGATTCTCCAGTATTGTGGTTCTGTAATTCTTGCAATTCTTTTATGACCTGTAACTTACGTTTCCCAAAATTTTGTTTTCACACATCCTGATTTGGTCCAATTTGTCGTGTTTATCATCACCCATATTTTTGCGAAATTTTGTGTTAGTGTTTGTGGGTGGGTGGGTGTGCGTGAATCTCAGTTGAATTCAATTCCAAAAATTGTTCCCCTGAATTTTTTTATCCCAGCTTCGACACAAAGTCCTTTGGAGCTCCACCAGTGCCATCAGGAGTGTACACTTTTGTGGTGGTGAGTGAAGGTTTCGTTGCTTGCTTCTCCAGTACCCCTCCCCAGTTCTCCCCTTTACTGGATTGTCCTCCTTGTTTTTGACTAAATTGCATTGGTCTCGTCTTTGCACCTATATGGTTGTCAGTTGGGACATCCCTCAAGAAGTCGACTCTGCTGCCGCCATTGATGCCTAGTTCACAGCATTTCCATACCCTTCTTGGCTCAAGCTATACTCTTCTCAAATCAGGTTTGCTTGTGATAGACACACATCAATGTGAGAAAGCCTAATACATACACAACTCTCGACCACAACTCCGGACACAACTGTGTCCGGAGCTTTATGTACTTGTCTTCTGGTCGAGAGTTCTGGTCGAGAGTTGCGTACGTAGCATTCCTCCATCAATGTCGTGCTTTGTGTTGTCTTCTGGTGTTTCATTTTCTTACACATGACACTAATATTGTGTTTGTCAGGGGATTCTCCACCATTGTCCCAGTATGATGAAGGTTTAAAGCAGCATCTGTCTTTCTTTATTGTTGGTGCTTTATGTTTTCGACCAGGTGTTCCATTCTTACATGTAATACCCACACTTTTCTCCTTTTTAGAAACTGCTGAAAGTCGCCGGCGTTTTCGTGTTAGAGATCTTGTTCGTCGATATGGTCCTGTAACTCCAAAAGAGAATTTGGTTCGGGCCGGTGGAGCTATAGGGCGCTCAGTGACATCACTAGCTGCTGACACTGTCCGTGGGTCTATCGCTTGCTTAGCTTTCCTTCAAGGTATTCTCTGGTGACCTGTTAGGTTCACATAATCTTCTGTGTTGTGTTTTGAGACTTGCATGGGGGTTCATCCGACTTTCAGTTGAATAATTTATCATTTTTTCCATTGAGGATCTGACCTATGCTTCTGTAGATTCGGAGGCACCTGTGGTATTCTCTGGAACTGTTGTACATTCAGATGGTATAGTTGCAACTTCCTCTAATTGTTTGAGACATCTCAAAGGCACCAAATACAAGGTGACGTTTAGTTGAAAAGCTCTTTATTTTTGGATTTTGATTTAATTGTAGAGTTATATAACTGCCAGTGCATCTGCGAATTTTTCCTTGATTTTGGAATTCAAGTATAAGTTGCCCCTTTAGGTGATTATTGCTCCTTGCGGTTGAATTAAGTTAGCAAAACCAAGCATGTAAAAACTCCCTTTGTTGAAGCAAGGATTGCAATTAGTTTGTGTTAATTGATATGCAATCACTTAATTTCTCTGTCTTTTTCTAACACTCAAAAATTTGGTTAGTTTAGTAGTTTTTTGGAGTCCTAACCTTAATTATTGAACTTATTGAATGATGATATTCTTTCCCTATTAGCTTATAAATGATTTTCAAAAGGAGACCTTATATTGTACTACTTGTGGTTGAAGCATGCGTGACGAGGAGTGCAATTTTGTTCACTGTCCTTAAAGAGGGTGAACGTTGGTCTCACCTCTGTCTAACACTTTTTGATAAGCATGACATCGCTTTATGGTTGGATCCACACCATTTCAACCAATAGGAAGGAGGGTATGTTCACCCTCTATTAGTGCAATTGAAGTGGCTGTGAAAATGTAAAAAATAAAATCATGTTAATAACCCCAAATCACTGTCATACTATGCTTAATTTTAAACCAATCACGTATTTGATTTTTAAACCGACAAAAGTGTTTTTGGGTTCGGAGGGAAGAAAAACAATGTAAGTAAAACAAGATTGAATCATATTAACATTTATCAGATTTGCAGTTGAATTTCAAGTGGATACATAAGTGTTAAATAGCCTTTGAGATCACTGAATGTGAACTTACCACATGGGCAGCCTTCGTATGAATCTCTGGTTTTGATGTTGTCATGATTCGTTACAGTACTTCACTGCGACGACAGTACAATCACTGATCAATGCTTACGATTTCGACAAAGTCGAGGGGACAATCGGTTGATTAGTCTGGCTGCCGAAAGAAAATAAACTCAAAAGGCGCTCATGGTTTTGAACAATCAATCAGCCTGTGATATTGGACATTTGTTTTGTTCTGGGCCGATTTTTTCCAGTGGTATTCAACTGTTGCACAGTTGTTTAAAGCAGAGTGGGGGGATACAAGACTGAATCAACTCTTGCAACAGTTGTTTAAAGCAGATTGGGGGGATACAAGACTGAATCAACTCTTATAATGGTTGAGTTTTCTGCTTGACTGGTTAAACAACTTGTTTGTTGATTCATGATTGCCATTTTTAATCTTGGCCGCTATAATTAAGTGTAATAGTATTTATTTCGGAAAATGGTGGTTAGATGTTGAAAAAGAAGTCCAGCTGGCTTCAAAAATTTAGATCTTCTCTTAAAGAAGTTTACTGAACCAACTCTTACAATGGTTGAGTTTTCTACTTGAGTGGTTAAATATCTGGTTTGTTGATTGCCATTTTTAATCTTAGCAGCTATAATTAAGTGAGTAGTATCTAATGTTTTCCTTTTAAAAAAAATTTTGTGGTTAGATTTGGAAAGAAAGTCCGGCTGTCTTAAAAAAATTAGAGCTTCTCTGAAAGAGGTTTTCTTTTGTTACAATATTCTAGTAGAGCGCACACACTAAAAGCTAAAAAGATTCTGTGTTTTCTTGGTTTTTGTGAAGCTTATTTATGACATCTGTTTTGATCAGGATTAGGGTAATTAATGAATTCAGATACAATTGATACTTTGACATGGGATACAATCTCCCTCTTCTTGTATTTTGCCTGTCTCTATCACAATGTATATATCTCGTCTTTTCTTTTCGGTTTCTCTTTTTTATTCCTTTGTCATTGACAATTTCTTTCCTTTCACTCATGCATTTTGTTATCCTTGCTTTTCTTCATTGTGTTTTTGCTGTCTTAATTTTATTATCTTATTATCTTATGGAGGTTAGAATAAGAAGGCTTACTACCTTTGTCTAAATTTTATTCATTTTTTCCTGCTTTCTTGGATGTTGCTGGCTTTGTTTACTTGTCTGTAAATTTGCGAGAACTGCATTTCCAAGAATATCGTGCTAAATTAAAACAAGAGGGGATGGAAATAAATTTTTCCTCTGAAAAAAATTCTTCTATGTGTTCCTTTGAAAAAGGAATTTGGACCGCAAACGCAATTATGGTTGTTCAATTGTTTTGAAACTACTTGCAAATAAAGATTTCTAGATAGTTATCATAATCGTTCACAAGATTCATGCAAAAATGCTATCAACCTCTGGGGGAATCAAGTATTAGACGAACTCGGTGATGAACCGTACGATTCACGGTTTGGTTCATGATTAATTCGCAAATTGGTATTCATGCAGATCTTATAGCTTTTGCATTTTGATGAATTTCAAATCTTTTTAGCCTAGTTTCTTTTTGAAAAAGCAAGATTACCGAGGGGAACTCTTGGCTGGAGACAACCCGGATGAAGTGTTTAATGTGTGAAAATAATAAATACAGATGCTTAGTTTGCCAATCTTTATTAGCTATTTTCCTCAATTTGTTCCGATAAATAGCAATGTTGATCCTAGAAATGCTTAAGGCTAAAATAACTTGGACTTCTGATTTTACCATTGTCATTTTGGTCGAATAGCTGTAGTTTGCTAAGTCAAATGAGATGGGTTCAATGTCTTCGAAATCATTCTAGACAATAATTATGCAAGGGATTGTTATTCTTTTTGAGGAACATCCTATCTTGATGCAAATTTTGACAAATATATCTACTGAATTCTGGTATCCTTTATACAGAGGACTCGGAGCCTCAGAACAACCCACATATCTTTTCCATATAAACAACTCTCTTACCTACTAAATATAATCATTTTTTCAAAAGAATTATTTATCGTTTTGGGCCTATACTCTCAGATACATTACCCTACATGTTTCGGATTCTATGACTGCATCTTTAAGATTCACGATTTGGAAAAAGACCATTTCTATTCATGTGTCGCCGTTTCAGTACAATTTTACAATCTTTATTCCTTTGCTGGACATAGGTCCCGCTTCTTCTTCCTTATGAAACAGGGAAAAAATGGATTCCGTAAACTTTTTCGGGGGAGTTAACATTTGTTTGTTTTTTGCATGTCAAGCTTCTGGACAGTCCAATGACATAGATGTTCTTGGATTTATGTTTGAGTTGATTGCAGATTGGTGTCAAGATTCTGGGTTCTCCAATGCGAATGGCATACGAGGGTGTCTTGTTGCATACTGATTTTGTTTCCAAAATAGCTTTTGTGAAGATTTTACGGTGTGAAGAACAACTACCAGTACCAAAATGTCGAGAGTTGGACTGTTTAAAAAAAGTAAGCGCTCAAGTGGTGGTTGCGGGCTGTACTCGGGTTCGGGTGTATGGTCATTGGTTGGATGCAATATGTCGTTATTCTGTGGGTCTCTGCAGGTACAGGATTTATTTCACCAGCTTGGAATTTTCGTTTTTATACTTGGAAGTTAGTAGCCTTTCATATACTTGAAACTAAATGATACAGTAGTAGTTTTTATGTTGGCTGAGGCTGCCTGGTGATTGTTAACCATCAGTTACTGGCTTACTAATTAAGCTGGCATAGTTGGTGTAAAGTAATAAGTTTGGTCCCCTCATATGGTGCAGTGTCGTCATTATAATTGCACATGCATCACCTGAAACAGCTATTAAGTGCTATATCGCCAATTCTCATTGATGAAGTTTATATCTTCTTTTTGCAAGTACTAGAGGGCGGGGCAGACCCAATGATGTGCATGTAAATATTTATGAGTCAGAAAAAGAATGAAATCTGTACTCAAAAGACCCTAGAAAGCGTAAAATACACAATTTGGAAATATTGATATCTCATTGATTCTTCTAGTTTATGCGAAAACCTGATATTCAAGTAGAATTTTTAAATGGTCCTCCTAGTTTTATCCGAGTCTCATTTTCGTCCTCCAAGTATCAATTACAACTCTTTTGACCTTCAAGTTTGGTTTTTGTACCAAATTGGTCCAATTGATAACTTCTGTCAGCCAAATTTGATGGAAAAAATCAGATTGATGGCAGTTTTGACGTTGCAATTCATACTAAGTTGGTCCAATTGATAACATCTACCCTCAATCTAATTTGTTCTGTCCATTTTAGCTGATAGATGTTATAAATTGGACCAACTTGGTACAAAAACCAAACTTGAAGGTCAAAAGAGTTGCAATTGATACTTGGTGGACGAAAATGAGACTCTGGTGAAATTAGGAGGACCATTTCTATAAATTTCCCTTTTTAAATTTGAGAGACTCCAAACATGCAGAACAGAAAAATTGATTAGAGTAAATAGAAAATGATTAACAAAACGAAAAAGAAAAGTGCAAAAAGCACGCTGTTGAACGTACATACATACATACATACATACATACATACATACATATCCGTGCAGTTTTTCATCTTTTGTTGGATATGGTTGAAAAAAACACATGGTAGAAGAGGGGATGACATGATTCTTCTCTGCCCATCATCCTCAGAGATTGGATTTGTTAGAGGAGAATTTGATCATTTGGAGAAGTTTTTCGGAGCGTGGGTTGTTTAAGGATGAAGATTTCAATAACTGCCTATATCATTTACTTTTGGGCCCCCAACTATTTAAATATGTCTAAAACTGCAGTTGTAATCAATGGGTAATTTTGGAAACCAAAAAATGTGAGTCGGCTTCAGTTTTGAGCAAACACCAAAAGTGGTGTTCCCTCTATAGTGGTAATAGACTTATATGTGGTCGTGTTTGCATGGTGTTGGATTTGTGTTTTGTTTCCACCCTAGCCTCTTATAAGTACAGTAACATATGGAACTTAGTCATGCTTGGTTTTGTGTTGATTTAGTTTTTGATCTCGTGTTCATTCGCTTGAGTTGGGACTAGCCGGGGTGCTAAAAACTGGGTTTAAGTTCTTCACCCTTGAAAGGTCCCAGAAGATGGATATTCTCGATTGCATGATGGGATTTTTAAGATGAAAATATTTAGATTTGGGACTTCTGATTTCAGGGTGACACTAAGTCATTTGCTTCTTACTCACGCTTTTCTTAGGTCCATTGACGATGTCACGGAAAGCACAGAATCTCACAATGCAAGGACATCTGGGCAGTTGATAAAAGCGTCTTGTTGTATTGAGGAAGTACTCTCTCTCTCTCTCTCTCTCTCTCTCTCTCTCTCTCTCAGCTCAGCTAACGCACGAGAAACTATTTATATCAAAATCAGTTAACTTTTAATAGAGAAATATATGCATGAGAAAAATTGAAACTTCACTATTATTTCTTTGAATGCTTCTAGTCTACAAAAAGTTGTTCTAGTTGTTCCAGAAGCAACAAGGTAGTGATGGCTGCGATGGCTTCAAGTTTTAGCTGAGACGAATGCTGTTTTTGCCATTTTCTTTCAACTCTTGTGCTATATTTGCATTTTTTATCAAGGATTTAGAGAAAGGAAAAAGAAAAGTACAAACTTGAAGGATCTAACAGGTAACAATGGTTAGATTCTTCAGGTTTGCATTTCCTGTTCCTCTTCCCTCCACAAATCGTTGAACCAAGCGTAGCCGTAGGGAATATGTTGTCTTCTTAGGGGTCATTTCTCATGAAACTTGCCTTGTTTTGGATTTGAGAACTAGTTGGGTTGATAAGAGGTCCTAATAGCGACACTGCCAACTCTTTCTTTTTTCGTACCAAGTCTGATAATTGAAAACTAACTTGTTATTCTACAAGTGGATCTCTGACATAGGAAATGCGGTGTTGGATGGGTGGTGTCAAAATAATGCATCTATCTATATATTAAGCAAATGTGTTTTGTTTTTAAAACAATCCAAATCCCCAATCCTAATTTTCTAGAATTTTGATTTTTGATTTTTATAAAAATAGAGAGAGAGAGAGAGAGAGAGAGAGACGGGAGCATGGGAGAGGGAGGGAGAGGGAGAGAGATGAGGGGGTTGGATAAGGAGGAAAAATTATCCTATGCACCTAGGACATCGTCACGTGGTACTCTAAATTTATTTTGCACATTATTTTTTTCAAGACCCGTGCATCGAACGGGCACAAATGCTAGTAGAGTATTAATCAAATGCTTTTATTGAAATTTGGAAGCCGCTTTGAAGATACTATGTACTTGTCTGTTTCTTTACAAGTTGCATTGTTTCCTCACCTGGATTGGGTGCGTTGTACTCTTTTTTTAGTCTGAAAGTATTTATAAATTCCTCAAGAAGCTCCCTTTTGATTCTTTGGATATTGTTGGGTGAGATTAGTAGTAATTGGCCCTAATACCAAAGACAAAGTTCCTTTGTGTTGTTATAACTTAGATCAGCAACATTTAATCGTAATGTACTATTTTTCCCCTTTATCTAGGGCTTTATTTACGCAAACCGCGTTACATTGTCATTGTCTTTTGTGTGTGTTACTATGATGTAGTCTGCTATTGGGGGAGCTCTCGTCAGTCGGTCTGGAGGACTTCTTGGTGTCATTCACAATGTACATGACATCGACATTCAGGCCACACCAATTGAGGATGTTTTGAAGTATTTGGAGTACTTAGAGAAAGATGGGTAAGGCATGGTCTGCCTCCAATCCTGTTGCGTTGCACAGCATCTATGTCTATTCGACTTGTCGGGGTCTAAAGGAATATGTTTGTTGCTTTCTCTTTATGTATAACATATGTGACAATGAATATGTTTGTTGCTTTCTCTTTATGTAACATATGTGACAATGATCCTACATCTTCATTTGTGTGCTAGTTGCTTGTGTGAACACATGGAATGCCTGCATGTGTAGATGTCTGCAACTAACTATGTCACTATGATGCAATTGTATGGTCCATCAGTTTCCTTGTGTATTGATTGTTTGTACATCATAAGTTTTTATAGTATCCATTTTTTAGAGTAGTGTTATCCATATTTGATAGAGTTGTGTTTCACCGAGTTGTGCCTAAGTGGAGGAATATCGGGTAAGGTGTTTCCTCTGTCGGGGTTGAAGTCTCCCTTGATTAAAAAGGGTAAATGAAGGTGATAAATGTGGTATCAGACAGAAGCATCTGAAGTGGGGTAATTCATTATTAGCATTATGTGTATTTTATAACTATATAGATAGTAACTACTCGTAAGAGGAAGGCTTGCTTTTGGTGGGACGTGTGAAAATATATGGACAATATTGCCTGGTAATATTGTATGCTTGTTTTCTCTTCTATGAACCATGCAAGCAGGGGCGGACCCATGATTTAGTTACAGTGGGGTCAAATATCTACAACACATGTAATTTTGTGAGACCTTCTGGGCAAAAATATATCTTTTGGGGCAAAATTACAAAATACTCTTCAAAACTATACCTGCTCTAAAGGTATTTTGGAACTCAGCGGGGTCAAGTGACCCCGCTTGCCCTATACTGGTTCCGCCCATGCATGCAAGGCCTGCATGAACAATATTGTGCATTTGCAGCGCTGATCAAAAGAAAAAAGAGAGAAAGTGCATTTGCAGCATTCTTGTGCTGTACTCTAGAGTCCAGAGGTTCATTGTGGAACTGCTGTGCTAACAAAACTGACATTTCATGTGCAGGGAACATGCTAAAGATATGGAGGGTGTATGAGTTGGTCATGTGGTACCAGGGCTATTTCGGGTAAAGGAGTTCCTCCATGAGCTGCTGTTTGAATTTGTCCTGGTTGTGACTTGCATATTTAATTATCTATCTTGTGTTGTGTAACTAGGTAAAGTAAATTTATCATGTAGTTTTATGTTTAAACTCTACACAATGCAGTTTTTTCTTCTTAGATTTAAGTCTATTATGTTGTGACTTTCGTATTTATCTTGTGTTGTATAACTAAGTAAATTTATTAAGGCTCGTTGAAATTATGATTTTGATTCGCATAGGGAAGAAGATAGTGTATGGAATCGATGAGTTGGTCATGTGGTACCAGGGCTATTTCGGGTAAAGGAGTTCCTCCATGAGCTGCTGTTTGAATTTGTCCTGGTTGTGACTTGCATATTTAATTATCTATCTTGTGTTGTGTAACTAGGTAAAGTAAATTTATCATGTAGTTTTATGTTTAAACTCTACACAATGCAGTTTTTTCTTAGATTTTTTTTGTTTTTTTGGTACGTCGGAAATTTTTCTTCTTAGATTTAAGTCTATTATGTTGTGACTTTTGTATTTATCTTGTGTTGTATAACTAAGTAAATTTATTAAGGCTCGTTGAAATTATGATTTTGATTCGCATAGGGAAGAAGATAGTGTATGGAATCGTTAGTTTGAGTCATTGATGAGATCAATTACACATCATAACAACACAGCCAAAAGGAGGCCTGATCCTAATACTAGTTCATAGTTGTAAATCAATTGTGACATTGATATTTGGGCAAAATGTAGATTGACTCCCTATGGTTAGGCTATTTGGAACGCCCTTGTGTTTTACTTGTAGAGCGAAGACTCGTGACCACTTTGCTTTGTATGATTAGGAGTAAAGTGCAAATCTAACTCCGTTAACAAAATGTTAAATGACTCTGGTATCCCTGTACTTTTTTTAAACCTCTGTATCTATTTCTTTTCCCATCTCCCTTCCTCCCTCCCTCTACTTCTCCTTGCTTAGAAAACGTGAATTGACAATTTTTTTTTGAATTTTCTTAGCCTAATTCATTTTCAGTTTACTGATTTAATTTTTACAATTTTTACGAATTAGAAATGAAAGTATGTAGATGGAAGAAAATGAATTGAAATTATGTAGAAACAGAACTGGTAGAGGGAACTCAGAATTGAGAGAGAGAGAGAGAGAGAGAGGCATCTCCTGCTGCTTCTTATTCTTCTTCTTTGAGCGAAAAATAAACAAACAGTCGAAAAAGCAAGACACATGATATACGTGGTTCCAACTTGAGCAATTTTCCTAATCATACTTCACGGTGTTTTGGGGGATTTTACTATAATGAAAAGATGAACAAGTTACATATGGGGGTTGTCCTAGCTTTGCTTTTATTGTAAAAGGCACTAAACGTGCGTATTTTCTTGCGACCAACTGCCCAGGCAAGGTTGAGGGTAGCCCGGGAGGAATTTTCAAAGACCACATCGTGCTCATCCTAGCACAGGCTGTTCGGGTGGAATTTTCAGAGACCTCAATCGCGATTAGTTCTTCATAGCTCAATGATTCTCCCACTTGAAAACTGATCAACAGGGCTCCCTAAAACTTCGACAGTCATCTCTATTATAAAACAGAAGGGTGTGGGGACAAGTTGTTGGAACGGCTTAGATTCATTTGATCCAAAAGCTGTAGTGTATCCTCCCACTTTCCGGTTAAGTGCCCATGGTTTTCACCTAAATCACACAACTGACATCCCCTTCCAACCAGGATGCGTAGTGCTGTAGGCACGGGCTAGCACTAGTTAACAAATACTATCAATTATCAACACCCACAACACACATCTTTAAAGCCTCAAGCTTGGAGACCAATTGAAGCTGCGCACAGCTTCAACTTATCAATAGTTACAACCTTTGTCACCATATCTGCTAGATTCTTTGCACCACGAATCTTTTCAAGTAGCAACTGTCCACTCTCGAAAAGTGAACAAATAAAGTGATACCTCAAGTATAGTGCTTCATTCTCTAATGAAGGGCCAAATTCTTGGAAAGAAAGATGGCGCTCTGATTGTCATTGGGCAACACCCCTTTCTGTACCGTCTTCCTCAACTCATTCAGAAGCCCTTGCAACCATTCCATCTCTTTTGCTGCTTTTGTGACCACCATATACTTGGTTTCCATTGTTGATAGCGCAACAATATTCAGGGCGGCTATCCTTCTTTCTCTCTAGAACCACATCAAATCTAGGATTTTGCTTGGGGGGAGGTGCTTCTCCTCTTCCCTTATCCTCTTTGCTCCCTCTCTTTCCCCCTCTATCTTTTTTTTTCTTTCTCCCTTTCCCTAACAATCTACAGATCGTCATCTCCGTTAATGCCTCTATGCTGCCACATTCCCTCCTCCCGTTCGCCAACCCTCTACTCTGCCGGACCGCTGCCAATTTCTATCGCTTGGGGTAACTGGTTGGCCTAACGGCGAGGTGTGTCCTGGAGGTGTGGATCATGAGGCTTCCCACCGTTTTCACTCCTGAGTGTTTTTGGCTCTTGGCTTAACAACAGTGAGGAGGCCTCCAACCGACATGTGGGGTGGCCTTAGACTCAGGCGTCACAAATTTGGTGTGATTGGTGCTTCTCAAAGGGTGACTTCATTGCGGCGGCGGACGGCGGACGGCGGCGACTGGAGCCCTAGTTGTCGGATGCTCAAGCCATTTGTGAGAACCGAATTGGCGGCTTTTTGGTGGTCATTCTTGGAATCCAGGAATGTGTGTGACTCACGGCGGCATGTGTCATTCGTTTTTTGTTGTTGGGTAGTTTTTAGTTCACTGCCCAGGCAGGGTGCTGTTGCTAATGGTATGATTTACCTGATGTGGTGGTCGGCGGCGTGGTGGTGGTAGTGGCGTTTGTTGATCAATGTTAGGTTAGGGTTAGGTTAGGTGTTTGGGCTGGGCTTCGTCCCAATAGGTGTTCTTGGTTGGTTTCCTAGGCTGGGCTTTGGACTTTGTGGTGTGGGATTCGTTCCTTTGGGTGTCTTTAGTTGGTTTCTTGTCAATCGAAGGATTGGGTCTCGGATTAGGCATACGATTGTTCGTTTGAATATGATGTTGTCTCCTTATTCCTATTAGTCTTTGTAACAACTTCAAAGATTAATGAAATTTTTTTACCATTCACTAAAAAAAGGATCGCAGAACAATCTCCTGCAACTTAGAGCTCCAACTCACAGTTGTATCACAGTATAAACAAACCTGATAGCACTCTTCCGACTATCCACATCACCCACCAAGTCCACATCCACATAACTTTACAACTTCAGAACAGCCATTGTAAAGCAAAGTGAGACATTTGTCGAACCACGCAAGTACCTCAACAACCATTTTACTACTTCTTAATGTTGCTTTCCGAATTACTCATGTACCTATTCACTACTCCCACTGCTTGTTCAATATGAAGACGTGTGCAAACAATTACATATGACTCCCAATCGCAGATGCATACAGAACTTTCTCCATGTAATCCCGCTCTTTGTCTATTTTTGGTGATTGATCCTTGACTAATCTAAAATGACTAGCCAAAGGTGTTTCAATAGGTTTTGCATCACTCATGCTAAACCTCTTGAGCACCTTTTTGATGTATTCGGCCTGTGATAGCTTCAAATTCTCCTTTGCTCTATCTCGTTTCCCCCTAAATCTCACCCGCAACGGAACTGCAAACACCAAAAACGAAATCACACACAAGAGAATAACACAATCCAAAATACGTGGTTCCTCAAACTCGGATACATCCATGAGAAAGAGAAAAATCTTCCACTATATGAAAAATAGATACTACAATGTGAGATGTAAAACCCTCCCGAGCTCCTAACACACGACTCTATACAATGTTTTACACTCACCTTCACAACTCTATTTTTCCCTCACATCTTTTCTCTCTCTCACACAAAACCTCACGGTGGGGGAGACCTCCCAAAGGGGTTGCCAAACTGACTCTCCTCTCTGCTAAATCTCTCTTTCTTTATCCCCACGCTCCATCTCTCTTCACACACAGCACAAACCCTTCTTAAATACATGTAGCACAAAGCCTCTGGATTTGCCTAGAATATTCTAGAGCCCAGCACCAAATATCCCACACATGCTCCATATTAATTGCTCATACTTGCTTTTTCCTTGAAACATGCATTGACCAATGGTCCAAAGCCTTTCCACCAATGGTCCAAAGCTTTTCCAAAAAAACCCACCGATTTCTTTCCTTTTTCTTTTTCCGGTTTCTTTTTTTTCTTTTTCACATTGGGGCAAAACCCAACAAACACCCCGTTTTGTACATGTGAAAAATTGTTGATCCCGTTAGCCACTCTAGCAAGCACCTGTGTCACTCCAACTCGAGCATCTCATCACCCCCACGCTGGGTACACTGCTGACTGAATGTCTCCTTACTCACTAGCTCTTCTGTGGCTAAACCCGCAACGCTGATCAAATGCCCCGCCGTGCTCGATTGGGCGCCTCGCACCCCCTTATTGTGTGAACGTTTAGTCATCAACGACTTGCCTATTCACCAGATCAACCATAGAGCCAGCACTAGTTCCACTGTTACTCTGGTAAAGCGCCTGTGTCATTCCCTTGAATGTATCCTTGCTCCACCTAGAGTCACCATGGAATTTCCTTTTTCTTCTCCTTGGTCTGCCAGCCCAAACCCACTTATGCACTCTTCACAAAATCCATGGACATACACATACACACATGCACGGCATCTCCATGCCACATGCACACATGCCATGACCATGAGCATCCATACCCATACACACATACATGCTTGCACTCTCTTTTCTCTTCTCCTTTGAGAGCATACATACACACAGTGCTCTTTCCTATCCCAGGGCCCAACACAGCCGAGAAGCCCATTTTTTCAACATTTTTTTTTCTCTTTTCTTCTGTGTGTGTGATCTGCCCAACAACTGCAGTCCGGATTTGCAACCGTCGACTGCTCTGCCTCCACTTCTGCATCTCCACCATCCGGATCGCACCTTCAGCTTTTCTAGGATCGCCAATCATCGGCTCTGATATCAGTTGGGTCGTGACCCCAACCCGGAACCCGCACCCCCAAGCACAAACACGCAAACACAACCAAGCACAAACACGAGAGATGCGAGGAAAAACTTTGTATATTGTATTTGTTTAGTGGATAATACATATACGGAATTTTTCCTCGCATCTCGTGTTTGTGCTTGTTTGCGTGCTTGTTCTTGGGGGTGCGGGTTCCGGGTCGGTCACGACCCAACAATTATTCTCATCCCAAGAATTTGCTTAGTTACTCCAAAATCCTTCATTTCGACCTGTTTTGACGTCGTCTTTTTCAAATTGTTGATCTCCCCAATATCGGACCCTCCACCGAGCATATCATTAACATATATAACAACAAAAGGTAATTGGGTGTGTGTTTGGGTGTGTGCTTGGGTGTAGTGGTAGAAGGATTGTTAAATAAATTTCTAAAGGATGGTCGTGAGAGCACATGGCAATTCCTCTTTCTATGGGTTGACACTTGACAATACTTCCTTTGGCAACTACAAAAGTGGGGCCGGTAATTTTTTCTTTTTTTTGAGTTTGACATGGGATGGACTTGGTCCCCTTGATTCGCTGTTTGGGTGAGATGAGATGTCTTCATTATGGGTGGCGAGTCTGGCGACTGAATTTCCACCCCAAGTGCAATTTTATTTTATTTTTTTGATAAGCACCCCAAGTGCAATTGCTACCCTTTAACTTTTTTTTTTGGAAAAGAATTGCTACCCTTAACTTGGATATATATAAATGTAAAGGAAAATCCTAGGTGCACAACAACTTACACAACACACTCACATACATGTGGGGGCCGCGTGTGTGGGCCTCATAATTATGGGTGTTGTGTTGACCCCACGTGTATGTGTAATTGTGTTGTGCATGTAGCATTTTTGAAATGTAAAACAACCTACTTTTCTCATCCATAAAATTGCTACTACTTTATTGTGTACTCTGGTAGTAGGTTTTTTTTTTACCAATATTGTACTCCGTATACATTAGTGGAGGTTAGTAGGGGTGCTAGAATTAACAAATGAGGGTCCAAAAGCTATCTATAGCCCTGGCCCCCAAAGCCCCGCCTCTTGTGAGACTCGAACCTTGATCACCACGGGGGAGGGAGATGATCAACCAAATTCACTGGGAGTAGTTATCTACTCTAGTAGTGGTTTGTAAGTACTATTCTCAACCACTCCTATAAACGGTACCGGAAAATTTCTGGACACAACAAAATTGTGCACAGATTTTGCACAAATTTTGTTGTGGGGCTCATAACGGGTCCCAAACATATTATCCGAGCCGTTCATTATGTTTAAAACATTTTTCCAAGGGCTCCCGCCAAAAATCAGCTCAATCCGATACCTATAAGTACTTGATCTAATCGTCTAACTTTTCATGATCCAAAAACTTGAAAGAAAAGTTAGTCAATTAGATCAAGTACTTATAGATATCGGATAGAGTTGATATTTCATGGAGGCCCTTGAAAAATATTTTAAACATAATGAATGGCTTAGATCATTTGTGTGAGACCCATAATGAACCCTACAACGCAATATGTGCACGATCTGTGCACAGTTTTCCTGTGCCGGTAGCAAGGTTAGCTCTCTCGATAAGAGTGCGAGTTGCATTTGATATATGTTTCCCCTCTTAAGGGAAATTTATATAAATGGTCCTCCTAATTTTATCCGAGTCTCATTTTCATCCTCCAAGTATTAATTACAACTTTTTTGACCTTCAAATTTGGTTTTCGTACCAAATTGGTCTAATTGATAACTTTTGTCAACCAAATTGGACAGAAAAAATCTGATTGATGGCGGTTTGGACGTTGCAGTTCATACCAAGTTGGTCCAATAGATGGCGTTCGCCCTCAATTTGATTTTTTTCGTCCAGTTTGTCTGACAGACGTTATCAATTGGACCAACTTAGTACGAAAACCAAACTTGAAGGTCAAAAGAGTTGCAATTGATACTTGGAGGACGAAAATGAGACTTGGGTAAAACTAGGAGGACCATTTATATAAATTTCCCCCCTCTTAATTACTAGTACTACATTACAATTTTTGGAAACAATGGTCACACCTTATTGGGGCAACATTTATGGAGTATAATTAACACCACCTTATCTTGTTATTAGGACCTTTGTGAATTGTCACGAAGACAATCTTTGGAATACGGGACCCGGGATGTTGCCAAGAACCCCCTGTCAATTGGGTGTCGAGCGGCATTCGATCGTTCATCTCGGCACGAATGATTCGGGTTAAATCTGAGCACATACAAATCTGAATCGTCCATTACTCGGTCAAGATCCGAGTCGTAAACTCACGAGATGATCGGCCTCTCGGCACCCGCTTTGGCAAGGGTTGCTTGGTAGCATCCCCATTCTCACTTTTCGATCTCTTGTAACATTGTAGGTGTGTCACACTAACTATAATAAAATAAGTACTTAGTAATTTTTAAATTGAAGGTGATGTATTATGAAAGAATTATCTATCTCAAAAAGAACCTTAGTGGAACGAGGCCCAAGTGTACTTATTCTTACAACCACCTAGGCCTGTCAATGGACCAGATTCGGATCTGAAAAATCCGATCTGAATCTGATAAAGTTAATCCGATCATCCGAATCCGATAATAAACAAACGGATCGGATCGGATTCAGATTGTGTCGAATTAAATCCGATAAAAATCCGATCCGAATGTTATTTTTAAAAACCCTATTTCCTCTCATCAATTAAAAAACCCAACAGTTCTCACTTCTCTATAATGGGGAGAGAGAGAGAGAGAGAGAGAGAGAGAGAGAGAGAGAGAGAGAGAGAGAGAGAGAAGGGGGCGACGAACTCATCTCCACTGTCGACCAACACCACCGACGATCACACCCACCGGAGGCGCCTCCGCCTCCACCTCCGGCGACCACCGCAAGAGGTAAAATCTGCTCGGCCCAACATTGGCGATGTATTGAGAGAATGACCTATCTCATAAAATGAAAAATAAGTACTTAAAAATAAGAATCTTAACAGAACAAGACCTAAGTGTACTTCTTCTTACAACCACGGTGGTTGAACCACCATAGCCTAGTAACCTAACCAATATTTGTTGGAAATGTGAATGGATTGGGGGTTTTTTTGGCATGCCCAAGCTAATAACTTTCCCATATATATTCATTGTGGGGGGTTTTCTCCAATTCATTGTGGGAGTTTTTCCCATTTTCATTGCTGTCATTCAATCCCGTATTCTAAGTGTAGGCAGCATTACAAGGGTCACATCTTGCCTATATAAGGAGCATTCTGGTTCATAGTTCAATGCCAATTCACGAAAGTTCACAAGCATTCTGATATAGAGTGTGAGAGAGACAAACGCTGAGTTAGTTCGCCAAGACATTCATCGGTGGTGTTCTGATGTTCGTGGTCCGAGTTGGATCAATCCTGGGAGACAGACGCTGAGTAACTTCAACATCCTCCGGTAAGCAGTGAATCTGTTTTAAGAACACCGTGTGAAACACGGATTTCGGTTCACAACTGCACTTTGTATTCAATTTGCGGTTTCTGTTTCTGTAATTCCATTTCGTTGTAAATCAGTTTGAGATATTGTAATAGAATTTGTATTCTGGATTCCCGAATGTAAATTTTTTGTACAACAAAATTTTCTCTCGTAACCACAACTTAGAGCTAGAAAAAATTAAATAGCCATCCTGTTTGGGGAACTTATTTATGTCCACATCCTTATGGGTTTGAATCATTAAATTGGCATCCTTAAATTCAAATAAAACCCAAATCACCCTTTCTCTCTTTTAATTTTTAAGTATTTCTCTTTCCAAATCTTTCATAATTTATCTCAATTTTACTCTCCTATCTTTCAAATCTTCCTCCGTCCCAATCTTTTAATTCTTTCTATGAATCTTCTCTCTCCCCTAAAATTGCCACACACACTCACTCTCTCTCTCTCTCTCTCTCTCTCTCTCTCTCTCTCTCTCAAACCAATTTGATGAATGTGATCAATTTTGAAATAATCCAATTTTTCATGTATTATTTTTACAAAATTATAATGAAACATATTTTTGGGAACATGATGGATATTAGAATTAATCATGTTTTTCATGGATTATTTCTACAAAATTACCATGACAATTGAGTATCAACTACAACTATTTTATGACAAAATTCTGCAAATTCACCATGTTTTATCGTGACATTTCAGCACAAAATCAGTCAAACCACGCATTCAAATTGAATCGACCATTCTTATCATGTAATTTTATCACAAAACTATCATGAAATTTGAAGCTCAACATAGTATCATGATTTTTTTTTCCAAATCTACATGCCTTATCATGATGTATTTCCACACAAACTATTCAAAAAATGACACAATTTCGATACCCCTTGTTGCTCCTTTGACTAACAAAAAAACCCATCAAGGGGTATTGCCTTCTGTAAATCTAATTTTGATTCCCATATTCAATCTGATTTCACCATTGGTATACATACACAAATAAAGATAGATAGTTAAATACACATACGGTTTGGTACACACATAACCATGTTTTTTTTATCAACTAAAAACTCGCCACAAGGGCTACAAAGATCCAAACCGATCAGAAAGCAAAAAAGAAACTACCTTGGGGGAGGGGATAATCTCGAAGACGGGAATATTCCCTTTAAGGGCTGAGAAAGCAATACAATCAGCTACTCGATTTGCCGACCTTTTAACCCAAGATGACGATCCAAAAAACCTGCTCTTACCATGTTCATGTTTGTTATGACCGATTCTTCTTCTTCTTCAGCGCTGTTGCAGATCGACGACGAACGCCGCAACGTCTAGTCCGACGGCTGCAACTCCGTCACATACGGATCTATACCGGTGTGTCGCCGTTGAAGGGAGACGACGCTGGGAGAGTGAGCCAATGTGGGCACACGCCTCAAAAATAGAGAATGAGTGGGCCCTTTTAAAAGAGAGCGTGACGAAAACGCTCAATTCAGAGTCGCCACTTGGGTTTGAAGGTCGTCACCCAATGAACCGAACTTAAAACGCTTGCCACGTTATTTGATTTGAAAAAGGCTTGTAGACTAGTCCGTCGTCACCTTGATATCTTGGGTTCAGGAGCCAGGTTACGAGAGGGGAAGACTTTTAAGGTACCCATCTCGCCCGATTCAGAGATCGGTCTCTACTTGAGCATTTGCAAAAGATGTTTGCGATTTTGTTTGATTAATCAATTCTTTAGTCATATAGGGGCGGAGAACAGTTTAATGGGGATTAAAACTGTAACACGTCTACAGGATGTGATAGATAGCATGGATGGGAAGGCAGTACATGGGATAAAGGCCAGGTTCTGTTTAGCAGAGCAAACCCAACGCATTGTTTTGAATTGACGTGCACAAGAAAGAATCTACATGCACTAATCCAGTTCACGCGGATCACTGCATGTGATTCAAACCTGCACGCGCGCATCCCACACTGGCGCGCGTGAGTTTGCTTTGCTCGCAGCCTCTGTTTTTACCCCTTTTTGGGCTTTGAAAGGACCAGTGCACACTCAGTACAAATCATATACTCTCTCCATCCCTTTATTACGGTCCAGTATTCCATTTTGGGCTGTCCCTTAATAAGTGTCTATTTTGTAAAGTTAGTGGGTAAAAATTGATGAATTGTCTATTTTGTCCCTAAAAGTAGATTCCATTTTGAAAAGTTAGTGAGTAAAAGTGTAATGATGATGGGTAAGTAGGAAAAGTGGAGGAAAAAGTTGATGTGAAAGGTATAATGATGATATCTTTTTAATAAGTTGGAGTTACGAAGCAGAACATTTAAAAAGGGACGGAGGGAGTAGTTTATTACATTTACACTACACAGTTTAAAGGCTGAAAAGCCTAACAAATGAACAAAATACCTCATAAACATTGTGGAGACAAAACAGTGGCCTAAGGCCAAGTCACCCATGCAAGACCAACACACTGGAAAGCCAACAGAGCAAGCACACCTGCGAGCACGGGTTGGTAACTTGCGCGCGCCCGTCCAGGCTGTTTCCAGTACTTGTTCTCACATGACTGGGGTTTTGGGACATGTCCAGATATACCCCAGTTGGTGTTCCAACAGAACAGAAATAAGTATTGAAAGGCAAGCTAGCAGTTTTAACATAGGAAAGCAGTAAACTGGTTTTACATGCTCGTAGTGATGATCTATAAAGAAAATAACATAAAAGAACAAGGTCCCTATCCCCGCGCATATCTGAGCGCACAACTACAGAGTAGCGCGCGCGAGCTAAGGACCAACGCGCGCAGGTCCCTTGTTCACACGATTTTTGAACCTTGCTAACCTTAGGGCCAGGACTGGTATTGATTACCAGCCTTGACCCTGCCAGCCCCCCTCAGGGATCAGAACAGAGAGCAGCAGGTGTTTATACCTTTGAATGGGTTTGAAAGGATGTTTGAACTCGAAGTATTGAAAGGCTTGTTTGAGGGATCGTTTGATGCTTGTTTGAGGGTTGAGAAATGAAGAACAAGGGTGCTTGTAGCTTGGGAGAAGGATTGCTTAGATGGCTTTGGGTAACCAAAGTTTGTGAACCAAAAATTCTAACCAACCCTTTGCAATGATGGCCAAGGGGAGTATTTATAAAGGATGGGAGAGAGATATCAGCCAAAGGAAGGTTGGTGTCTTAGCCCTTTAGTCTTCCCTCTCATTGTATGGGAGGGAAAAATGTGTTTTTGTGGAGATGTGGACACCTCCTGTCCGAATACTACTTTTCAGGCAAAGTGGAAGCTTCTAATGTGCTGTACTACACTGATCATGACTTCTGCATGCTGAATAAAGCAAGTTTGACCAAACGCTGACCAGTGCGCGCGAGTAACCAGCGCGTGTTAGTTGTGGACTAGCGTGCGCGAGTCCAAGCCATCCTGTGCTAGTCCACGGTCAAACCTGACCATTTGACCAATACCTGGCACTTTGATCCGCGCGCGCTGGGTCTCAACCAACACGTGCTAGTAGGGTTTTAATAGGTTTAAGGGGTTTTCAAGCACTTCAAGTTCAAACACTCAACATTCCCAAGGTGCTCTTGATCCGTTTCATCATCGGGGAAATCAAAAACCAAAAAGAAAGAAAAGCAATCCAGAAGTCCAGATTGGGGTGTCTACAGCTAGCACACGGTAGCCCACCACACGGTTGGGCGGATCTAGTCCGGCGGCACTGGTACCTATGGATGGATAGCGTTTTGGGGGTGAAGAATGGGGGCTGGAATGGGTTTATGGGAGGACAGAGAGACCGGTAGTGGGTTACATTTTTAGGGAAGTGAAATAACAGGAGGCATCTTTTTCGGGATTATGATAAAAGGAACCATACCGTTTTTAACGTGATAAATCATGGAAATTACAATTACAATCTATATTATAAACAAAGTGGTTTTTGTCTATACATACAAACACGAGCACCTCTACAGCCATTGATCGCTTTCAAGCTAAGATCGTCGCCGTCCATTTTAGAGAATGTTGACTTAAGTGGTACTTTGACCTGTTTTTGTGGTAATATATACACTTTCCTTTTTAATTTATTAACTTTTGGTTTTTTCCATTTTAAATTGATATTATTTCAAGAGGGTTGATAATTAACATGTAAATTATTATCTTTTTTATTTTTTCTCTCTACCTTGGCATGAGCCTTTTAAAGTGAGGCAGAGAGCGAGTAGATTATATTGGACGGGTAGAGCAGACAACTTATTTGAGTTAGGACTATATTTCGTTTGGACGTGCCTTTAGGCACGTGCATTTCGTTTGGATGTGCCTTTAGGCACGGGCATCCACTAGTAAAATAAAAAAAGAGGTCAAGCATTAATGAAGGGTGCTTTGGGGATTTTTCAAAATTCAGGATGGGAACTTAATGATTCAAATCAGCTAGGATGGATACTTAAGTATCTATAGAGATCAGGATCCCTATTTAAGTTCCCCTTAGAGCTACTACAGGAGAGAGAAAATTTGTATATCATTGATCTATATTTGTTGATGACTCATGTAGCAAGTTGAACAAACACTTGGGAGCAACTAAGTAAAGTGCATTTTAAAGGGCTATTCAAACTTTGATGGTTTTATTTTGGTCCTTGAGTTTTAAGGACCCACATTGTCAAAAACGGAATTAATTTTTCACCAATCTCTGGTTTTGTTTTTTTGTTTTTCAAACTTGGAGGGAGAGAAAAGCTAAACTAAAAAAGCGTAGAGTACTTTCTTAGAATATTTTTCGGAGTATTTTCAGTTGTAGTGACTTACTTTTTAGATTAATATAAATTTCATTTTGCTGCCTTCTTTGAACATGCTCGAAGTTCCATAACCTTCAAATTGGAATGGATACAAAGGAGAAAAAGTCACAACTATTCTATCATTTCGGCTTATAGAACTCGCTCTATTGTACGAGTCCATTTGTTTAATTGATCAACCGATGATTAAATATTAAATTTTTGCCAAATATACAATCTCATCAATAGTGATTGCAGGAACAATATCAGAATCCATACCCTATATACTATTGTATATCTCACGTTTCGTGAGATCATATATCCAACTCAATCGTAATTCATATGGTAAATATACTATCTAAATACTAAATACCTGGTCACCTCATATATATGGTGCCTAGTTTTGTCAAAAGAGGGGGCGGCTATCAGTGTGTAAATGAAGCCAGTACTAAAATCCCAGTAGTATTTACATTTTTGGATTTTTCTTTTTTTTTTTTTTTTTGAAAATTGAATTCTACATTCCCTTTTTTGACATCTACACCTTTTTTCTTTTGGATTTTAGTGTTGAAAGTGTATGTAATTTTTTTGCTAGAAGACAAAAAAAGAAGTGTAGATGTCAAAAAAAGGAATGTAGAATTCAATTTCTTTTTTTTTTTGGGCTAAACTGAAATTCTCCGCATGCTCTGCCGTGGAGCTAGAATTTAGTTTTGTTCATCCTGGGTGAACATTGCCCTTCTTTGTATTAGTTGAAATGGTGTGAATCCCACCATAAAGTGATGTCATGCTTATCAAAAAGTGTATTGTATGGGTGAGATTGTCCTACACCATTTCAACTAATAAGAAGGAGAGTAAATAAAATTGCACTCCATGGAGCTACCTAGTCATGCGTATTCCAACTTCCAAACTAAAGAAATCAAATGTCCAAATTAGTTAGGTCACGGGAGTGTTATGGGCAAGTCAATGACAGAGAATTACTAATTCCCTTGATTCTCTGAGGATACAATATTGTGCATGGATTTCTCCCAGTGCAACAACTTAGCTTCTGCTTCGAAAGAAATTGTTATCTCATCAATTGAAGACCAACTTAGCTAGAGGATTCCACCCGCTGCTTGCCTGATTTAAATCTTGATCTTAAAATAACCATTGATCATTCTTCTTCAATATATCCATTGTTGTAGAGGAGAAAAAACAAATTGATCGATGAATCCACATTATCAAGGGATTCTGAATGAGACACGCGGCCCCACCCTTCTCTTTAATTAGATGATACTTTTAATCGGAGCATCATATCTAAAGAAAAGAAAAATTTTGGCAAGGGAGATCGAACAGCGAAAATATTGGATTTATGGCCTCATTTTGATAAACTGCATCATTTTAGTGAATATTTATAAGCAAGTTAAGGGAAGCCGATGAAGTCAAGAACGACTTAAACCATTTATTCTTTATGGTTGAAGAGGGAGGAGTACTCGGCTTAAAACATTGATATTCATTCAAGGGTTTAGGAAATTCTTGTAATTGTTGCAATTTATTGGATAGTTTTGGTTCACATGGCATAAATAGCTGTAACATATAATATGGCCAAAGGTAGTGAATTGTTTGGCAAGAGCCTAATCCCCTTAAGTAAAGTTGGAACATTTCTACATTGAAGGTTGATTGAAATTCGTACCATTTATATATCAAAATAGTGACTCATAAATGAAATGTACGTTGATCATGTAAATTCTATACATTGTTAATCGCCAGGTTATCGATCAATCCACTGTAAAGTTTGTCGGTTCCGATTTCATTCACTTATGCACGACTTAAATTTTTGTTTTGACAATAAACTAATTTTGTTAGCTAGACCAGAAATTGCACATGCATCAACCAGAATTGGATTTTGATTAGTAATAATTGTCTTTGGGAATTAGTCTAACTTAATTACAGAAGTGATGCAAAACTTGTAAATCTCCAAAGCTGGGCAGATATTCAAAATTAGAAACATCAAAATAGACAAAGTCTAACCGATATTTTGTGGGGTTTTGGAGAATATTAGTTTCTAGTGGATATTGCATTTACCTATCTGGGTGAAAGACAAGGATACGTAACAGTATAGCAAAACCCTATCTTTCTTGTTCTTCTTCTTTTCTTCACGGCTAAAACCTAGTGGTAGTTCAAGTCACATAAGGTTGTTCCTCACCCATCAGTCTTGAGTTGATATGTGGGACATGATGGTCGGGAGAGGAGGCTCTAATTTAACTTGCATTTCGGTTGGGGTCTGGTGGCGGAGCCCACGATGGGGTGACGGATCAGTGTTTTATCCCTGACCTGGTCAACTAGCACTATGGCTTAAGTTTGAACATTCCACGTCGGATGGGTTCCCAAGTTCATCGGGGGATCGCTATGCTAATTCGATCCAGCGGCTCCAGCCCACCCTTTAACCTAGAGAATAAAACCTAGCTAATTCCCGTATGGATTGCAAAAAATATCAGCCTTATCTAGAAGAGCATTGGTTAGGTTCCTGGCAGGGTGCATGCCATCAATACCTATCGCATTGGAATAACTCAGAATTAGGAAACTAAATTATAGAAACAAATAATTAAAGCCCTAGAGAGGTTCAAATGAACCCTCTTCTTTTCTTTTTTTTCTTCTCTTAATTGGGAGACAATTAATGACTGTGATGGTAGCTTCAAGCATACTTCTTTCCTGCGGAGTAACCCATGTGAATAGATTGCTTCCAACTACCGCAAAATCATGAGATGCGCGCAGCATGACCTTTTTCCTTGTACAACTTATCCAAAAACTAGGTACATCGCAACGTGCAAGGCACGTTGTCATGCCCGTTGAATTAAACGGATGTGGAATATTTGAACGGTGTGGTATATTTCTGAAACCGTAGGCTGCTTAAGTTTGAACTTCTGGAGCTCGCCCTCGAGCAACTCGATGAAATCAGATTCCTCCTTCACCATGTCCACCTAAAACTTCACAAATCACAGGAAAGAAAAAAGCCCAATTCAGTTTATGATTTTTATGTATTCTTTGATAGGATATGTATTTAATCTATAGAAGACACACTATTGTCTTTCTATATTTCAAAAGCGATAATGATAGTAGTTTTCAAAACATGCAATCCTAGGAAATGGACAAGAAGCCCCATCCACAGCAATCCTAGGAGTTACAGCATGACGTCCTCTCGAATACTTGAGAACACAACTCAGCTACACTTCGCAACAACATTAACTCCTGGAAAACCCTTAGGAATCTTGCTCTGAACCTCATATAGGAGCCTTAAAAGCCTACGAATCTCCTGCAAACCCTCTTGGAGGGTAGCCTCTCAAACCGACAAGAGATTGAACAAGTATACAAAACTTATTAACTACACAAAGTTCAATTCCATCTGTTGTAAAACTTTTGATTGAGCTAATGAATAAAGCGAATAATTGAAGCCACCAAATGATTGTCTAATAAATAGAACCAGAATTGAGTGATAAAGACAACACAAAATGAAAAAGCCAAACAACCAATTAGAGTTTAATAGATCAACAAGAAACCAAAACCCAAGGGAGAGAGAAAGCCTGACATTCATGAGAATTGATGCTCCAATCTGTGGGCTGACTCCAAGTTGGAAAAGGGAAAGCTCAAGTTCTCCCGTGAAATCACCTGAAAATATCGATGATGATCGAAGAATGCAACTTTCAGAATAATATGGTTAGCATATGCATATTGACTGAACTCTACAAATGATAGAAACGACAAAGTATAAACGTGTAAGAGTTTAGAAATGGACAACCACCAAGTCCCCTCTTAGGCTCTTACAACCATTAACCAGTAACCATCCTAAAGGCAGGATCAACCCCATGTCTCCAAAACCACCACCTAAAGATTGATTAAAGGAAACAAACATCTTTGCCTAAGTTACAGCCGAATCAAATTCATGTAAGCATGGGTGAGCATGCACACACATACACAACACGCGGGGATGGGGGATATATACACTACAATTGGAGTTCAAACTTAGAGGGCTCTATCATGTTTCTATTTCATGTTTTGAGCTTAATGGTCTTTGCACTTACACTAATTTGAAGAAGAGAGACTTCGGATTTATATTTTTTCCTTACTGCTCATATTACATAGATTCCGAGATCTCCCAAATAGCAGGAAGATTATTTAGCCAGAGCTAGGACATACAACAAATAGTAAGAGGAAAAGAAGGGGGGAAAAATTTCAAGAGAAGTAAAAACCAGTTTTACCATAAGTGGAAGACAATGAACAAAAAGAAAACAGTAAAATCTCTTCAACTGTAAGAAACCTCACCTCAGAAGACAACCTTCGTTCTTTATTCAAGTGCAGAAGCTGAAGCAGAGCAAACAAATTATTGTTGTTTACCTTGTACAGTGAATCACCAATAACCGCGTAACACATTTTAGATCCAATAACAATAGGTATATTAGTATAGGCATGAAAATCAGAAATATCAGCAGCTTGCAAGGTAATAATGGAAGTTATGCAAGCATGTGTATGGAATAGGAGCTAACATGGGTTTTACTATAACTGAGGGAAAAAACTCACATTTACTTGAGAGTCACTCTGGAACATACGGGAGGACTATCTAAACATTGGATACTTATCTGCTTCTGATGTAATGTTTGCTCAGATACTCAATGTGAACTCTTGATTTACCACACATTTAACAAAGGTTTTTTTTTTTCCTCCCCAAAATGTGGAATTTACATTACTCCTGACATCTTTGAATCCAACTGGATATATATTGCCAATACTTGTACGAGTTTTAAGTTATGATAGGAATCCATAACTAATTGACTAATGTTATGCCATGTGGTAAAAGTATCTGACTGGCATCATTGGAGCCCTATGGACCCCTCACTAATTATATCCCATAACCACGTAGAGGAACATCTAGTGGTTCAGGGTAACACTTCTAGTTAGTATGGCCTAAAGTCTCATCTCTTGAGAACGTTTCTTCTTTTGATTCAGCATGTTTGAGAGAGGAAAAAAAAAGGGATATATTCGATACAAACCAGGAAAGCTAACAACAGAAAAAAGGCAATAACCCTTACTCCAAGCAGTCCTAGAAAGCAGGGTTTATCAAAAAGATAAGCTAACAATAAATGCTTCGAATCTTTCTGCACACAGTTAGTCAGTTACAATAACGGGCTGTCAAAGTTTTGAATCTATAGAAGTATCACCTATTTTTCAAATAAGGAAACCATTATAATGATAAGCAAAAACTGAATACCACCACCACCTCCCAGAAAAAAACACCCACAGAAAAAAGACCTCCCAACCCAAATCCAAAAATTGTGGATGCACTATGTTCCATAAAGTTGCATTTGCCAAACTCAGGTTTACATCTTAACCTTGAAAAAGGATAATAGTTTGTTCAATGCACAAAATACGGCTATGAAGGGCATTATCATACCAATCATATTCTGAGCAAAAGTAGGTGTAAAATTTGTTGAACAATTGCAGATTTGTAAGTACTTACTGTGACGGTTTCAACAGAATAATAACCACGGTCAACATAACCTCCCATGAGTAATAACTAATAAGTAATTTGTATCTGGGCACTGCCAACAAGAAAAGAAAAAAAGAAACCTGTTATGATAGCATACCATCACTTTATCCTTAAAGGAGAAAAAATATATGGGAATGAATCGAATGATAGATGATATATTGATATGCTATAGCTAGTACAAATACCTTCCCTCCAATGTGAAAAAGTTCCGCAAGATCATGAAACTGTTCATGAATGTCACCACAAATGGTCACAGAGCTTTTTACAGGCTGGATGGCAGCAGAGAATAAACAGTCAATTACACATTCCCATGGAATACACTATGAATTTTGGCAAATAAAAAACTCAGAAAAGTTAATTATGTGATAGTATGGGTTAATGTTGACCCTTTCTCCAACTTGACAGTAAGAATTTTGGTACAAATCAAAAGAAATATTTTATGATTTCAAAATAATGAAACCTAAAGGCAACAAACCATCAAAACCCAACATCTTACGAAGGTAGCTGAGCTAGGGTAATGCCACAAATGCAAACATGCAAGTTATGCAACACAAATCAACAAGGGGAAAAACATTAAAACCAGCTAAGCATACTGCATACCAGAGAAAGAAATTTCTGCAAAATTGACAGAAAACCAACAAATCAAAAGAAACTCTATGATTTCGAAACAATGAAACCCACAATACTAAGATGCATCAGAAATCAAGAAGGTAAAAAAACATCCAAAAACTAAAAATACTAACCTTCAATACTAACATGCAACAGAAATCAAGAAGGGAAAAAACATCAAAAACTAAAAATACTAACCCTGAATGAACAAACCGCTTTCAATAAAAACTCAAAAAGCAGAAAACCGGAAGAACAAAAGCAACAAATCGAAACGCTACATCTTACGCACCTAGCGGAGCCATAGTAATGTCTCAAAAACACACATGCAACACGAATGGAGAAGGAAAACCCAGAACTTAGAAACCAGAAAACCACAAGAAGAAAGCCCAACAGTTACCTCTCAACAACGGTGACGAGCGCACCAACCAGAGAAGATGTAACTGTTAGAGCTGAGAGAACAAAAGCCTGTAAGACATGGGGAAAAACCAGGGTAGATCGAACGGCGAAGCTCCGAGAAGATGTTATCAGAGCTGAAAGAACCGGCCCACCCAAATTAAGAAAACCTCTGATCTGGAGAGAGAGAGAGAGGGAGAGAGAGTGTGATGAGGGTTTGTCGTGGTGAGAAGAGAGGGGAAGGGAGAGGGAGAGAGAGAGAGAGAGAACGGCGAAGGTTCGTGAGAATATGTACTTCTGAGAGCTTCACCCCCATCGCGCCACGTACTCCACAGTGTACCAGAGGAAAAATGACAATCAAGGACAACCAAACAAACACACATCTGCAGCAATTAGAGGGCAAATTGGTCCAAATTGACCCAAAATTGGCTAGCGAAAGAATTGCCAAAGTGGTTCTTCTTTAAGAGAGGTAGGAAATAGTTGTACATGCATTTGCATGAGATGATTGGTCATAAGTAGGCCAATACATATATCTACCATTCAAATTCCCTATTTTGGTATGGTAGGAGCAAGTATAATATTGGAATTAATTTTCTAATCTTTCCTGTTCCAGAACTGCATATTCTTTCAAAGAAAATTCATGTTAAGGTACAAATCCATGAACCACACTCCCATGTGTATGTTAGAAGGCAGAGACGGATCCAGGAATATAGCCTAGTAGGGGCAACTGTTAATTATATTAGTGAAAGTTCATTTTTTTTAGTCAATCACTGTAAGATCATGCACAATTAAGGCATGCATTACTATAAGTTACAAAAGTTTATAACGTATACTTTAAGTTAAATTAGGTAAAAATGAGCATAAAATCTCAGACAAAATTTTTGAAGTATATTTTAAATGAACATCGACAAATTTTAGAGTGATCGAACTAGCTTTGTTAATGATTTTATTTTTAAATACTTCTTCCCGAATGTTAATAAAGAGACTCAAGAAAAAAATAGTTCCAAATCGGTGCTTGGACATAATACTCTCTGAGAAACATATATCTTCGAAATAGAAAAACTTCTTTACGGAGGAAACCGTAAATAAGTGTATACGGAGGTGCATCACGATCGTCCAAAAGTGTTTTGAAAGTTCCGGATGTTAATGGAACTTTTCCGTAATGATAAGGTGTTCAACAACTCTGAGCCAGAGGTTACGGAAATTTGTGACTTAGTGGAGACAAGAGTCGCTTTTTTGGATCAAATTAAGCGAAATTCGATATTAAGCTTTATCAAGTGGACTTCAAAAGGGCTTTGTGTTAGGATTCTGATCATCCTGAGGTTCTCCTGTGTGCACGCTAGCCTAATCCGTTGGGGAGTATCCACAGAGTTCACACCACATCACGTAGACCCAATATATATTGAATGACCTATATCCACTTAAAAGGCTAAGCCTTGTAAGTGGTGACTGGTGAGTCATCCAATTGTATATTAAGGTCCAACATTTTTTCAATTTATTCGATGGGGGACTTAATCCTTCACACATATTTCTAACAATTTCCCCCTCATGTGTGAACCATGCATTGGGCCTTAGTTCCCCCTCGATCTGATCCACTTGACTCCCCCTTAATCCTTGATCTATTACCATTCTCCAACACCGTGTCCGAACCCGGGCTTATTCACCGCACCCACTCCATCAAGAGCCACTTTGCTTCCAGCCACCTGCCGCACGCACTAGGAATTTTCATGCTCCATCTCCACGAGAGCCACCTTGCTGCCGGACATCGGCTGCACGCATTAGGAATTTTCCTACTCCATCGAGAATTACAAAACAAATTCATTTCATTATACACATGCAAATTCACTAATGCTGACTGGGTCGGTTCTATGGATGATAGACGTTCTACTTCTGGCTACTGTACTTGGGAAATTTGATTACTTGGCAGAGTAAGAAGCAATTAGTGGTCGCTAGCTAGGTCTAGCGCAGAAGCTGAATATAGAGCTATGGCTCATGGTGTTTGCGAGCTCTTGTGGCTCCAAACCTTGTTACGTGATTTGGATTTTTCTAACAGCGGTCCTATGAAACTCTAGTGTGATAATAAAGCTGCTATAAATATTGCTCATAATCATGTTCAACATGACAAAATGAAGCATATTGAGATTGACAGACACTTCATCAAGGAGAAATTGAGCGAGGGCTTGATATGTATGCCTTTTGTGAGGTCTAAAGATCAGTTGGCTAACATATTCACAAAAGGGCTTGGCAGCAAGAGTTTTCACTCCCTTGTGTTCAAGTTGGGCTTGATAGATATCTTCGCACCAACTTGAGGGGGAGTGTTAGATTATGGGTTTATTTGTAATTAGTTTATTAGTTGTTCTATTGTGTAACTAGTTCATTCTCTAGGACCACAGTGTAATTAGTTTAATGTGTCGTATAAGTATTTCACGTCAATGAGAAATAACCTAAGTTCTGTGTTCCCGTTTCACGTCTCTCTCTCTTTACATCTTTGAAAAACGGAAACCTCTCAGTATGACCCACTAAATATAGAAAAACAATAGCAGCAGATACTAAAGATCCCAAACAAACAATGTCACAATGAAGGAGAAAGCGATCCACGGACCCTTCTGAATGCATGCAACAATTCGAAAGCAAGAAACCCTCTTTTTTTGAAACGGACAAGAATCCCTCTTAGTAGAAACATTAATAGCTTTATTGAATTATCTCTCTCATAAGCCTACGATTCACGAGAGATTTGATTCACCCGTGTATAAACGCTTCCAGTCTACTTTACGATTCAAGCCTAAATTGGTGACCGAATATATTATAGTTGTCAAATCATGAATAGAAAAGTTACTAGCCAAGAGATTTTTGTTTGTCATTTTCCATTTTTTAGGCAGCAAAAGGACTCTTTGCATCAAGCCGTCAGCTCTCGGCAAGAGAAGCAAGTGCCATACCTATTAGACCACATGATTATCAAAAAAATGCAGACCTAGGTAGGACTAAACAAAATAGATATTGAATACTTAACATCAGATTTAGGCTTCTTTCTCAAAGAGCTAATGCCTCCATTCCAGAGCCTTGGTTTTTAAAGATAATTCGGCAGGCTCTTTAAAGATTTGGCATTCCTTTCTGCCCAAATATTGTAGATAGATGCAGCTGTAGACAGCTTATAATTAATCAGAATGACTCCAACTTTTCCCAGCTTTACATAGCATAGCCCAATCGAATTCTGTATTTAGAAGGGATGGACCCCTAGAAACCCCATTTAATTGTCTAGAGTTGGTTTTTGTACTCGCGCGTGGAATAGAAATTGCTTTTGTTTCCTACTCTATCTAATGTTCTTGAGTTCTCTTCTAAGTAGGTTAGAAGAGATTCTATGTACCTTGAGGGTGTGGACACTTGTAATTTTAAGGGGGTTAACCAGTAAACCATAGGGAGAAATAACAATGTTAACCAGTAAACCATAGGAGAAGAGGAATCACCAACTTGAAGCCAACTTCCAATCGGATCAAAAGGCAAAAAACTAAAAGCATGCAATACCATGTCTCTGTTTAAGGCAAGTGTTCCAGAAAAACTATGGTCTAGATCAAGTTGTGACATTTATTCTCTCTCTCGCACGCATAGTCGCGGGAGCAGAAACCTGTTATGCTGTGGCTTATGGCCAAGCTGCTATAATGTTGTCTGATTTGTGAGTTCAAGATCTTGCACATTTGACATTTAGGCGCTGCATTAACTCTAAACATCTTTGACTAACCTCACTGATAAGGAAATAAAAAATGCATAATATCAGTGAGATGATTGTTTCTAAGATCACAGGCAGGAACCATTCTCACAATTTGTGAAGAGACATATAATCTTCCGGCCTTCCTTTTACTTTTTGTTATCATTTTTGGGCTAAATGTTCGGGCCTTATGGAGAAGGAAATAAAGACGGCCACCATTCATTGGGTCGAATGGAAGGGAAATGACATAGATCAAGGGGACTAGGCTATCAGGAAGAACAATCTAGCTATTAGCAAAAACTTCTTAATAACTATGCAAAAATTTGTGTATATATAAGCACCAGTACTGCACCAGCCTGGGGGACAAAACACACAACCGAACGAACGCAAGTATTACGAGTAGTAGGGGGATATGTATTACCTTTTCTTCGGTTACCAATTAGCATCCAACTTGGGGCGCACTAAGGTGCTTAAACGAACGCACTTGACCGGGTCAATCATATCAAAACCGCCGATCTCCATAACCTTGAGGACGCTGTTACGGTGCTTGAATTGGACATAAGCGTAGTCATCTTCGACCTGGCAGTGCTCGATCTCGCCCCACACTCCAAAGCCCACGGAGTGCAGGGCTTCCAAAGCGTCGTCATCAGTGAGGTACGGGTGGTCGAAGCCGATGCCTTCGTTCACATAAACCTGGCGCTGGACGGGGTCCAAGTCGGCCTGCTCCTCGACGGTCTTGATGAAATCGGGGACCTTGGAGATGGCTTCCTTGACGAGGACCATCAGGTAGTCCTCCCCGAAGGATTGTACGAGCTCCATGAGGGGCTCCCCCTCCTCCTCATCCCCATAGTTGTTCATCATCGAAGGGAACGATGGTATCATGCTCTCGTTTCCAGAAGTAAAAATCCTCTGGGGGGGTTTGCGAGAGAAGAGCACGAACGAGGGATAGCACCAGAAGGGCCCGCGGGAGGGTTGACGGTTCCCGATGTTCTTGCGGGGATCTTTGACCGCCATCCGAGCCGCCTTTCGGTGCTTGAAGAGTATGCGAGCAGAGACCCAACGGAAGCGCCTGGTGCTGAAGGACTCGATCTCGCCGTACCTCTCGAAGAACGATCTCAGGGCCTCGTCGGTGACGTCCAAGTCGGGGATATTCACGCAGAGCATGCGCTGGGCGGGATCCTCGTCGGCCAGCTGGCGAACCCTGTGGATGAAATCGTGATCCTTGGAGACGGCTTCCATGACGAGGAACACCAGGAAGTTTTTCCCGAAGCCTTCTACAAGGTCATCGACTTTCTCCTTCTCCACGACATTTTTTTGGGATTGGGATCGACGACGCTTACGGCCGCCCTCCTGCTTCCTGCTGGCCGAGGGCGAAGTCTGTGCCTTGGTGGTGGTGGTAGTGGTGGTAGTGGTGGTGGTGGTGGTGGTGGTGATGGTGGTGGTGGTGGTGGCGGCGGCGGCGGATGAGCGCGTTACGGGCATGGCCTGAAGAATTGAGAATGTGGAGGCTAGGGTTTTCTTTTCTTACTGTGGAGGCTAGGGTTTCATCAGTCTATTGGAGAGAGAGAGAGAGAGAGAGAGAGATTTTGAGGGGAGAGTCGAAGGAGAGAGAATATTATCATACATCCTATGCCGCTGGGTTATTAACATAAATTAAATGACTTCTTTTTTTGTCCATATTAAATTTTTTTTGTGCATCGGTTAGTTTTTTGTCAAATTTTTTATTGATTATTGCTTCGCCACGATGAGAAGAATCTAAAAAGTAAAATATTATTATCGAAACTCAATTTTTTTAATCAAAACAAAAATAAGTCAATAAGGAAAAAAAAATTATCTTTATCAAAAAAATATGAGTTTCGATCGTGATATTTTATATTTTTGATTTCATGTCATGATGAATTAATAATTCACAAAAAAAATTGAAGAAAAACTAACAAATGCAAAAAAAATTGAATAAAGACCAAAAATAAATCATTTGACTTATTTAGGCCAAACTTTACCGGGATCTAATCCATCTTTCAGTCTTCCACCCTTTAAGAAAAAGCATGTTTAGTCCTTATTTAAAAAAAATCACGTTTGTTAGTCATGCGTCAAATTTTTGTGAATTATTGATTCGTATTCGTCTTGACGAGATGAATCGAAAACGCAAAAAAAAAATTATTTTTACCCAAATATTTTGAAAAATAACCATTTTTTAGTTTTAAAAAAAAAGTTAATTTTTCTTACTTTTTTTTTTGCTTAAAAGTGCTTATTTCTCAAAATATTTGTTGTTTTCCAAAAATAAATCATTTGGCTTATTTAGGCCAAACGTTACCTAGATCTAATCCATCTCTCAGTCTTCCACCCTTTAAGAAAAAAGCACATTTAGTCCTTATTAAAAAAAAAAAGTTTGCGTTTGTTATGCGCTAAATTTTTGTAGATTATTGATTCGTCTTGACAAGACGAATCAAAAAGGCAAAAAAAATATTTTTACCCAAATATTTTGGAAAATAACCACTTTTTAAGTATAAAAAAAGTCAAATTTTCTTTTCTTTTTTTTGCTTAAAAATGGTCATTTCTCAAAATATTTAAGGTTTTCCAATAATCTACAAAAATTTAACGTAAAATTAACAAACGCAAAAAAAAAAAAATTAAGGCTCCGTTTGGTTGGGTGTAAAATATTTTACATGAAAAATATTTTCAGCTGTAAAATATTTTACAGGAAAATACAAGTTTTACAATTGTTTTTGGGTGTTTGGTTGAATTGTAATTTTACTGTTACACAAAATAATAACTCATCTAATTTGCATGGAGTAGTATTAAAGTGAAAGTAGAATTGATATTTGGAGGAAGTCCATGAGAGAGATGAAGGCCATGGTGTGCAAAGGAATGCAAGTGGGTAGAGAGAGAGAGTCTTGCTGTTAGTTAGAGAGAGAGAGGACCTTTTTCCACGTGTATTGACGTGGCATGAGGGAATACGAGAATCCCTTTGTCGAGCAGTTGTTCAATAGAGGTGATGGTCGAATATGCAAAGGGTGCGTCGCGTAGGAAATTGACTTACCGGTTTTTCGGCTGTAAATTGTTTTACGGCCATAGGTGTAAAACATTTTACAAAAAAGTTTATTTTCCGTGCATTTGAACAACCAAACAACGAAAATTACGTAAAATATTCTTGACAAAAATATTTTACGTCCAAACAAACGGAGCCTAAATAATGACAAAACATGCACTTCTTCCAAAAGTCCTAAAAGTTACACTGGAATCCTAGTACATAACAATACCCTAGAGTTTAACCCATGAAACAAATTAGACCCAGTACTTTTTTAATTGTATCAATGCAAACCCAATACTTACTGTACGACACCAATTCTAACCCATTGTTCCTTCTTTTCTTTTCTTTTATCAATCGGTAGATATTATTGCATTACAAATTCGATGAAAAGTCCAAAGACGCAATCCGTTGAACCTAGCTAGGAAAATCTCCCTACCAAGACATGGAATGCTCAATAAAAAGGACATATTTAACTATTTCATGAGCCGTCCAATTTCAAGTACGAGGAATAAAACAAAAAGAAATAGCATACAAACAACTGACTAATTTTAATGATGATATCCACATTAGCATTGGCCCCTATCTCCTTCTTTAGCATTTTGATGATTCCTTGCGCATCACCTTCCAAAACGAAAGTTGTATTCGACTGATCCTTTGCTACCTCCGCTTTTAGCCAAGCGAAAACCCCATGCCTCAACCATTTCTGTCGAGTAAGTCCACTTTGATTTTTCAGTTTTTCCCTGTCGGGAGGAACCCATCTGAGATCATTGGCCTCAATTCGGTTGGCTGTAACAGCTTGACAAAATTCATGATGCTCTTCCACGGCATTCACACAAATTTTCATTTCGTTCACCCAAGAGCTACAAAACACCCATTCATTTCTAGATTTCCAAATCTGCCAACACAGACTTGCAAATAAGCCCAGCATTTTCCTTGAATCTTCTCCCTTAGTAGTAATGTTCCACATGCTACTCTATATTTCATCTAATTTGTGTCCGACTCAACATCGAATCTCAGGTCTGAACCAAAATGGAGAGGAGCCTGACGTTGGTTGCTCGATCGCGTCTAAACAACATGTGATCAACAGTTTCTGGGCACATCCCACACATCGACCATAATATTGGATCGACATGCGCGCACTCTCCTCTGAAAATTTCATTATTAACCGGGAGTATATTATGCATACTCCTTGTCACGACCTGGATTTTTAGCATAAATAAATAAAGCTTTCTCAAATTAAGTTCTTCGAATATAATAGTAAATACCCCAAATAGTTCCCACCTGTTAAGCTTGGCAAGACAAGTCCCAATTTCAAAAGGATATACAATTTTGGCACTCCGGCCCCAAATAGATTACAAGCGTTTGAAAGGACAAACCATTAAGTTACAACCTCATCTTTATCAAAAGGAAGTCTATTACAAAGATGACTATGTAACTAAATCAAAGTTAGCTTCCAAAAGTCCTTTTCACATCCATGCACGCATTTCATGCAGGTCACTGTCTCGCATTTAAACCTGAAAATAAAGATTAGGTTGAGCCACACTAGCCCAGTAGGAAAATCTTTAACAACTCTATGTGTAAATATGATGGTACGTGCAAAAGGATGAAGACAAGGGGATTTAATGCAATCGATGCACGATAATCAATTTACGAGTGTACCAACATTTGATAAGCTCATTCTAAGATTAATCATTGCTATGATATGCCAACTAGTTCATAAGACATCAACAACTCATGCTATAACAACAAGACTCTCTATCACCAACTTCCACCAATGGTATTTCCACCCCTTGCGTTACCATATAGCACCATGAGGACTGCCATGTTACCACCCCATGCGTCACGGCGTCCCCCAACGACTTGGGTCTCCATACTTCCACCCCTTGCGTTACGGAACCACCAAAGCCTTCGTATTTCCACCCCTTGCGTTACGAGACTTACTAAGCCAACTCCCAACTCAAACCATAAGTTCTCACTCTATATGCAAGTCAAGACTTTTCCAAGATCATATTCTTACGTGGACATCTTACAATATGCCAACAATGTCACAAACATGCCAATATTATCACAAATGCACTATAAGCCATCACAAATACCAACAATCAATAGAATGCACTTAAAGGATGTTTAACCAAATAATTCCTTGATCATTCCTCACGAATGGATGGCCAATGGGTCACAAATATCATACACAAGTCATAGGAAGTCGAAACGATAGAGCGAGGATCCTAGGGGTAGCCAATGGATGTTGAGAGGCTGACACACCTTCACTCTAATGGTCATAACTTTTTGTGTACTTAGAGGTTTAAGGTGATTTTGGTGGCAAATGAAAGCTGACTTCAAGACCTTCGAATCGATTCCAAGTTTGCATGAATTGGACGTCGGACGAGAAAGTTATGGCCGTTTGAAATTGGGCTGAATCCCAGAAAGTGAGCAGAACTTCCAGAGAGAGGAGGGATCGATCCCTCCTCCATTGGGGATCGATCCCCAAGGGCAAAAAGTCCAGATTTGAATGAGGGATTGATCCCTCATGTTTGGGGGATCGATCCCTAGGCGATTTTGGGCGATTTTCTGCAGATTTCGACAGCTTTCGAAAGGAACGAGGGGGGACGATCAAGGCTCGATTTTCACACTATATCAACACATAAACACATAAAAGAGGTAAAGAAGTCCCTACCTCACGACGATAACCAAGATCCACAAGGTTTGAGCAAGCCCTAGCCCTTTTCGAACCTCCAAGCTTCGATTCAAGCCTTGCCCGGAGAAACCCAAGGACCTCCAAGCTCAAGAACGAGATTGCAATGTTGGAGGGAGGTTGATCCTTCAAGTTTTGAGGTTTTAGAGTGGAGTTTTGAGTGAGGAGAAAAGAGAGTGAGAGATCGGCAGAGAGGGAGAGAGAGACGCCGGATGAAAGAGTGATGGGAGATGACAAAATGATTCTCTACATCACTCACACTCACTATTTATACTCACACATCTTTAAACCACACATTCACCCTTCAACCTTCTATTCTTTCTCTTTGGTCCTCAATCTAAATATTCACCAATAAATCTCAATTTTCCAATTAAGCATTTAACAAGCAAATTAATAATTTAGGATTTTCCGGGTCTCTACACTCCTCCACATAAACTCACTAATTATGTGTTGCAATTCTCTTTTTTGAAAGAAAAAAAAAAAAGGTGTCCAGGTCATCTTAACCGCACGTTTACTAATCTTGGGGACCATAAACTCACTGCTTGCTTGCGGGGGCGCATTTGAAGCTAGGCTTATGCTTCGTATGAGTTGTCCCCAAAGAAGTTGATAGCATGTCACACTATCGATTTTCAACATAATAAAAATACATTTTTACATAGATAAAAACATCAATAAACATGCCAAGTAATTTCATTGAAACCAATGTTCTGTCATAAGGTAGTTGCGACGAATTACAGCCAATATACCCAAAGTGAAGACAAAAGAGTGTATTTAGTTTAGTACATTCATCCGAAAATCAACGAATATAAATGAAGTTACATTTTCATCTTCCCAAAATGTGTAATACAAAAGATGAAAATATAACTCTCCAAAAAAGCTTTCAAAAGATGATCATATGATGCACGCCAAGTACTCCAGACTATGTGTTACATCCCGACTTTTATATAAATGAAATGAAATGATAACAAGAATAAAAAAGAAGAAAGGGGTTAACATTTAGCGGCCCGCTTACCGTTAGGATTTTAAAAAATGATATTTTTCAATTAGAGTATTTTGTGTATTTGTCAATATTTTTATTAAAACTAGGGCTTGTAAATTGGGATTTTTCATTGTTAAATTAGGGAATGTAAGTTGGGTTTTTTATTGTCAGTCACCTTGATTACTTCTTAATATCCACAATCCACACTTTTTGCTCATTGTCTTTTAAGAGCACTTGCGTTGCTTGAAGAGGATGTATCTATACTTGAAGAAATATTACAATTAATGAGAGAAATTAGTCCAGGAAAAATTAAATTAGTTACCATAACCTTTGTCAGATTTTGAAGAATATGCTATTAGAAATATGCGGCTAAATTTACAGCTAAATATACAAGAATCAATAAAAATACAGGAAACAAATGCAATTTTGGATTCATTCTCAAGTACTTCATGCCCAATCTTTGGCTTTGTTTGTAGCATTGCCAGCCAATTACAAAACTAAACTAGATTAGCAATTACAGATTGTGATAGCATTCGCTAAATTAACTTTTAAATCATACGGAAATAAAATGAAACAAACACCTTTGGATTCCTTTCCAAGTAATTTTTCCCATTTTTAGGCTGGATTCATTTTCAAGTACTTCCCCCCCCCCCCCCCCCCCCCCCCCCCCCCCCCCCACATTTAGGTTGTGTTTGGACCTTTGGGCCTTGGATTTGTGAAATATTTTGAAGCGAATGTAGATGGTTAAGGAAATTTCGAAAATAGTGAAGTGAAGACAATTATTTCCCGGGTTTCGGTAAAATATTACTCCTACTTCCATTTTCTTATAGTAGCTAAACATAGTATTAGAGCATTCACATATCACTCTTTACTCCCCTTTGAAAACTAAAATAACGAGAAAATACGTAAAAATAGGACTTCATCAGCCTCGTTGGGAAAACCGGGAAATTAACATTTGCAAATAATGAGAAAATACGTAAAAATAGGACTTCATCAGCCTCGTTGGGAAAACCGGGAAATTAACATTTGCAAATAACGAGAAAATACGTAAAAATAAGACTTCATTAGCCTCGTTGGGAAAACCGGGAAATTAACATTTGCTACAGTTGCTTGCTTCTTCAAGTGAGGCACTGTTCACTCCATTAGCAGTATTTTATGTTTTTGGCTCAGATTGAATTTTGTCTTCATCTCATATTTTGTTTCACGTCCCAATCCGAACAACAAAAAGTCTACCTAATTTCTACCACACATTTCTACCGCACGCGTATGGGGCCAACTCCAGGTTTCACAAAAATACAAAAAAAATGCCCATAAATTTGAAAATAATTTTTATGGGATCCTGTAAAAAATTAACTCCAACGGATATCGATAAGTATTTTTTCTAAATGCATTGGATGAAACTGCTCAATTGCTTAATTTCGCCCTTACGAATCCAGAAAAAATACTTACCAATATCCATTGGAGCAGATTTTTTACAGGGTCCTATAAAAAATTGTTTTAAAATTTATGGGTAATTTTTTGTATTTTTTTGAAATTCGGAGTGGGCCCTACACACGTGCGGTAGAAATGTGCAGTAAGAGTAAAACTGCTGATCCAAACAAACGGCAAAGAAAATAATAATAAATAATGTACAAATAGGCAAAGAAAATATTATATTTATAGGGCCTAGTTAGAATAGAAAGTCTGATACTGTAGATATTTTAAAAGTGGGTAAATAAAGTAATAAAGTGACATTTTAAGGTGTAAATTGGTCTAAAATGTAGAGAGACTAATGCGGATGCTCTTAAGAGTTACAACATCACCGTTAGATCCAAATCAACAAACAAGAATTGTAAACAAAACACAACAATAAACAAGCTCTATTGAAATAGGTCTCTGACTAGGGGTGAAATAAAAAGTCAAAAAACCGGTTAAAAAAAAAAAGAAGAGGCTGGTTTCATTTGGTTTATTGTAATATCAGTTCGGGTCGGGTTGCTTTAAAAATCTTAGAAATAGTAAAAATAGGTTTGGTTTTGGTTTTTCAGTCCATTAAAAACAGGAAATTCCTGGCCAGTCCCATTTTTTTGCCATCTATTCCATCCAAACCTTTTTTTAAAGTACTATCACATCCAGACCCTTTTTAAAGATACTCTTACTATTTTGTCCTTGTAACTATTTACACTCATATTTCACACCTTTGCAGAATTCACATCCCCTAGAATTCACACCTTTTTCAAAATTCACACCCGTGTACAGAATTCACACTCTTTTTAGAATTCACACCCCTAGAATTCTTGAGATGTGAATTGTGGGTGAATTCTTGGTGTGAATCCCCCAAAAATCCAAGAATTCACACGCCAATAAAAAAAGAGGACGCCATCATCTACCCATTATAGATTAAAATAAGTTCTCGTCATTATTTCTTATAAAAAGAATATTTAGCATACAGAGAGAGAGAGGGGGTAAGAGAGAGGACCATCTTCTTTCTTTTTCCTTTTCTGCAACGCAACTCTGCTGCTACTTCATCTTCTTCGTCAAAGACACGCTAGTTTCACGTACTAGAGTTGAACTACCCATGTGGTGGCTACACAGCTCCATTTTTTACGGGCCCGGTATCAATCTATTCATATCGTCAAGATGCACGAGACTCATGTATCAATTTGAGTCTTAGATCAAATTTTCGTTTATACAAAGCAGCTCTTCGGGCAACGTGTGAGAGCCACACCGGGATCTTTTCAGCGACAGAAAGGGTTCTCAAGAATCGTCTTGATGAGACGATGTTGTTTTTTGGTGTCGAAGTTGATTTTCGATCACTTCTCCATGCCAACCAAAAACAACTCTACTTCGACGTCGAGTTGCCGACGCCCGCAACGAAGAACAACTCTCCTTCGTTCCTTATAGGTATACCCGCACGTCGACGACCAAATGCGAAGTGAGGCAAACTCCGGCGACCACGCTGTACAGCGGTAGAAGGTTTGTACAAAGGTCTGAACTCCAGCTATGAAGGAGACGAAAGGATTCTAGGGATTCTCTACTTCGTTCCATGTTGTACAACAAAGGATTTGAGCGGGTGAAGACGAAAATGGGGGTAATTTGGACAGATCACTTAAAACAGGGCTTATGTAGAAAGAGTGCAACGCGGAGTGGGGCTGGACGGGACGCGGGGACAAAACAGGGCCGACCGGTAAGAACCCCCAATTAAAATCGTATGAATCGAGCCAATTCTCTTAGCCCAAAATTTGAGGAAAAAGCCTAAAAATTCATCTCCAATGAATATCCTTTTTCCTACCCGTGTCATCACTCTATAAAACTGACAAATATCATTACTTCTAGGATACATTACATTGTCAGTCCAACCAAATTAATTTCTTAAAACTTTAACTAATCTTAAATGGGATCCAGTGGCCACTGGAATTATTGTAGCCTTCACCAGAGGGGCTGCAGCAATCCTGTGTGCTACTGATGGTTGTTGTAGCACACACAGGATTCTCAGGCTACCTATAAATTGTTTTGTTGTCCAAACCTTACCCATACTAAAATATAGTTTTGCGAATTTACGAAGATCATGGTGCTTTTTTTTATATACGTTGTTCCAGCTTCTCACATTCAAGTAGCTGTTAGACTCTCTGAAAGTAAGGCGTGGTTCTACGTTTGTCCATAACAATGGTTTTGATAAAGAATTTGATGACTCGTACAAATGTTTCAGTACCCTAAGTCGGCTCAACCCCATACTGAGAAAATCGAAGAAATGTTGATTGCTTCTCCTATCTAGAAGAAATCACCCTCTCTTCCCTCGATCGTGAAACCTACCATCAATGCTTCTATCTTAATCCATTCGGACAAAAAAAAGGTTTCTGTACACATTCAAGCCCCAAATCGCTGTCAGAGATTTCCCGGGAGGAAATCGATCTCGATCAGACCATGCATAAGATGAAAAGTGGCGTCCTGCACCTCGAATGCTACTTTTGTAAGCTTTTACTATTCACTTTTTGAATAACAATTAATACGTCAAACTTGTTTTTTCCTTGATGCAGATTCAATTTTAATAGTTAGATTCTTATTTTATTTATTGTCCTTTGAATGCAGCGAGAAACGGCATACTCTTCTCTAAAAGTACTGGAATGACTTTTTTAGTAGAGGAAGACATTGCTGCAACCAATGCTCACAATTGTTGTTAGCAGTTTGAAATACTATATAGGGGAGAGTATCAAGAGGATATCGTTGGGTAAAGGTTGCAGTCGATGGTAGATTTTGTAATCAAAAACACCATTCAGATTGCTCATCCTTGTTGTGGACACTCAGACAGACACATGCCTCTTAGGTTTACCAAGCGGCATGGCCGATCCAGAGATACACTTCTGTGCAGAACTCTGTTTTGACATGCCTCTGTTAAGGCAGAGTCTATTCTTTTAACCCCTCATCCTAAATCCAAACAAACGGGCCTTAAAATAAATCTATATACATGATCAAAATAAAAATGGAGCATCAGTGAACTATTATTACCAATCAAGAGTAAAATTTAATGAACCACCATATCAGACTAAGTCTCATGACACTAACCAAAAAAAATTGACACTGCTAGTATTTCTCGAAACAAACTTCGCATTTTGAAAAACATGAGCAACAAATTTCATAGTTCCTACTAAATAATACAACGAAAAAAGATAGAGAATTTGCAATACAGGAAAATCTCACCAAAACACTACAGATGAACAAAATTACGAAAGTGCATATTATTAGCCCTTTCTACAAGTAAATCCTCCATAGCATCGCCTTCCGCCTGTGTCATCAGGCCATAATACTGGCGAATATCATTACTTCTGGAATACATTGCATTGTCAGTCCAACCAAATTGATTTCTTAAAACTCTAACTAATCTTAAATGGGATTCAGTGGCCACTGGAATTATTGTAGCCTTCACCAGAGGGGTTGCAGCAATCCTGTGTGCTTCTGATTATTGTTGTATTGTTTACATTGCATTTGTAAATGGCTGCCACACGCACCTTCGAATTGCTGGAGTCGATTGTGTGCACATTAGATGGCCGCCTCCTCATTGTCACGAGCTTGAATCCGTAAATCAACGTGATTGGCAGCAAATTCAGTGATTTCATCAAATTCCAAACCATTAATGACATTTATATTGTTTGGTTCGAGGTAGAATGCAGCCCCATTCCTACCAAAATTAGGCCCCTACACTTTTATAAAATGAACATCATGTGCAGTGACAATTGGTTTCCTATTCTCCTCCGCAAACAGGAGAGCACCAAGACCAAAAAACGTATCCTCGCTTCATTTAATGCATTTTGAGTAAGTCTCAAATTTTCAGCGACCGCCTTGAAAGTAGTTAAATGGTCATGTACCCTCTCCTCTACAATGAATGCAAGATTGGCAACATCGTTTGGGAGGGGATTAGCCATTTTCAGAAGCGGGTGCGGGTGGCACGATTTGAGCTATGTTTGAGGCTAACCAAACACCAAAAACCCCACAAAACTAGATAGCCCACGTCATTTTAATTCATGCCCAAACATACACTGTGCAACCCAGCCCAATACCCGACAGCCTACAAACCAAACCTAGCTAAACCCGTCATCTCGATCCATCGCAGCCAGAAACCCTTTGTCTACCCCTATCAAGGTCACACCATAAACCCTTGTCTGCCCCTATCGCCGGAGAAACAACCCTTGCCGGATCTTTGTTCGCTGCATTTGAGACCCTTTGTCTGCCCCCGAATCGCCACCACCGCCGCAAACTCCCAAAGCCTTCACTCAATCTCTACCACAATGCTTGTCCACCAACCCCTCAGCCCCACAAACCTCAGGCGAGCTCTTTGAATAGCCATTACAGCTGCAAACCCCCAAAGCCTTCGTCGCCTTTCTGTTGCCGCTGTCAAGCCTCCTTCTCCGCCGCCACTTGCCCTGTTAAACCACCCCCCCCCCCCCCCCCCCAAAAAAAAAAAAAAAAAAAAAAAAAAACCCCCAAAAACCCCTCAAGCGTGATTCTCGAACGCCTTCCCAATCGCCTCTCTAATCTCCTCCACAACCCCTCAAAGTAACTCCCATTCGCTATTGTACTAGATGCTTATAAAGTTAGCATCCCAGCCTCCGTCCAGCAGCGCATTCTTGGATTAGCAAGTCGAGTGTGCATTCAATGCAGCAACCAGCGCACAACGTCCTAGTCATCCACAAACCCCTCAAACGTACATCGTCCTAATCGCCTCAAATACGGCTCAAATCATGCCACCCTCACCCGCTTCTGAAAATGGCTAATCCCCTCCCAAACGATGTTCCCAATCTTGCATTCATCGTAGAGGAGAGGGTACACGACCAGTTAACTATTTTCGAGGTGGCCGTTGAAAATTTGAGACTTGCTCAAAATGCATTAAATGAAGCGAGGATACATTTTTTTGGTCTTGGTGCTCTTCTATTCGCGAAGGAGAATATGATACCAATTGTCACTACACACGATGTTCATTTTATAAAAATGTGAGGGCCTAATTTTGGTTGGAATGGGGTTGCATTTTACCCCTAACCAAACAATATAAATGTCATTAATTGTTTGGAATTTGATAAAATCACTGAACTTGCTGCCAATCACATTGATTTATGGATTCAAGCTGGCGACCATGAGAAGGCCATCCAACGTGCACACAATCGACTCTAGCAATTCGAAGACGCATGTGGCAACCCTTTACAAATGCAATGCAAGCAATACAACAACAATCAGAAGCACACAGGATTGCTGTAGCCCCTCTAGTGAAGGCTACAATAATTCCAGTGGCCAATGAACCCCATTTAAGATTAATTAGAGTTTTAAGAAATCAATTTGGTTGGATTGGCAATGCAATGTATCCCAGAATTAATGATATTCACCAGTTTTATGGAGTGATGACACAGGCGAAAGGCGATGCTATGGAGGATTTGCTTGTAGAAAGGGCTAATAACATGCACTTTCGTAATTTTGTTCATCTGTAGTGTTTTAGTGTTTTGGTGAGATTTTCCTGTACGTATTGCAAATTCTCTATCTTTCTATCTTTTTCCGCTGTATTATTTAGTAGGAACTATGAAACTTGTTGCTCATGTTTTTCAACATGCGAATTTTGTTTCGAAAAATACTAGCAGTGTCAATTTTTTTGGTTAGTGACATGAGACTTAATCTGATATGGTTGTTCATTAAATTTACTCTTGATTGGTAATAGTTCACTGATGCCCCGTTTGTATTTTGATCATGTATACAAACTTATTTTAAGGCCTGTTTGTTTAGATTTAGGATGAGGGGTTAAAAGAATAGACTCTGCCCTAATAGAGACATGTCAAAATAGAGTTCTGCACAAAAGTGTACCTCTGGAACGGCCATGCCACTTGGTAAACCTAAAAGACATGTGTCTATCAGAGTGTCCACAGTAAGAATGGGCAATCTGAATGTTGTTTCTTGATTAAAAAATCTACCATAGATGGCAACCTTCACCCAGCGATATCCTCTCGATACTCTCCTAAATAGTATTTCGGACTGCTAACAACAATTGTGAGCATTGGTTGCAGCAACATCTTTCTCTACTAAAAAAGTCATTCTAGTACTTTTAGAGAAGAGTATGCCGTTTCTCGCCGTATTCAAAGGACAATAAATAAAATAAGAATCTATCTATTAAAACCGAATTTGCATTCAGGAAAAAACAAGTCCGACTTATTAATTGCTACTCAAAAAGTGAACAGTAAAAGCTTACAAAAGTAGCATTCGAGGTGCAGAACGCCACTTTTCATCTTATGCATGGTCTGATCGAGATTGGTTTCCTCACGGTAAATCTCTGACAGCGATTTGGGGCTTAAATGTGTGCAAAAACTTTTTTTTTGTCCAAATGGGTTAAGATAAAAGCATTGATGGTTGATTTTACGATCAAGGGAAGAGAAAGTGATTTCTTCTAGATAGGAGAAGCAATAAGCATTTCTCTGATTTTCTCAATATGGGGTTGACTCATCAAAATCATTATAGACAAACATAGAACTACGCCTTACTTCCAGCGAGTCTAACAGCTACTTGAATGTAAGAAGCTAGAAAAACATATATAGAGCACCAGGATCTTCGAAAATTCGCAAAACTATGTTTTAACATAAGTAAGGTTTGGACAACAAAACAATTTATAGGTAGCCCGGGAATTCCCTTTTGTATTCTAAGGAGTTGTTTGAAGCTGGTCTCTCATTTACTATACAATCAGGGTTAATTCACTGGAATTAGACGGGGCGGCCACACTGAGGACCTCTAGTCTGGCCCTGGAATTTTTGAGACCCTAGGTGAGGTTAGAAAATGGAACCTCCCATATTTTCTATATATATTAGTTGTTCAATAATAGAAATAAAATTTACCTGACGCGTGAAACAACGGTCACAACAATATCATCATCTAATAAAAGACCAGTTGCAGTGCTAAATAAAATTTACCTGACGCGTGAAACAACGGTCACAACAATATCATCATCTAATAAAAGACCAGTTGCAGTGCTCTTTGAGAAAACTATATCATTCCTTGATGCATCGTATTTCCTCATGGGAATTCGTTGAGAGAGATTCTGGGGTTGAATGGGCAGAGACTTTTTCGTGTTCGAATGAGTTAAGAGAGAAAACGAGACAAGGGTATGGGGTTTCGCTTTGAGTTTGATTTCTGGTGGGTTTCTTAAGATAGATTAAAGACAAGAGTAGGGAAAGAGGGTATTTGTATTAAACTTGAACTCATCCCTATTTATATTACTCTATGTAAGGTTCTAGTACAAAGAAGATAAACTTTGAGGTAATTCTAGAATTCCACATGTGACTAATTCACACCAAAAACTCTAGATATTTTACAAGGATATTCTAGAGTTTCTAGAGCTTGATATTTTTGAATTTCTAAAAACTAGATATTTATATTTTCTTCAATAATATCTTCCATGTTTGGGTTTCATCAATTAGAGCTTCGTCAATTGGACTTGTTCGGACTTAATTTTTTTGTGCTAAAATACTAAATTTAGTTTATGCTTCAACAATGTTAATCATAATTAATATATATTTAAAAGGTGGATACACATAATAATACCAACAAACCATGCTTACATTTAAAAAAATAATATAAGATGCAAAATTTCAAGTCTCATTATTGAGGCCTATTGCATTAAGAATTTCTGTTCCATTTGTGAGGAAAAGAAAAATCAGGTAAAACACAATAAGATTTGGCCAAACATATGGTTTAGTGCATGCTAACGTTTGATGATACCTACTCTGAAAAGCCCTTCGCCCCTTCGTGAAAATAAGAGTAGCTCTATGGATTAAAGCCAAATTCGACATCAAAATTTACAAAGTGGAGAACTTTTTAGGATCTTTGGATGTAAACTATTTCAACAGTCCTCCATCCCCTCCTAAATGCACAAATGTTTGAGTTTGATTCATTCATGTCTTTTCTATGATTTGTACGTAACTTCAACTTGAACTATATGATTCATTTTGGGAATAAATGTTCGAATCTTTTCTCTCTCACGTCACGTACACACTCGTACTCACACAGGGAAAGAGCGAGATTGGGTAATTTTAGCCACCTGACAATGCAACTGGATAAGTTGACCTCACAACAAATTTTTTTCTTTTTTGAACGTCGGATAATGCCCACAGGGCTACAAAACAGACTTCGACAATAAAAGATAAACAATTGATTCGGGGAGACAAGCCACCTCATAACAAAAATTGGATAAGTAGGATTGCAAATATTTCAAGTGGTCATATTATTGTCACTTTTGTTGTATACTTATTTAGTTTGTAACATGTAAATAAGATTCTATTCGAAAGATAGCATAGGAAGAAAGAGGGGGAACATAAGTTATTTTCATTTAAATAGTGCAAAAACAAGTCGGTATGTTTTGTTTTTTTTTTATTTGAGAAGAATACTGCTAGATTATTTTACTTTGTTTGACGTTTACATGTACATGTACAGTGATTTACGGGGGGGGGAAAAAAGTCATGAAAATTAAGAAAAATGTTTGAGCACAAAAAATTGCTACCACACTCTCTTTCTCGATCCTTTCAGTTTTTTGGCGTTTGTTTTGGGTTTTGATTGAGGTAAAGAAATTTCTAAAGGATAGTCGTGAGGGACGCAGGGGGGCTGCTGCCCGTGAAAGACAGCAGCTTGCTGCTGTGATTGAAACTACACCGTTTCATATGAACTTTTATTCCCCAATTGGAACCCACCCTTAAGCCTTTGTTTGGCCATTCCACGAAAAGCCTATGTTGAATATTGTTTTTTGTTTTTACTGGGGCCTATTACGATTCCTACAAAGATGATTCAAACCGCAAATTATTCTTAAAATATTTTTTTTATGGGTACCTACAAAAAATTAGCACAATCCGATATCGGTAGGGGTTGTTTCAAAATTGTAGGGTGTTCCAGAATTCGTAGGGCGTCCTACGAATTCTGAAACACCCCTTATCGACATCGTATTGAGCTAGTTTTTTTCAGAAACAACATAGTAAATAAATATATAAAGAATAACAAAAATGATACTCACACAACAATCCAAACACAACCTCTCACATACATGTGAGACCCGCAAACATTAGTGTACGGGTCCCACATGTATGTGAGAGGTTGTGTTTGGATTGTTGTGTGCGCAACATTGTTGAAAGAATAACTTGCAGTTTGAATTATTTCTGCAGGACCGTAATGGGCCCCACAATTAGAACACTTAGGGTTTTTTTTTTTTTTTTGCGGGGCGTAGAATTCGATGTCGGTTGGGCACCCTACAAATTCTAAAATACTCTACAATTCTAAAATAGCTCCTATCGATATCAGATTGTGATAATTTTTTTCAGGTACTCATAAAAAATATTTTAAGAATAACTTACGATTCAAATCATCTGTGTAGGACCCGTAATAGGCCTCATAAAAATCAAAACTAAAGCTCCGTTTGTTTCGATGTAAATGTAAAATATTTTACAATGTCATGTAAAATATTTTTTCAGAAAACAAAGTTCAAACTTTTATTTTCTGGTGTTTGATTGGCACTTGAAAAATATTTTCAAAAATCGACAAAATAGTGTATAGAGAGAGAAGGGGTTAAACGGTGGAAAGATTTGCGAATATGGAATTGAACGTGAGTCAGAATTGACAATCGAGGAAATTGAGCGGTGAAAATTACAGTAGAAGGCAGTGAGTTCATTTCGAAAAATAACTTACGGAAGATTTAAGGGTAAGTTATTTTCATCCAATTAATGGAAAATGTTTTACAAACATTTTTCTCATTTTTTACACAACCAAACACCGAAAAATAGGTAAAACATTTTACCGGAAAACATTTTACGCCCAAACAAACGGAGCCTAAATATTCAACATAGATTTGTTTGGAATGGCAAAATAGAGGCTTAAGGGTGGATTCAAATTGGGAAATAAGTTCTTGACATGAAAACGGTGTAATTTCAATCACAACAGCTTGCTGCTGTCTTTCACGGGCAGCAGCCCCCCGCCTCCCAGTCGTGAGATGCACATGGCAATTCCTCTTTCTTTGGGTTGGTACACTTGACAATGCTTCCTTTGGCAACTAAAAAAGCGGGGCCAGTATTTCTTCTTTTGAGAAAAACTTAATCAAGACGAGCCGTGAATAAGTTATGCACGGAACTGTACAATCGCAGCCATCCGTTTTGGCAGCCATTGGTTGATCAGATATGTTCTTAAATGTTTGACCGGTAAAAAATATCTTTTGTCAGCCAAAATTGATTTTTGATCCGGATCATCCAAAACACTTTTGAACGCTCGCAAATCACAATTGACCTCCGTGAAAACTTATTTGCGGAACACTCGATAAATTTCTTTTCGTTTTTAACATGGGAGGGAGTGAGTCCCATTGATTCGCTATTTCTCCAATCGGTGAGATGTCTTCGTTATGGGTGGTGGCGACTGAATTTCCTTCCCCCAAGTGCAGCCCATTGGAATACCCTTAATTTGGATTTAGAAGTGTCAAACGGGTCGTGCCGTGCCGGCTCATTTATAGTATTTACTCAAATCGTGCCGTGCCGTTTGCCAAACATGTCATGTCGTGCCGGCCCGTTTACTTAAATCATGTCGTGTCGTGCCGTTTGCCAATCGGTGTCGTGTCGTGCCGTGCCTTTTGCCATTCGTGTCGTGCCGTGCCGTTTTTCAATCGTGTCAAGCCGTGCCGGTCCGTTTATTTAATCCTATCGGACCGGGCCGTGTCATTTTAAGTCGTGTCATGCCTGTACCGGCACATCGCCAACCAATTTTATAGAGCACAGCCCATGTGGGTATTTTTATGTTCCTCCCAACTTGAATTTGGAAACAGTTAGGGGGTTAATCTTAGTATAGTTTTCTTTCCAGTTACTCTTCCGAAAAAAACAGGAAACCTGATTGGCTAACTATTTCTGAAACATGTTTTCCGGACATGTTTGCGACAAAAACCAGTTTGAAAACACATCAGAAAATGTTTTCAAACTCTGGATCGTAAAAAACCACTAAATTTGTTTTTTTTTTTTTTTTGAACAGACTTTCATTGATTACTAAGGAAAATCTTTACAAAGGATAGAGTACAAAATTTATGGTGGGTAAACCACCTAATTTGGGCCTAGACTAGAAGCTTGAGAGGAGGCTACCCAATGAGCAGCCTCATTTCCCTCCCGAGGAGTCCAACGGAAAGAGAGTCCCTCATCCTTAGCAAGCAAGCGAATATCCGATAGAATAGCCAAAACTTCCCATGGTGGGACAAGCTCCGAAACACTCAAAGAAATAAGTTGGGCATTATCATTCTCAATGCAAACAGATGACAGGTTCAAGGCCTTGGCGAAGAGGCATGCTTCTCTAATAACAGAAGCCTCTGCATGAAGAGCCGAAGTAGCTGAGATCCTAAATCTCCTTCCATCGATTAGATTACCATGACTGTCTCTCAAAATAATACCACCCCAGCCCCTATTGGGACCCTTGGACCAAGAAGCATCACAGTTTATTTTCAGAGAGCCAGCAGCAGGGGGAATCCAGTGGAGAGAAGAGGAGGGGGCGAGAGACCTGGGTAAGTGACTGGATGGGGTCTCTGTAGCTGATACGAATTCATCCCATGCCCCCAAAGCACGAGCGACAATAACATGTGGGGGTTGCTTCGAGGAATGGAAAACAAGCTCGTTTCTAGCCTTCCAAATAAACCAGCATAGGAAAACTGCTTTTGGGAAATAATCAGTCTCCAAGTTTCCCTTGTCAATTTCCTCTTTGATTCTCATCGCCCATCCCAAAGTAGAACCGATCTCGTTTGGAAAAAAAACCCCAACTAGTGGGCTAGCGAAGAAGACTTTCCTTGCATGCTTACAGAGAAAAAGGATATGTTCGACCGATTCAACTTCCTTTCCACATCGTTGACATATTGGTGAGGTTGCACATTTTCGATGCACAAGATTTTCCTTGGTTGCCAGTTTGTTACGACAAGCACGCCACCAAAAGTGCTTCAATTTGGGAGGAATTCTCAAATTCCATAAAAAAATTCCAAAAAGAAGGTTCAGGGACAGTGGAGGAGGAAGGACGTTCTGGTTTGGAATTAATATGGTCAGACCAAGCCTTTTGGTAACCCCGCTTGACTGTATACTTGCCACTAGGATGGAGACCCCATACAATCGAGTCTGCACCTCCCAGAATAGAGATTGGAATATTTGTGACAGCTTGGACCTCTTCCACCGTTAGAACCTGTCTGAGCTTTGCGGTTCTCCACTCACCCGTAGTGGGATTAATGAAATCAGCAACTTTATTACTAGATACCCACGGGGGTTTCGGAGATTGAATGCAGAAAGAGGGCCAAGAGGGGATCCACCTATCAGCCCAAAAATCAACTGAAACTCCATTATGGATTTGCCACCGAGCTCCTTTCATAAGAAGTTCCCTCCCTTGAAGAATGCTAGCCCATGCCCAGGAAGGTCGAGAGCCCTTTGATGCTTCCATGAAATTGCCATTGGGGAAGTAAAGAGACTTAAGAAGACGAACCCAAAAAGCATTAGGATTTTGAAGGAGCCGCCACCCTTGTTTGGCCAAAAGGGCCAGATTGAAACATTTGAAATCACGAAAACCCAAACCTCCCTGACTTTTTGCTTTACAAAGATCATCACCACTCACCCAATGAATTTTGGCCTCATCTGGTGAGCCAGACCACCAAAATCTCCTCACGTACTTATTTAGCTTGTTGCAAAATTTCTGAGAGAGTGCAAAGCAAGCCATGGCATAAGTGGGAATAGCTTGGACGACATGCTTGATGAGGGTCTCTTTGCCGGCCGCATTTAGATCTTTCGTTTTCCACCCCTACATCTTAGTAATAGCCTTCTCAATAAGAAAAGAGTATGCTTCGGATTTGGACCTCCCCCAGAAGAAAGGTAGTCCGAGATACTTTGAGTCCGCTCCCATAGCAGGCATATTCAGAAGGTTACAGACATCCCTTTTAGCTTCCTCACTAGAATTGGCAGAAAAACATATAGATGACTTATCAAAATTGATAAGCTGACCGGAGGCAACATAGAACTAATCCAAAACAAATTTTAGATTTTGTAACCCCCTTTTTTCGTTTGACACAAACAGCAAAGCATCATCGGCAAAAAGAACGTGAGAGAGGAGAGGGCATCCCCTCTTTATCTTTAGACCATTAATGAGATTGTCCCTTATACCATTGCAGAGCATAACCGAGAGAACATCCATAATGAACAAGAAGAGATATGGGGAGAGTGGGTCACCTTGTCTGAGCCCACGGCTAGGGAGGAAAGAGAACCGATTCTTGCCATTTGCTGTAACAGTATAAGAGACAGTAGAAACAATTTGCATCACCCAGTTAATCCACTCGTCACAGAAACCCATCTTGCACATAACTGCCTCCAAGAAATCCCACTAGACACGGTCGTAAGCTTTACTAAGATCCAATTTAATAGCAGCGAAGGAATGATTTCCCCTCTTTTTCCTTTTGAGAAAATGAAAGGCCTCATGCGCTACCAGAATATTGTCTTGTATCTGTCGCCCCGGGATAAAAGCTGATTGGTAAGGGGTAAGCCAATCTCCAGATTGATATCATCATCAGACTCCTTCCAAACCCCATCATGTGCCTTGAGACGAAGAATCTGGTTCCTTTGCCTTCTTTGAATCAGAGTGGTGTAGAAAAACTTTGAATTCCGATCTCCATAGTTAAGCCAATTGACCCTTGATCTTTGGTGGAGATACATCTCTTCTCTAGCCATAATAATCTCCATACTCTTATGAATAGCCTGTTGGACTGTTAAGTTCTCAGCCGTGGGAGCCAAATTCTGAACATAAGCAAGCTGGTCTTTCAGTTCCGCAAGACGAGTCTTGTTATTTCCAAACTCCGTTCTGCTCCATTTCTTGAGAACTTTTTTGAGAGCCTTTAGCCTAAAGTTCCAGCGAAACATGGCAGAACCCTGATCAATGCAATTTTCGAAAGGTGTTTTGCAAAACTGATTCTGAATATATGTAATTGTCATGAAGGCGAAGCTTTAAGGTATGTATCCCAAAACTAGCTACCATGTCACACCATAAAGCATATCCCACCACTAATTATTTAATACAAACGCCCAAAATATATCCCGGGGATTTTAATTCGATCCTACACCCCAATGTTGAAACTAGCGAATCGACCCCGTCCCTAAGATGAAGCCATAGCAGATGACCCAATCCCAAATTGAATCTGCATCTACGTATACATACATCTATATTTTAAGACAGAGCTGTGTTTGAATCCAAAAGACAACCAACGCTCCAGATTTATCCCCTCTTTCGCATAAATCTACCCCCTCCATTCTACAATGGCATGTCCGTAAATAGATAACTTTTTTTGACCGGTCTATTCACGGTCTAATTTCCAAACCCTCTCTCCCCATTCTCTCTCTCCGAATACGTCTCTCTCTCTCTCTCTCTCCTGTCTGCGAATACGGCTCCCCCTCAAGCAGATTCTCCCCTCGGCAGAGACAGATTCTTCGCCACCAAAACGCCGCCGCTCTCACCGATTCTTCGCCACCGCAGCGCATAGCCAGAGACCGGCGCAGCCATAGCAAGGTAAGGATTCCCAATCACACATCCCTCCCGTCTATTGAAATCCCCTTCTCTCTCTCTCTCTCTCTCTCCACGCGGCGGCCGAATCGCCGATCTCCGCCTACATGCGCTAGATCGGACGGTGAACTCTGAGAATAGGGATTTTCCCTATTCCTTTTATTCAGAAAGGAACACCGTGGAGTTGTGTTATGTTTTGGATTTTTAGTTTTTGAAGAAATGATAACTGATACTTGGTTATTTTGAGTTTTGTGATGTATATAGATGTGGAGAACCTAGGTTGACTCTTTGTTATCGATTTCTTGATTGGAATTGAGGGAAATTCTCCGCTTTATTGCGATGCAAACTAGAGGTTGGCTCTTTGTTATCAGTATCTCTATTAATCCCTAGGCTCATTTGGTATGTCATGGCTTACGGAAAACATTTTTTATGAAAAACTTATGGAATGCCCCACCTCACAGTAATCTATATGGAATGCCCCACTTCACAGCCTGAAGTTTTATGTTTCTCCCTTCAAACTAAGTTATAGTATGTTTTTGGGGAAAAGTTCAAGCGGTAGTCTTCGGGCAAAAGTTTTCAACCAGTTAAGAAACAAACCGGATGTTCCTTGGTTTATTGCACCAAGGTGTTTGTAAGAATGCCTCATCCAAGGTGTTCATTGATCTTATTCCTTTTAGTTGCTACTACTACTGATAAGGAAAGCTCTACGGGCTAGGGTAAAGGAAAAGCAGCCTCTGTGTGAATTTTCTTATTTCTAGGCATTTAAAGCATAGCCATTTGCAAACCACTTTTCTTCCCAAACTTGGTTTGTGATATATATATTTTGTCTTTTCCCTTGCATTAGGGAATGACCAGCAAAGGAAAGCCAACACGGGTAAATGGCTTTGACGTTTCTTCTATCTTTATTTTGAAAAGAAAAATTGATAGTCAATTAGCAATGGAGAAATAGATTCACGGGTAAATGGCTTTGACGTTTCTTCTATCTTTATTTTGAAAAGAAAAATTGATAGTCAATTAGCTAAACGACATTCTAATTTCTTAAAGTTGCTTACACACATATTTTAGGAACAATCCGGTAAAGAGATATCAAAAGGAACACTTGCGCAACGTGCCCGACGAGAACGAGAACGAATTTTTAAGCAAACTACTGAAAGGCGATCGGAACAACACTCGCCGATAAATACAAGTGTAAGACTCTTATTAATCAAAATCATGTTTGACTATTTACATATTCTAACCTTTTTGTTTATGTAATTCTTTCTCAATTGTTGACTTTGTACGTAAAGATTCAACCTCTCCGAGACGGAAATATTAGAGCCGATGGGCGAGGCCACCATGCTATACATGTTCCCGAGGTAAGTATCCATATAAATATGGAGTTTCTTGCAAACCTAATTAGTACCCGTAATGCAATTTATGTATTTCTTAACAGGAGATACAAAGAATAGGGGCAATGACTAGGAAACAGAAGGCAACATATGTAGGGAGTGGAAAGGAAAACTCTGAGGTATATCACGGTATGAAGGCCAATTCGCCAAATTTTGCGCCTGTTAAATTCGTAACAGGCACGGTTGATGTAGGGAGGGTTGTGATAGATAGGACTGGGTTTGAATCCTAAATACAATCAACGGTCCAAAATTGTCTCCTGTATAATTCTCCACTCTCCATTCTACAATGGCAGACCCGTAAATACTTATCCTTTTCTGAGCATTTTTTAATCACACTTTCCCTATCTAATTCGGAATTCCAATTCCCCATCTAATTTGGAATTCCGATTTCCAAACCCTCTCTCTTTCTCTCTCTGCGAATACGGTCACTCCCAATCATGCAGCTTCGCCTCTGCCGCCTCCCCTCACGCAGCTCAGCCACCGCCCCGACGCTCTCCCCGCGCCGCTCTCCGCCTACATGCGCTTCCTCCAAACAATCACTGCTTCCTCCCGCCCTAATCAGCATCTTTTCTAAGTAAGCTCTCGATTCCAGAAGTCGTATTTTCATTGTTTCACTATATTTCAATATTTCGGTTAGGGTTCTCTAAGGATGAAGATGGAATCGGGAAGATGGCTAATTTCCGGTATATGTTCATGTTATCTCTTGGGCATCCGATCAATTCCGTAGTGTTGTTTATCTAGGCTTAGCTGCAATTGGGTTTTGATTTCAGATGGCTTTCCGTGTCCATTTATTTTTTTCCTTTAGTCTTAGTGTACTACATTAAAACACCAACCTGTAATGAGAATCCCTAGCTCAAACTCCATTCCAGGTTTTGAGAACTTTTACTCATCTGTACTTTCCTTCTTCTGTATTTACTAATGTAAGATATAAGGAAAATATCATCTCTTCCAATTGGTGAATCATTGTTTTCTTTTCGACTTAGAAGTAAGACATGTGGTTACTCTGAAGGCTTTTAGTTAATTGGGCACAAAATCTTTCCTTTTTTTGTGTTTATACTTTATCCGGGCAGATCAATATACCATATCTTTATGATTGCCATTCGCCATTGCCTAAATGAGTTGGGGGTGTCATCGGAATCTTAATTTTTTCCAACTTAATTGGAAAAAAATTGGATGAATGCTTTTTTTCCCCTGCTTTCTTTTCTAGGTAGTAGGGGCGTTGGGCGTAGCGCGTGAAAATAACTTCAGTGTTATTTTGTGAAACAACGATGATGCAAATCCAATGCATCAAGACACCCATGATGCACAAAGCTAGACCCCCCAACTACAATCCAACCCATACACCGATTTCCTAGGCTAGACTCAGGAACTGACTTGAACGGGTTTAAAATTGGTCAATGGGACTCGTATGTGGTCTAATCATGCAAAAATGCCTTGTCTCATCCCCTATGCACGTTACCAACTCTCACAAATGCATGCAAAATATCTAGCTACTCAATTGTGAAACAAAAGCCTACTATTTTCCGCACATGCGAGAAAAAGAAAACAAAGAACATGGGAATGTTTATCAGGATGTACTATTAACTACGTGGGGACACATACTCAACGTCATCTACGGCACAAACATGTTCACAAAGGGCGCCAAATATATGCATGAATTTGAATTAAACAGGCATAATAATTCAGCAAATTCTAACATGCTCGCCTAATCATACAATCAAGCATAACAAACGTATCCCTGAAAAATAAAAAATATATAAAAATATAAAAAGTACCCTAGCAACGCACAAAAACTTGTACAAAGTACACCCTCCCCCCAACTAGAAACATGCTATGTCCCCAGAGCATGGAGACACAGCAAAAGAAAGCACAAGGGAGAAGAAATGGACCTACGGGTGGCAGCCAACCACCATGACCTCGGCCGATGTTCGAGGAATTTTTTGTCACCACTCCTGCGCCGTGTGTAGTGCTGCACCCTGCAAAAGAATTAGGCACCAACTACCGAAAAGCACGAAGGACATTAGTACCGCCCAGCTCGTGTTATCCGGGCTTCCAAAATAAAAATAAAAAGAAAAATACTCTACCAAATCTTCACGCGATCAACGTGTCATACTTTTCTCCCCATCCCTCGCTGGTGGGCAAGGAACGGGTGGCTAGACAAGACCATGATACTAATTTTTTTTTTCCAATTTTCTACCCTTTTTTTTTTCTTTTTGAAATGAGAGAAGAAAAACAACTAAACAAAAGACAAGAAATAAGGATCTAAGAAATAAAAGACAAATATACATAAATTGTGCCAAAAGCAAAAGATCTTAGAAAAATCCAATGTCACCGACGCAAAATTGCCCTTACTAACCGGAGTTGGGCACACGATCCTTATTTTAATAACGGCGTGCGAAGCTATAAAACCCAAGTCAATGATGGGTACCCCTATTGCTAGGGGCCGGGTCCACTTCTCAATAAAAAAAAGTGGTACGCAAAAGCTACCCGTCAGAACGTAGCCACACGACTACACAACAGGATCGTCTGAATAAACAGGATCGACCAACACCTTTACCGGTTCACCTACTTCATCCAGGATCGACCAACACCTCCACAGGATCAACCAACACCTCAACAGGGTCATCCGGCTGGACCGACGATGGGAGAGTTGTAGACAATGGGGCGCCCAGCGGCTCAAGAACTGGGTCCCATGCGACGCCACACATATCCTCTATTGCAAACACCTCCTTCAAACTCCATAATTCTGGAGAATCTAAGAATGACGCCTCCTTGGCTATCTTCAGAAGATCCTTATACAAAATATTATCGACATGCTCTTGCACCAGCGTGTCGATCAAACTCACCGCATACACTTCCTCATCATCCTTGGCTCGGCTATCCGCATTAAACACTTTCACCTCCATTTTCAAGTCCCCAAACGACAGTTGGACTTATCCAGTTTTGCAATTCATGACAGCACTGGAGGTGGCTAAAAAAGGACGGCCCAGGATGATAGGAGTCTTTTCAAAGACCTCTGGTATTGGGCAAGTATCCAAGACAATAAAGTCGACTGGAAACAGAAACTCGCCCACTTGAATTAAAACATCCTCCACCACCCCCTTTGGAATTCTCACACTCCGGTCAGCCAACCGTAGCGTGACCGGTGTGGCTCTCAAATCGCCTAAGCCAAGCTTCAAGTAGACCGAATATGGGAGCAAGTTGACACTTGCTCCTAAATCCAGCAAAGCCTTATCAAATTTTTGGCCCGCGATAGCTATAGGGATGGTGGGACAACCAGGGTCCTTACATTTTGTGGGGATCTCAGCCTGGAGAATGGAGCTCACTTGCTCCGTCAGAAGCACTTTGTCCTGACTTTTAGTTCTCCGCTTTGACATGCATAGATCCTTCAAGACCTTTGCAAACTGAGGGATTGCGTCAATGGCTTCCATCAAAGAGATGGGAAACTGAACTTTCTTGAATAATTCAAGCATTTGAAAGTTCACATTGACCTTAGGTTTCGCCACCAAGCGATTTGGATATGGAGCAACAGGTGGCGACGGAGTCGTGGGGACTGCAGGTGTAGGCACCACCATTTCAGGAGACTCCGCCTCTTTCTCTTCCTCAGGGACACTTCCCAAGTCTGGAATAACTACTGGTGCAGCTACCGGCACCGGGGGTGGCACCGATTTTTGCTTGGGAGGTAAGTCCTTGTTGATCACCTTCCCACTTCTGAGAGTGGTGATCGCCTTAGCCTCTTCCAGACTGAGATTCGAATTACTTGGGCCAGAAAAATCGCCCACATATTGAGTACCGGTGGCATTGACTTGTGGTTGAGAAGGGAACCTTCCCTTCTCCTACTGGACTTGCCCAACTACCGCCGTCAACTGGGTCAATTGGGTCATAATGTCACCAATGGCCTGCTTGGTCTGCTCTGTAAAGCTAATCTGAGACTGCATGAGAGCCTTAGGTATCCACAATGTTAAGTCCTCTTCTCTCCTCTCCATCTCACGGCAACTCTCTCTCTCTCTCTCTCATTAATTCTCTCTTTAATTATTAGCTCTCTCCCTCCATAATTATATATTATATACATTATTCACTCCCATTACTATTGGTAAGTTTTTCTTTCTCTTGGAGTCATAATTATATACATTATATACACCTTCCGATAACTCACTATGGGTATTTGTTTCTCAGAGATTTTTCCTCGGAGTCATAACCGTTGAACATTCCCGTTCGTGTTTTTTTGTGCTTGATGATTCGACGGAAGGAAGGTAGGGCTCTTGAAACCTAACTTTAATTAGGACTTATTGTTTATGTGTTGGATAATGAACCGTTTGTATGTGGGAATTCGCAACGTCGAGAAAAAGGTTAACTTAAACGTTTTTCTATTTTATAAATGGAAAGCCCCAGTTTGACCAATATCCTCGCTGGGAACCACACAAACACAAGTTGAAATAAGAGCTGAGATTCATTTAATCCAAGGGCTGATGTGTGCTCTCCAACTCTCTTAAGAAAATACCCACACTTTTACAAATATATTACAAAAATGTCATCGGTTCTTTTTACTGCTCGGTTTCTGGCGTTGGCATAAAAAATAAAAAATATATTACAAAAATGTCCGTGCCTATGACACTGCCGGAGTGCGTAAGCATTAGTTTTATAAATTTCGGACCTTTTGAGTTAGATTCAGGAGAAATTCATAACACAAAAGTGGTGGCTCTCGAAAAATTGCAGTTTCGTTATAAAATTTGTCAAAAACCGAGGTCGGTAGAATTAGTTATGAATTTTGAAGTTGCTGTCCAATGCAGTTTTGAGACATATTAGCCAAACCACTTCAAAACCGTTTTTACCCCGTTCGACGATGGATTTGGATTTCGGGTAAAACACGAAAGTTGTAGATAATCAAATTCTATACAATTTTCAAACAAAAATTGTCTCAAAAGGAGGTTAGGAGAATTTAAAATAATTTTTGGAAGTGACTGCACTATGCAGATTTTTCGCAGTTTACCGTTCTGACTAAAAACTTAAGTTAACCTCATTTAATGTCAAAATTTGACTTTGCATGAAACATGAAAGTCGTTGCTAACGTATGAAACTACGCTATTGTAAAATATCATAAATTTTGGAGTTAAATTGCCATTTATTAGAAATTAGAAGTTGTTGGATCATTCTTATATATCATTGAATCTTAGTATTTGTGTTTAATGTTCGTTGTATTTAATTTTCGAACTTATGTGATTATTGGGCCCACGTGTTGCATGAACCCTAAATTTACAAGTGTTGATTTATTGTCAATTGTGCGAATGATTAAATAGTGATGTGGTTGTTGCGAAATTGGGGTTTGGGACGTTCTATCCGGTATGGGTCTTAAGCCATGCGCAGATATTCCCAGAGGTCTTGTAGCCGGCCATGGGCCTAAGAGTTAGGCATGGTTGGAGGGGAGCCTAATAGATTGTCTATCTGAGGGTGGGAACCGATACTGAACATTGTGATGGTTTGGCTTGAGATATTAATGTTCGAACCCGGCATGGGTCCTATACGCAAATATTCCCAGAGGTAATTGTAGCTGGCCATGGACCTAGGAGTTAGGCATGGTCGATGGGAGCCTAATAGATTGTCTATTTGCGAATGGAAATCGATGCCAGATTATGTGGTGATTTGATTTAGAAATTGAAAAGTGTGAGATGTGGTATTGAAAACTTTGTTACTAGATGTTAGATCCATTGAATTCATTGTGGGTTGCTAACCGTGGAAACTGAGAATAAGACTGTTGAATTCACTAAATCTATTCAATTAATGGATTAAGAGATTGACTTATTGTGCTATAAATTTTATTATTTGATGCATATTAAATCTTTAGTAAATGGGTGGCTTTGAGTGCCCTACTGAATGATTTTTACTCACGGTGCTATTTTCACTCATGAGGATAATGCGGGATATGAGGAGCTACCTGCAAAATACGAGGCGACGGAACAGCATGATGGATCGTCGGAACCGTGGCTTTATTAGTAGTTTCGTGACTTAATTAGATGGCTCTGTTTAATTTTCTAATAAAGTTGCACGTTTATTAAATTTTAAGATTTCAGACAATATCGTATTTGAACAAAATTTCAGTGTTATAAGTAGCTAATTTCTTTTATCATTTGTGTTTGGAGGTTTGAGATTTTTAATGAGATTTACATTTTCTTTAAATAAAATAGAAGTTTTTTCTCTCTCTCTCTCTGTATGCGTGTGCGCAACTTCAAAATTGTAACTGTGAAAGAGAAAATTAATTTCTCACTCAATCAGATTTGAATACACACTCCTCGACCAAGGGAAAAAAATTACAAACTTCTCGATAATTCATTTTAGTCGTGTTCAAAAATATGTTGCGTCATACCTTCAGATACGGACAATTTCTAGTATTAGACAAGTTTTAACGGTGTGGATTCGGGCCGAAATAAATAAGGTATACCGCGCGTACTATATTACTAGCTTGTTAAACATGGCTATCCAAAAATTAATCACGTTTATGTGCTTTCCAGTTTTATATACGGTGAAGTGGTTAATTTGAAGTTAAATTATAGGAGTAATAGTGTTTGACCATTTGATTAATCAAAGAGAGAAGACTTTCGGTATGCCACACAGTCCCTCACCCATCTTTCTCCCTCTAAATTGTCCCTGCACGACATCCACATGCTCATGAAGCTAGCAGTCAATTTCCAAACCAAAACCCAAACCCAAACCCATGCACATATATATATAGAGGTGGCAAACGGGCGGGTTTGGGCGGGTTGAAACGGGTCGTGGGTCAAATATGGGCGGGTCGAATATGGGTCAAAAAGTAAACGGGTTGAAACGGGTCGGGTCAAATATGGGTCAAGCCAAACCCAAACCCGCCCGACCCGACCCGTTTTCCTCCCCTCTTTTTTTTTTTTTTTTTTGGTTTTGGTTTTGTTTTCCTTTTTCTCCCTTCCCCCCGCGGGTGATTTGTCTCAATAAGGGAATTCAGAAAAGTAAAATTTTATGATTAAAACTAAATTTTTTGTATTTGTTTGTTTTGCGACAAACTTTTTTTTTTACTTTTACCCTAATATTTTTTGTAATATTCAAGATAAATCCCAACAACCGGTTTTTTGGGCTTTATCTTGGATGTTTTCAAAAATATTTGGGTAAAAGTCAAAATTTTTTACTCCATACTTTTCTGATTGGAGCGAATTAAAAATCGTAAAATACTTGTCGCTCATAGGAGCTCAAGGGATTGGAGAGAGAGAGAGAGAGAGAGAGAGAGAGAGAGAGAGAGAGAGAGAGAGAGAGAGAATTTGTGTGGATGAATTTTAGAGGTGGCAAATGGAAAAGTAAATTTTTTTGTCCTTTACCTATATATTTTTGAAAAAAATCACTTTAAAAAAAAAAGTCAAAAAAATTGGTGTACTTATCTCACTGGAATGGAGAGATTCTTAGAGAGAGAGAGAGAGAATTTGGTGTACTTATATCACTGGGACATTTTTCTAGCAAAAAAACGGGAGTTCATAAAGGAGGGAGAGAGAGAGAGAGAGAGAGGAGTTGAAATGAAGGAGTAGGATTGAATTTGATCTGGTTGTCTATCTCTCTCTCTCTACACTTGGGTTTATTTACTCTCTCTTCTAATCTCGACGCCAAATGTGTACCAGAGAAAGACGGGGGGAGGGTGTGGGCTGAGAGAGAAAGAGGTGTTGGGCCATTTTTAATTCTGACTCATATTTAACCCACTCTCAACCCATTACATAATATGGGCGGATTGGGTTGGGTTATAAGTGGGCGGATTTGGGCGGGTTAAGAAATATGGGTTTGGATTGCCACCTCTATATATATACATACGCATACCCCAAAAAAACAGAAGGGAAAAAATAGAAAAACACATTCTACAATCAAAAAGTCTAAGAGCACAACTTCCATACACAACTGTTATCAGAGCATTCCACTACAACATGAAAGGGCTATAGCGAGGATTAGTTTCCTCGCCAAAGCATCCTATTTCCTCGCAAAATGTATTAGCGAGGAAACTAGTTTTCCTCGCCTAAACCTTGTCGCAAAAGGCTTTAGCGAGGAAAAAAAATTCCTCGCCTATTCCGACACATTTGCGAGGAAATTATTCGTCGCTAAAGGCTGTGAATTTACTATTACCAATAGTAATTAGCGAGGAAAGTTTTCCTCGCTAAAATAAATTAGAAAAGTAAACGATCTCTCCGCGTTTTTTGCCCCTCCCAGGACTTGAACCTTGGTTCTCTTGTATAAGAGACACAACACCTATCCACCGCACCACTTTGCACTTCCGGGTGAAATTGTGAACTTTTTTTTATATATTATGTTTTTGCATCTCTTTCACCTTTCCAAATTAGTTTCTTCAACATTAATTATGGTCTTTCAACTTTTTGTACTCTTATAGTGTCTAAAATTTATGTGAACAAGTTTAATTTTTTGCTAGCACAACAATTTTTTTGGTTGAAACATGTAATATTGGTATCCGACAGCAACTTTTGAAGGATTAATAATATGTGTGATTATTCTAATTTTTTGTTGGAATTATCCTTAGCTTTTATGGAATGAGATTTTTGTCGTCATAAGCTTGAGATATATTTTAATATCAGATTATGAATGACAAGTTTCATCACTGTCATTTTTTAATTTTAAGAGTGAGTTTGACCTTCTTCTTTTTGCCAAATACAAAGGGTATTATAGATTTGTAGTTATTTTTTAAAGCTTTTTTCATCATTGCTATAATAATATGAACAAAATTTGTAAATATTCAGATTAGATCATCCTATCATCCTAAAAGCACTAAAGACAGTGCTTTTTAAATTTTTTCGTCTTTAACGAATTTTGTAAAATTTTAAATTACCCAATATCTCTCACACACACACAGTATGTACATGTATATATAAAAATATGCATGATACTTACAAAATTGCATTTGAAATTAATGTTTAACATATTTATCTGTTTATAAAGGAATGCCATTAGAATCACCTACGTTGGTTTAAATAAAAATCAATAACGGTTCACACAAAAAATTCTTTACAGCATGAATGCACAATAGATATGAAATACTAGTGTAATTTTCTTTTTTGTGAAATAGTGTATTTTATGTAGATGTTTTGAAAATAGATTTGTGATGATCTAATTACTTTGAGATATTTTCAATACAACATCACTTCAAGATGTTTTTAACTTTATTATCTTTTGTTGAGTTTTTCATTACTATGGAATAAATCCTCAATACCTACACTTCAAGATATCTTTCATTGTTAATTAGAATAAGAAAAGTGACAAATATGAGATTTTTTCACCAATTCAATGCGATTGACGAGGAAACTATTTTTTCCCGTTTATCAATTTTTTATTTTAATAAATTTGATAATGGTATTGAACTATGTAGTTGATTATGTCTTACCATTGTGATATTACAAATACATATGAACATAATTAATAATGACTATTATATATATATATATATAATTAATAAGTCGTAAAAGAGGCGAGGAAATCAGATTTCCTCGCCAAAAGCTTACATTTGGCGAGGAAATCTAATTTTCCTCGCCAAATGTAAGCTTTTGGCGAGGAAATCTATTTCCTCGCAGATAATGTACTTTTAGCGACGAAATCCACTTTCCTCGCCATATTTCCTCGCTATAGCCCTTTCGTGTTGTAGTGTTCTGATGTATGTGGGACCACATGCATCGAATGATTTTGAACGCAGTTGTGTCCAGTTAAGGCTGTGTTCTTAAAATTGCTCTTCTATGTTTTGGTACATACGATATGCATCCTTTAAATTACAAAACAAATTCATTTCATTATACACATGCAAATTCACAGATGTTGACTGGATTGGTTATGTGGATGATAGACGCTCTACTTATGGCTACTGTACTTGGGAAAATTTGATTAATTGGCGGAGTAAGAAGCAATCAGTGGTCGCTAGGTCTAGCGCAGAAGCTGAATATAGAGCTATGGCTAATGGTGTTTGCGAGCTCTTGTGGTTCCAAATCTTGTTACGTAATTTGGATTTTTCTGACAGCGGTCTTATGAAACTCTAGTGTGACAATAAAGCTATTATAAATATTGTTCATAATCATGTTCAACATGACAGAACAAAGCATATTGAGATTGACAGACACTTCATCAACGAGAAATTGAGCGAGGGCTTGATATGTATGCCTTTTGTGAGGTCTAAAGATTAGTTGGCTAACATATTCACAAAAGGGCTTGGCAGCAAGAGTTTTCACCCCATTGTGTTCAAGTTGGGCTTGATAGATATCTTCGCACCAACTTGAGGGGGAGTTTTAGATTATGGATTTATTTGTAATTAGTTTATTAGTTGTTCTATTGTGTAACTAATTCATTCTCTAGGACCACAGTGTAATTAGTTTAGTGTGTCGTATAAATATTTCACGTCAATGAGAAATAACCTAAGTTCTGTGTTCCCGTTTCATGTCTCTCTCTCTCTTTACATCTTTGAAAAACGGAAACCTCTCAATATGACCCACTAAATATAGAAAAACAATAGCAGCAGATACGATCCCAAACAAACAATGAAGGAGAAAGCGATCCACGGACCCTTCTGAACGCATGCAACAATTCGAAAGCAAGAAACCCACTTTTTTTTAAACGGACAAGAAACCCTCTTAGTAGAAACATTAATAGCTTTATTGAATTATTTCTCATAAGCCTACAATTAATTCACGAGAGATTTGATTCACCCGTATAAACGCTTCCAGTCTACGTTACGATTCAAGCCTAAATTGGTGACTTATTATATTATAGTTGTCAAATCATGAATAGAAAAGTTACTCGCCAAGAGATTTTTGTTTGTCATTTTCCATTTTTTTAGGCAGCAAAAGGACTCTTTGCATCAAGCCGTCAGCTCTCGGCAAGAGAAGCAAGTGCCATACCTATTAGACCACATGATTATCAAAAAAATGCAGACCTAGGTAGGACTAAACACAATAGATATTGAATACTTAACATCAGATTTAGGCTTCTTTCTCGAAGAGCTAACGCCTCCATTCCAGAGCCTTGGTTTTTACAGATTCGGCAGGCTCTTTAAAGATTCGGCATTCCTTTCTGCCCAAATATAGTAGATAGATGCAGCTGGAGTTCCCATCTTTACATAGCATAGCCCAATCGAATTCTGTATTTAGAAGGGATGGTCCCCTAGACACCCCATTAATTGTCTAGAGTTGGTTTTTGTACTCGTGGAATAGAAATTGTTTTTGTTTCCTACTCTATCTAATGTTCTTGAGTTCTCTTCTATGTAGGTTAGAAGAGATTCTATGTAACTTGAGGGTGTGGACACTTGTAATTTTAAGGGGGTTAACCAGTAAACCATAGGGAGAAATAACAATGTTATCATATATAGATTTTCTGAGAAAATCCAACTATTGTAAATGGAGGAGAAGAGGAACCACCAACTTGAAGCCAACTTCCAATCGGATCAAAAGGCAAAAAACTAAAAACATGCAATACCATGTCTCTATTTAAGGCAAGTGTTCCAGAAAAACTATGGTCTAGATCAAGTTGTGACATTTAATCTCTCTCGCACGCATAGTCGTGGCAGCAGAAACCTGTTATGCTGTGGCTTATGGCCAAGCTGCTATAATGTTGTCTGATTTGTGAGTTCAAGATCTTGCACATTTGACATTTAGCTGCATTAACACTAAACATCTTTGACTAACCTCACTGATAAGGAAATAAAAAATGCATAATATCAGCGAGATGATTGTTTCTAAGATCACAGGCAGGAACCATTCTCACAATTTCAATTTTGTTCACCCAAACATTATCCTCTTTCCTATTAGTTGAAATTGTGTGAATCTCATTACAAAGTGATGTCATGCTTACCATGCAATACACTTTTTGGTAAGCATAACATCACTTTGTGATGAGATTCACACCATTCCAATCAATAAGAATGAGCACCCTCTTAAGTGGAGGATGAACAAAACTCAACTCCGGCCATATTATCTTCCGGCCTTCCTTTTACTTTTTGTTTATCATTTTTGGGCTAAATGTTCGGGCCTTCACCGGAAAAACGGTGTTGTTTGCTTTGGAAACTTTTGGAGAAGGAAATAAAGACGGCCACCATTCATTGGGGCGAATGGAAAGGGAAATGACATAGATCAAGGGGACGGGAGGGCGTACCACGTGTGCAACGATACTAGGCTATCAGAAAGAACAATCTATTAGCAAAAACTTAACTATGCAAAAATTCTGTATATAAGCACCACTGCACCAAAAATTCTGTATAGCCGTACACTCCAAAGCCTGCGGAGTGCAGGACTTCCAAAGCTTCGTCATCAGTGAGGAACTGGTGGTCACAGCCGATGCCTCCGTCCACGTAAATCTGGCGCTGGACGGGTCCAAGTCGGCCTGCTCCTCAACGGTCTTGATGAAATTGGGGTCCTTGGAGATGGCTTCCTTGATGAGGACCATCAGGTAGTCCTCCCCGAAGGATTGTACGAGCTCCATGAGGGGCTCCTCAGCCTCCTCCTCATCCCCATAGTTCATCATCGAAGGGAACGATGGTATCATGCTCTCGTTTCCCGAACTAAAAATCCTTCGGGGGGGGGGGGAAGCGAGAGAAGAGCATGAACGAGGGAGAGCACCAGAAGGGCCCGCGCGAGGGTTTAGTGTTCCCGATCTTCTTGCGGGGATCTTTGACCGCCTTCTGAGCCGCTTTTCGGTGCTTGAAGAGGATGCGAGCAGAGACCCAATGGAAGCGCTTAGTGCTGAAGGACTCGATCTCACCGTACCGCTCGAAGAACGATCTCAGGGCCTCGTCGGTGACGTTCAAGTCGGGGATTTCCACGCAGAGCATGCGCTGGGCGGGATCCTCGTCGGCCAGCTGGCGAACCCTGTGGATGAAATCGTGGTCCTTGGAGATGGCTTTCATAACTAGGAACACCAGGAAGTTTTTCCCGAAGCCTTCTACGAGCTCATCGACTTTCTCCTTCTCCACGACATTTTGGGATTGGGATCGAGGACGCTTACGGCCGCCCTCCTGCTTCCTGCTGGCCGAGGGCGAAGTCTGTGCCTTGGTGGTGGTGGTGGTGGTGACGGTGGTGGTAGTGGTGGTGGCGGCGGCGGATGAGCGTTTTATGGGCATGGCTGAAGAATTCAGAATGTGGAGGCTAGGGTTTTCTTTTCTTACTGTGGAGGCTAGGCTAGGGTTTCATGTCATCGGTCTATTGGAGAGAGATTTTGAGAGGGAGAGTGGAAGGAGAGAGAGTGCTATCATACATTCTGTGCCCTTGGGTAAGGGTCATCATCGGGCCGGGCGGGGCCGGGCTACTTATCATAAATTGAAGCCCAAGCCCGGCCCACGGGCTACTCAATTGACGGGCCGGCGGGCCAAAAGTCGGGCGGGCTTAAATTTCCTTGGGTATAAACTAAACCAAGGGAAAAAAAAAAGGATTTTGTGGGATTTGGGGCTAATGGGCGGGCCCGTAGGCGGGCTATTGGGCGGGTACCACGGGCGGGCTTGTGGGCGGGCTCACGGGCCGGGCCTACGGGCGGGCCGAGTAAAAATTCATAGGCCCAAGCCCGCCCATTACAAACTACGGGCTGGGCTAGCCCGCCCGTTGGACGGGCCCGGGCCGGGCTAAAGCCCGATGGGCCGGGCGGGCTTTGGACGGGCCGCGGGCCGGCGGGCCAAATGATGACCCTTACCCTTGGGTTATTAAGCTAAATGATTTATTTTTTGTTCTTATTTAAATTTTTTTTGTGTGTTTATTATTTTTTCGTTAATTTTTTTTATCGATTATTGTTTCGTCACGACGAGAGGAATCTAAAAACTAAAATATTACGATCGAAATGAAATTTTTTTATTAAAAACAAAAATAAGCCAATAAGCATGTCTTTATTCAAAAAAATATGAGTTTCGATCATGATGTTTTATTTTTCAGATTTCTCTTATCATGACGAATCAATAATTCAGTAAAAAATTGAAGAAAAACTAACAAATGCTCAAAAAATTTGAATAAAGACAAAACATACTGGAGTAAATCATTTGACGTGCTTATTTAGGCCAAACTTTACCTGGATCTAATCCATCTTTCAGCCTTCTATCCTTTAAGAAAAAAGCACGTTTAGTCATTATTAAAAAAAAAATCGCGTTTGTTAGTTATGCATCAAACTTTTGTGAATTATTGATTTGTTTTGACGAGACGAATCGAAAAGGCAAAAAAAATTATTTTTACCCAAATATTTTTGATAAATAACCACTTTTAAACCAAAAAAAATAGAAGTTAATTTTTCTAATTTTTTTTCTTCTTAAAAGTGGTTATTTCTCAAAATATTTGGGGTTTTCCAATAATCTGCAAAAATTTGGCGTAAAATTAACTAACGCAAAAAAAAATTAAATAATGACAACGTGCACTTCTTCTTAAAGTCCTACAAGTTTTTTTTTTTGCTCGGCAAACGAAATATTTTATTAATCTCGAAAGGGTACATCGAGAAAAAAAAGAGAGAAATACAAAGTGCATCTCAGAAAAACATACAAAAGACACCCAAAAACTCATCCAACAGAGAGTTGGATGACTGCACCTCAAAACAAAGTTACAATTTCAGTCTACGAATCCCGTCCAAATACCCCTTGAAGTCCTCCACCGAATAAATCTTGATGTCGCGCTTAGCCCTCATCCACATGGCCACCCTCGTTTTGATTAAGTCCGCCACATCCCGAACCACCGTAGAGGCATTGTTGAAAACATAATCATTCTGCACCAGCCATAACGTCCACAGAGTTGCATACATACAAGTTTCCCAAATGTCTTTTTCTAAGTTTCGAAATCGGTTTCCAAACCACCATATTGCCAACGCCTCAACCGTCGAGGGACACACCCATTTAACATGCCACCAATCCAAAATCAAGGACCAAACAGCCCAAGAAAATCGACAGTGAAGAAACAAGTGAAAAAGTCCTACAAGTTACAGTGGAATCCTAGTAGTACATAACTATATCCTGGAGTTCAACCCATGAAACAAATTAGACCCTGTACTTTTTTTAATTGTATCAATGCAAACCCAATACTTACTGTACGAGGCCAAAGGTCTAATTTTGTAGCCAAATGTAATAAATTGGTGACGAAAATTTTCGTCGCCAAATGTGACAAATTGGCGATAATTTTGTCGCTGGTTCGGTACATTTGGCGACGAAAAAGTAATTTCATCGTCAATTTATTACATTTGTCGACGAAATTAGTTTTTCGTCACCAATATGTACTATTTGCTATGAAAACCAATTTCGTCACCTATTATCCAGTTTCTTGTAGTGCAAACTGATTGGCCCGTCTGGGATCTCAACAAGAAGAGGAGCTGCCGAGCAAAAAAAAAAAACAAGAAGATCATTGGCGGCTAGAGAGTTCTTGTTGTCTGATGCCATAGGTGTGGGACACCTTAGAACCTAGTTATGATTCTTGTTTTTTATTTTAGGAGTGGCTGTAATTTGATACTTTGTCTCTATGACTCTGGTTTCGTAGTTTAATTTATGAAAGTTTCCGTTTGACCAAAAAAAAAAGAAAACCCCATGCCTCAACCATTTCTGTCGAGTAGGGGCTGTTCCAATTTCCCTTCTTTTTTTAAAACTTCTTTTTCTTCAATTTTCAAACTCAAATATAATGAAAATGAAAAATAATTTTTAAATTTTTTTTGCACCGTTTAAAAGATCTCGATGAGATCTATCAAACAAGCTCCATATTGATAGAAAAATTATTTACGTAAACACATAATTTTTGGGCTTGAAATTAACTCAATTTGAAAAAAAAAAACTTTTTATGAAAGTGAAACACCACCTAAGTCCAATGTTTTGGTACTGCCATCACCCCTTGAATACTCCCCTTGTCATCCCAAATAATAATTCCCACTCTTCCTATCCCTGTAGCTACTGTAAAGGCCCCATCCACTTTGATTTTTCAGTTTTTCCCAGTCGGGAGGAACCCATCTAAAGATCATTGGCCTCAATTCGGTTGGCTCTAGGGTGAATCTCTTCTTCTACAGCTTGACAAAATTCATGATGCTCTTCCACGGCATTCACACAAATTTTCATTTCATTCACCCAAGAGCTACGAAACACCCATTTATTTCTAGATTTCCAGATCTGCCAGTACAAACTTGCAAATAAGCCCAGCATTTTCCTCCTTGAATCTTCTCCCTAATTAGTAATGTTCCACATGCTACTCTATATTTCATCTAATTGTGTCCGACTCAACATCGAATCTCAGGTCTGAACCAAAATGGAGAGAGGAGCCAGACATTGGTTGCTCAATCGCATCTAAACATGTGATCAACAGTTTCTGGGCACATCCCACACAGCGACCATAATATTGGATCGACATGCACGCACTCTCCTCTGAAAATTTCATTACTAACCGGGAGTATATTATCCATACTCCTCCACATAAACTCACTAAATATGTGTTGCAATTCTCTTTTTTGAAAAAAAAAGGTGTCCAAGTCATCTTACGCGCACTTACTAATCCTGGGGACCATAAACTCACCGTTTGCTAGCGGGTGAAGTGAAATGGACAAAACAGACAAATACCCAAATGAAATTAAACTTAAACTAAGATATACTATGCATCTTATGAATGTGGTACACAACATGTAAATCTTCAGCAGCACTTCGAAAATCTTCGGCTGTATAACATCTCTCGTATCCAAATGGTCGTGCACCAGTGTAGTGCCGTTAGCGGCGGCGGCCAACGATCCGACCACCGTCAAGACCCAGTTGAACCGATCAGCACAAAAGCGTGTGTGTTGTCGTCGTCTTCGTTGAGGTCTTCTTCGCCTTAGACAGTGTGGTCTTCTTCGCCTTAGACGGTGTGATCTTCTTCGGACATCGGTTTGCGGAGGAGAGAGAGAGAGGAGATGGTGTGAATCGTGGTGATCTGATCTCCCTCATGTACTACTGTGTGAGAGAGAGAGAGAAACAGCAAAAACGCAATTTCCGCCAGAAATTGGGCTACGATGCAGAAGCCAAATTCAACTACCAAGTGTGCAAAGCCAGGGGCATTTTCATCCAATTATGGCAAAATGTAAGCCACCATTTGGAACTACGTTCCTTTATAGGCAGCTTGTGGAAACTGTCCCTGCACGACATCCACATGCTCATGAAGCTAGCAGTCAATTTCCAAACCAAAACCCTTGCACATATGTATACATACGCATACCTAAAAAAAAAGAAATGGAAAAAAGAAAAAGAAAAACACATTCTACAATCAAAAAAGTCTAAGAGCACAACTTCTAGACACAACTCTTATTGGAGCATTCTAATGTATGGGGGACCACATGCATCGAATGACTTTGAAAGCAGTTGTGTTCAGAATTGTGTTTTAAAGCTGTGTTCTTAATTAAAATTGCTCTTCTATGTTTGGGTACGTACGATATGCATCCTTTAAATTACAAAACAAATTCATTTCATTATACACATTCAAATTCACTATATCATCTTGAATATTTTTATGTAAAAATATTGCAATTTTTTCTACATATTAAACGAATTTATGGAAATATTGCGAATTGAGGAATTTAAAAAGATGCATATCGTACACTTCCCTATCTAAACAGCTACAGCTACAGTTATATGTTATTGAATGTATGTTATACCAAGTGGAGTGGTAGTCCATTGATAGGCCCTATATATGTACTCTCATGTATTATGTTGTGGTTTCAAACCCCACCGAATCCACGCCCACAAATAAAAATCTACAAATTTTTCACTACCAAAAACACTCCCTAATGATTATCAGAGAAACATAAAATACTGGATATTATAACCAACAAGTACAGCAGAGTACAATTTACAGCAAACCACCTGTTCAACCCATATCTAATCAGGAGAAGGGCGGGTAAGCATCATTGAGAGAAAAAGACCAATCCAAAATCATAACGGGGAATAATTTCTGACCTTTGCATATTTTCTTCAAAGATCAGCGAGATGATTGTTTCTAAGATCTTTGTGAACAGGAAATATAATCTTCCGGCCTTCCTTTTACTTTTTGTTTATCATTTTTGGGCTAAATGTTCGGGCCTTCACCAGAAAAACGGTGTTGTTTGCTTTGAAAACTTTTGGAGAAGGAAATAAAGACGGCCACCATTCATTGGGTCGAATGGAAGGGAAATGACATAGATCAAGGGGACGTACGGGAAGGCGTACCACGTACAACGATACTAGGCTATCAGAAAGAACAATCTAATAGCAAAAACTTCTTAATAACTATGCAAAAATTCTAATTGATAAACTAAAAACTATGCAAAAATTCTGTGTATAAGCACACTGCACCAGGGGGGGAAAACACACAACCGAACGAACGCAAGTATTACGAGTAGTAGGGGGATATGTATTAGTACCTTTTCTTCGGTTACCAATTAGCATCCAACTTAGGGCGCACTAAGGTGCTTAAACGAACGCACTCGACCGGGTCATTCCTATCAAAACCGCCGATCTCCATAACCTTGAGGACGCTGTTACGGTGCTTGAATTGGACATAAGCGTAGTCATCTTCGACCTGGCAGTGCTCGATCTCGCCCCACACTCCAAAGCCCACGGAGTGCAGGGCTTCCAAAGCCTCGTCATCAGTGAGGTACGGGTGGTCGAAGCCGATGCCTTCGTTCACATAAACCTGGCGCTGGACGGGGTCCAAGTCGGCCTGCTCCTCGACGGTCTTCATGAAATCGGGGACCTTGGAGATGGCTTCCTTGACGAGGACCATCAGGTAGTCCTCCCCGAAGGATTGTACGAGCTCCATGAGGGGCTCCCCCTCCTCCTCATCCCCATAGTTGTTCATCATCGAAGGGAACGATGGTATCATGCTCTCGTTTCCCGAAGTAAAAATCCTTTGGGGGGGTTTGCGAGAGAAGAGCACGAACGAGGGATAGCACCGGAAGGGCCCGCGTGAGGGTTGACGGTTCCCGATGTTCTTGCGGGGATCTTTGACCGCCTTCCGAGCCGCTTTTCGGTGCTTGAAGAGGATGCGAGCAGAGACCCAACGGAAGCGCTTGGTGCTGAAGGACTCGATCTCGCCGTACCTCTCGAAGAACGATCTCAGGGCCTCGTCGGTGACGTCCAAGTCGGGGATTTTCACGCAGAGCATGCGCTGGGCGGGATCCTCGTCGGCCAGCTGGCCAACCCTGTGGATGAAATCGTGGTCCTTGGAGATGGCTTCCATAACGAGGAACACCAGGAAGTTTTTCCCGAAGCCTTCTACAAGGTTATCGACTTTCTCCTTCTCCACGACATTTTGGGATTGGGATCGAGGACGCTTACGGCCGCCCTCCCGCTTCCTGCTGGCCGAGGGCGAAGTCTGTGCCTTGGTGGTGGTGGTAGTGGTGGTGGTGGTGGTGATGATGGTGGTGGTGGTGGCGGCGGCGGCGGATGAGCGAGTTACGGGCATGGCCTGAAGAATTGAGAATGTGGAGGCTAGGGTTTTCTTTTCTTGCAGTGGAGGCTAGGGTTTCATGTCATCAGTCTATTGGAGAGAGAGATTTTGAGAGGGAGAGTCGAAAGAGAGAGAGTATTATTATACATCCTGTGCCCCTGGGTTATTCTAAAAGACTAATGTCTTGTTTGGAACATTTTTTGAAAAATATTTTTTAAAAGATTTCCCTTAAATTCCTTCTGCTTCTAAAAATATTTTTTGAAAAATATTGGAGAGAGAGATTTTGAGAGGGAGAGTGGAAGGAGAGAGAGTGTTATCATACATTCTGTGCCCTTGGGTTATTAAGCTAAATGATTTATTTTTTGTTCTTATTTAAATTTTTTTCCACTCCATTCCGAAGAGTAACTAGGGCCAATTTAGTCACGTTTTCATGTTCCAGTTGAACATGTTCCATTTTTCTTTTTGATTTTTCTCAAAGGAGAAGATTATTCTCTTTACCAAACATATTTGGGTCGAATCACGATCTTATAATAATAAAATCAGAAAGATCTTTTTAAGTTTGAATCAATATAGAATAGAGAACCTTTTCTTCTGTATGAATTGATATTATTACATTCCAATCCCTTTCCGACACCTACCAAAGAAAGAAAATCTTGAATTGGATCTCAAATTGACGGGTTAGCGTGAGCTTATCCATGCGGTTATGCATTCTTGGAATTCATTTTCTGATCTGTATTTCGTGCTTTGCTGAGTCTCCGAGATCCTTTTGAGAACCTATGTTTATTGAAGGGATATCTATATAATCCGATTGGTTGCGTAAAGCCCGTGGTAGCAACGGAACCGGGGAAAGTATACATAAAAGACATTTCTATTAGTATTTTCTATTAGATTAGTATTTGTTAGTGATCTCGACTTAGTGATGAACTGTTGGCATCAGCCCTACATTTTGTCTCTATGGACCGAGGAGAATGGGGTTTCGGTGGGAAGAGCATTATACCATATACCATAAGAGAAGCAAGAGGGTCAACCTCTTCCAAATATACAACATGGATTCTGGCAATGCAATGTAGTTCAATTCTCATGTCGATCTGAATTCTGAATTAATCATCCTTTCTATGGAGGTAAGTCTTTGTCTCTTAGGCAAGAAGATAGCAAGTGATAAATTTGGTCTCGGTAGGATATATATTTCGATTACTATGAAATACATAAATGAATTTGTTAATAGCGGGGTTCCCATTATCTTTTTTGTAGTGACGCATCTTGTATGCATTCTTAAGAAAAGGAATTTGTCCATTTTTCGGGGTCTCAAAGGGGTGTGAAAACACATAAGAACTCTTCCATAATGATACGGAATAATAGTATCATTGGGGTAGATACACAAATCACTTTAAATACAAGAAGCCGAGTAGGCGGGTTAGTCCGACTGGAAAGAAAAAAAAAAGAATTGAACTTCAAATCTTTTCTGGAGATATCCATTTTCCTGGAGAGACAGATAAGATATCCCACCACAGCGGCGTCTTAATACCACCTGGAATAGGAAAAACGGATTTCAAAGTATCTAAAAAATTGCAAAATTGGATCTATGTCCAACAGATCATACCCACCAATAAAAAGTATTTTATTTTGGTTCGACCTATAATCACATATGAAATAATGGGCTGTATAAATTTTACAATACCTTTTCCCCCGGATATGCTGCAAGAAAGGGATAATGTGCAACTTCAAGTTGTTAATTATATCCGTTATGGAAATGTCAAACCAATTCGGGTAATTTCTGACACAAGTATTCAATTAGTTCAGACTTGTTTAGTCTTGAATTGGGACCAAGACAAAAAAAAATCTTCGATCGAGGAGGCCCATGCTTCCTTTGTTGAAATAAGGACAAATGGTTTGATTCGAGATTTCCTAAGAGTTGACTTAGTGAAATCCTCTATTTCATATACTGAAAAAAGAAATGATCCATTCTTTACTTGGATGAAATTCGTTTGAACCTCACCTTTCACTTCCTTCACTTTAAGGCTATACCATCCTAAGGTGCTGCTAAATAAATGGAAGGATCTTAGCAACGTCCATGAAAGATGAAATTCGTTTTATTTGCCTAATTTCCCTAAAAAAAAATGCACTCTTTTGACTAATATTCTTAATCCATGAGAAAATTTCCACTTTAGGAGGGATCAAATTTCTCTACACCGATCCCATAATAGTATGCCGTGACTGCGACTGGCTTTCCCACTTATGATAGACCGACTTAACAGAAAAAAACTTTGTTTGCTGTCCAATTCCACTGCATCAAGTCAGATCTTGAAGGATAGGATCTATATATATAATGACACCCCATTCAATCTTTGCTTCAACTCCTCAAATTGGTGATACTCCCGTACACACAATGATCCCCTAAACAACAAATTCCAGTCACCACTACTCCCCCCTCCACAAATATTACTTAGTACCTCATTCTGTTGGGTAGAACATCTATATAGTCTTGGGAATTCATCTTTAATCACAGTATTGCCCAGCCACGTATGCTCCCAGAATAGTGTATCACAGCCAGAGTTTACTTGCACCTTGAACCCCTCCCGAATAGAAAACCCAAGGACCGAGTCATTTTCACCAACTGAGCATATGTCCTTCCATACATTAGAAACCGATCCAGAGGGTTGAGTATATGGAAACCAGCTCCTCCGATCCAGATTATATTTCCCACGAACAACCTTTACCCACAAGGAATTTTTATCGTTACTAAATCGCCACCACCACTTAGCAAGAAGAGCTAAGTTCTGTTGAAGCAATCTCTTAATCCCTAGTCCCCCATTTTCCTTCTTTAGGATGATCCTCTCCCAATGGACCATGTGCATTTTCTTTTTATCCTGTGTATCTCACCAAAAAAATTGCCTTTGTAACTTTTCCAGCACTTTTGTAATTGCCACTGGCATTTTGAAGAGGGACATGAAATAAATTGGCAAAGTGCTAGAGTTATGGTTGATAAGCGTAAGCCTACCCCCGGTAGAGATGGTTCTCGTTCTCCAAATGCTTAGCCGCTTTTGAGTTCGTTCTATAACAGGCTCCCACGTTTTGATCCTCCTCGGATTAGCACCCAGCGGTAGCCCAAGGTATTTAATAGGCAAAGATTCCACTCTACACCCCATCACCTGTGCAAGTGCTTCAACATCCTCCTGCTGAATCTTTACACCACAAACGGAGCTCTTAGAATAGTTGATCTTCAAACCGGACATTAACTGAAAGCACCTAAGAATTCTCTTAATGTTCCCCATCTCCTCCAGATCATTGTTGCATAAAAGGACTGTGTCATCGGCAAACTGAAGGTGAGAAATAGTCGCTCCATTACTCCCCAGCTTGACACCTTTAATTATGTTTTTCTCTCGAGCTCTTTCCAACAAAATATTGAGAGCTTTAGCTACTAAGTTAAACAAAAAAAGAGATAAGGGGTCCCCCTGCCTCAATCCTTTCTGAGTTTGGAACTCTTGTGTAGCTGACACATTAATCAAAATAGACATAGAAACTGTGGAGCAACACTCTCTGATCCACCCACACCACTTCTCCCCAAAGCCAACCTTCTTAAGCATATCTAGTAGAAAACCCCAATTTATACAGTCATACGCTTTTTCAAAATACAATTTAAGAATGAGACCTCCTTGAGCAGAATGTTTCCAACTACGAATAGCTTCATTGGCAATCAGGACTCCATCCAATATTTGTTTACCCCCAACAAAAGCAGCTTGAGCTTCACCGATGATAGGAGAAAACGGTTCTTTAAGCCTATTAGCTAACACTTTGGATAGGATCTTGTAAATGCTTCCCACCATGCTAATAGGCCTAAAATCCTTAAAGGTAGTAGGACAATCAATCTTAGGAATCAAACCTACAAAAGTAGAGTTAATACCTTTCGTGAGCTTTCCATTTCGATGGAATTCTGAGAAGAATAGGATTATGAGGTCCTTCATGAATTCCCACCCTTTCTTGATAAACGAGAAGTTAAAACCATCCAGACCCGGAGCCTTTAGACTGTTGCAGTACCCTTTCAGAGCCGCCACAATCTCCCCTTCCTCAAACGGTCTTTCCAACTATAATGATACATCACCGGGCAAATGTCTCTGAAACTGTCCCCCTAGCGTTGGTCTGACCTTCCTTGCTTCTAAGAAGTTATTTTGGAAATGGAGTACGGCAACTTCCTTGATTTCCATTGGGTCCTCCAATACTCTACCATTAAATTTGATTGACCCAACCAAATTCCTCTTAAATCTGTTATTTGCCATAATTTGGAAGTACCTTGTATTCTTATCCCCTAATTTAAGCCACCTAACCCGTGACTTCTGCGTCCATAATGATTCAGAGAGTTTATAGAGTCTCCAATATTCTACTTTGGTTTTGCATCTCAATGCCTTTTCCTCTGGATCAAGTGGTCTGCCTTCAGCCACAATATCAAGCTGATGAAGTTTAGCTTCATTATCCTGAAGTGCAGAGTTGACATCCCCAAATTCCTTTTTGTTCCAGACTCGCAACCTGGCTTTCACGGCCTTCAATTTCTGGACGAGAGAATGAAGCCAGCCCACCCCACCACTTGAACCTCATTCCATGTTTCTTTGGCCAAACTCATACATTTCGGGTCAGAGAGCCAAATATCCATAAACTTAAAAGGCTTAGGACCCCAATCCCTACTATCATCTCCAATTGTAACCGGGCAATGATCAGAGATTGGCCTCGGCAAGCCCCATTGCAAAATATTAAACTTTTCAAGCCACTGTTGAGAAATCAAGAATCGGTCCAGCCGGCTATGAATAGCATGGTTTTGATAATTGGTCCAGGTGTATTTTCTACCAAGCATGGGAATGTCTATCAGCTCCATACCATTGTAGAACTCTATGAACTCCCTCATACCCCTATCGAGACGTAAGCAACCCACCCTTTCACTAATCGCCCTTATTTCATTGAAATCCCCTCCTAAGCACCATGGGACAGTTGAACCAACCTTAAGCTCTAATAATTCCTCCCAGAGCACCCTTCTAGCCACAGAATCATTAGGAGCGTACACATTCACAATCGTACACGGGAATTCATTGTATAACCGTCCAGTCATGAGAATAAATGATATTTGGACCACAACATTCGAAGCAATAAAGAACTCCTTACTCCAAATAATTAGCAAACCCCCCGAAGAACCCACGGAGTTGGAACACACAAACTCCATATTGGCATTACCCCAGATTTTTTGAACAGCAAAACTCTCCACCGCCTCCAATTTGGTTTCTTGGACGAACATCATATCCGGTTTCCTTTTCTTAATAAGCTTCGCCAAAAAACATTTTTTAACATTACTCCCTAGCCCTCTAATATTTCAAGTTGTAATCTACATTTAAAAATAATAATACCTTTTGCACAGCTCCACAAATTAGTTACACATATTAACTAACTTCCTTCACCCCTCTCCTTCACTAAAGAGTATTCCTTCATCTCAATTTCTATCATTCTTTTTAAAGTTTCAGAATCATCAGGTAAGAAATTGATATCCAACTCACTTCCAACGGCCATGGTAGCTCTGACCTCATTAACAATCTTCGGGCTTACTTCACTGAAATCCTCTGGAGACAAGTGAGACCCTTCCTCTGAGCTAGGATCTCGATCCAAATCCTCACGGATCCTTAGCAGATTATTCAGCTGTCTTCGCCTTCTTTTCCTACATTCCATATTGTTCAGGTCCACCAGGAGGTTAATACAAGGAATTTGAGAAGCTCTCACCACCAACTGGTTCGAAGAGCTGCCCTCTAGCGACTTCAAGACTGGAGACGACATGCCCAACTAAGGGCTATCAATTCGAAGCCCTACTGAGGAACATTTCCCTTGGATATAGACCAGCTCCTTATCCACTCCTAATTGACCCACTGGCCCACCAAATGGTTTCACATGAGTCTAAGTTTCCCTTTGGGCTTTGGAGGGAGGTAGTAAATCCAAGTGGGCCGGGAGGCCCAAATCAGTTTCTTGAACCACTGAGATGCCCAAATCAGATTCTTGAACCACCAAGAGGCCCAAATTTTAGAATTCAAGTTAACTCAGGTAGTAATACACTGTTCTGGAAGCACAAATGGCTGGGGGATCAAACGTTGCAAGAGGAATATCCTAGACTTTATCTGGCATCGACGCAGAAAGAGGAGTTGGTTTGTAATATGATCAGTACAGAGGGCAGTGGGGATAGGACTTTGTTATTTCGGAGGAGTTTATTTCAGAGGGAAAGAGCACAGTATGACGAGTTAGTAGTGAGACTGCAAAATGTAGTTCTGGAGCCGACAAGAATGGATGCAATGCTTTGGATTGGTAATTCTAATAATATGTTTTCTGTAAAGTCAGTGTATGATCTATGGGAAACATATGCTTTTACCCCCAATACTGGACTTGGATCTTTGTGGAGAAATTTTAGTCCTCCAAAGGTAGAGATTTTTGTTTGATTGGCGTGTCAAAACAGGATTGCAACTAGATCTTTCTTGAATAGCAGAAACATTTTGTTGGGAATGGATGAACAGACTTTGGCATGTCCATTTTGTCTACTAGAAGTGGAAACGCCAGAGCATGTTCTACTAACGTGCCCGTTTTCTAGGCAAATCTGGTGGGAAATAGCAAAGTGGGGTGAAATATAGATTGGGTGATTCCTCCAAATCTGCTGGGGTTATCTTCTTGGTGGTTTTCTCTTCGGTTTAGAAATCTGGAAAAATACTTTTGGGAATGCTATTTTTTTGCAACGTTGTGGTCTATTTGGATTACAGTCTTCAACAACAAAACTGCTGATCTCAACCAAGTGGAAGAATTAATCAAAACAAGGGCAGCTCTATGGGTCAAAGTCAGATTTGATGTAAAGGTGTATTCGGTGGAAGACTTCAAAAGGAACCTTGATGGTGTTAGAAGGATCATGATTTAGGTGTACTTTTTGGTGTAACTTAGTATTTTTTATTTTCTTTTCCTTAGGGATTGTGATGAACTTTATGGTTCTCTCTTCCCTTTTACTCGATGTACCCTCTTTGAGTCTAATAAATTTTTCCTTTTTCAAGCAAAAAAAAAAAAAAAAGAGGCCCAAATCAGTTTCTTGAACAACCGACTCCTCGACCGAAGGTTCAAAATCTTCTGAAACCATCTGCATATCCTCTTTGTCAACCATTAAATGCCCACCTGCAGCCACATGCTTAGGGCCACCAATCCTATCACCTTTTTCCTTCCCTTGAACCGTAGCATAGTCAGAGTCCCCTGCACCCTCATCTACTCCTTCTATATCATTGGTTCTGCCCTTTGGAAGTACTGTCATGTCATCATCTTCTTCTACCACCCCTTTTGCAACAGAGCCATTACCAACCTTCTCCTGGGTTTTGAAACTCGATTTTTGAGCAAGATGAATCACCTGGCTAGGAAGTTCAACGTCATCTGGGTTAACAAACGAAGAAATTTCCATAACCAAAATGTCATATTGAACTCCTTGAACCACCAGTTGAATCCACTGTTCTATCTTGGAGACTTCTTCCGTAGCTATTAAAATTTTCCCTTGAACAAAAGATAGACTTCTCAGTGTATCCTCATGCACTGAGATAAAATGACCCCAAATTTCACCAATTCTCTAAAAAGTGGTGTTATCCCATGCATTGAGAGGAATCCCTTGACAGCCTAACCAAACAAACCGTTCATGGCTAGCTAATTCTCCACTCCACATTTTCACCACCTCGAACCATCTTTTCATCCACAGCCTGTTAATAAGGTCGTTCCTAACTTCTTGGCTTTGGAAAGTTATTAGAACAGACCTCTCTCCCAGAGCTCTGAAATCAGCAACCTTATCCGTTTCCAATCCAAAGGTTACCTTTAGAGTCATCAATGGAACCACTCTGTGCATAACCGCCACCGCGCTCCGAAAAAGCCATCCATTCCCAACAAGATTGATCTTGATCGAAACATTAGTGCTGGGTTGTTTAGATGACTCGCCATTTACCACTTGGGCAAATGACAAGCCAGTAGGCTTACAAAACCCCACTGGCCCCGATTGGCCAACCTTCTTAATCATCCCTTGATTAGCCAGTTGGTTTGGTCCCGCCCCTGTTCCTGTAGGCCTGCTCTCTTCGTTCAAGAACCATAGGTTCCTTCATCTTAGCAATCCGATCGAAACTTGCCTCCTTGACAAATAACTTTTTGTCCTCCACCCATAACCCATTCAATCTAGAAACTGCCATGTAAGGGTCATCATCGGGGTGGGGCGGGCCGGCCCAGCCCGCCAAGTCACTACCCAAGCCTGCCCACGGGCCGAGCCGACCAGGCTACCTACCATAAATTGAAGCCCAAGCCCAACCCACAGGCTAGCCCAATTGACGGGCTGGCGGGCCAACGGGCAGGCTTAAATTTCCTTGGGCAAGGGAAAAAAGGAAGGATTTGTGGGATTTCGGGCTAATGGGCGGGCTATTGGGCGGGTACCTCGGGCGGGCTCACGAGCCGGGCCTACAGACAGGCCGAGTAAAAAATCCTAGGCCCAAGCCCGCCCATTACAAACTACGGGCCGGGTCGGCCTGCCCGTTTCACGAGCTCGGGCCGAGTAAAAGCCCGATGGGCCGGGCGGGCCGCGGGCCTTCGGGCTAAATGATGACCCTTACTGCCATGGTAGCTGAAACATGACAATGAAACCTGACAAACCCAAATCTATTCCCCATACGTTTGCTTCTCTTCCATGGAATAAAGGCATCCTTAACTACTCCGAACTTGTTGAATGTGCGTTGTATCCATTGTACATCTTTGTTCTCAGGAATATTGTCGACAAACAGTGTAAAGATCTCCTAAACCCTGCCTCCATTGTTAGCTTGAACCCTGTGGCTCTTGATCACAGGGATCCATCCACCGTCATCTCTGGCCTTTCATCTCTCTTTCTCTCTCTAGACATTGTTCTACGACAACCTGGAAACGTATTTTTGGCCCCATTTATCGGTAGATATTATTGCATTACTAATTCAATGAAAAGTCCAGAGACACAATCTATTGAACCCAGCTAGGAAAATCTCCCTGCCAGGACATTGGATGCTCAATAAAAAAAAGGCATATTTAGCTATTCTATGAGCCGCCCCATTACAAGTATGTGGAATGAAACATGAAAGAAATAGCATGCAAACAACTAATTTTAACAAGTCTTTAATAATGATATCCACATTAGCATTGGCCTCTATCTCCTTCTTTAGCATTTTGATGATTCCTTGCGCATCACCTCCCAAAACGAAAGTTGTATTCGGCTGATCCTTTGCTACCTCCGCTGCCAAGCGAAAACCTCATGCCTCAACCATTTATGTTGGCTGTAGGGTGAATCTCTTCTTCTACAACTTGACAAAATTCATGATGCTCTTCCATGGCATTCGCACAAATTTTCATGAATTTGAAGCCAGGCTTATGCTTCGTATGAGTTGTCCCCAAAGAAGTTGATAGCATGTCACGCCTTCTATTTTCAACATAATAACAATACATTTTGACATAAATAAAAACATCAATAAATCCATCCATAATTCTCCATGAGACCATCTGACCATGCCATTTAATTTCATTGAAACCAATGTTCTGTCCTAAAGCAGTTGCGACGAATTACAGCCAATATACCCAGAGTGATGACAAAGGGTGCATTTAGTTTAGTACATTCATCCGAAAATCAACGAATATAAATGAAGTTACATTTTCATCTTCCCAAAATGTGTAATACAAAAGATGAAAATATAACTCTCCAAAAAAGCTTTCAAAAGATGATCATATGATGCACGCCAAGTACTCCAGACTATGTGTCACATCCCGACTTTTATATAAATGAGACGATAACAAGAATAAAAAAGAAGGGGTTAACATTTAGCGGCCCGCTTACCGTTAGGATTTAAAAAGGATATTTTTCAATTAGAGTATTTTTTTGTGTATTTGTCAATTTTTTTTATTAAAACTCTACAGATATATATCGCCCAAACCCTTTCAACTTCATCACGGCACGAGAATGAGGTACGAGTCCTTGCAAACCAAAAAACCGTAAGGCGGAAAACCATAAAGAATAATCCGAAAAGAGTTGACATCTTATTATAGGGTGAATCAAATTAAATTCTATATTATAGGGCGAAGCCCAACACCTAAAGCCCAAACCACAACAAACCCTAACCCTAGTAGCCCGACAAAACAGCACCTCCAACCACCGCCGTCGTCGCCCACAACATACCAGCAACGAACCACAACCACTCATCGCCGCTGATCAACCATGAAGCACAGTCGCCCAAAACAGCCTCCAGCCACCACCCACCACCATCTGACGCCACTGTCATCACCTAGAGGAGCCCAGAAAAATGTTTGGTGCACACCTGTGGAAACTTTATATCCAACTCAAAATTAATTGAGAATGAGTGAAGAGATCCCTCATGTTATTAAGTGATCGCTCATTCCACTCGTAAGCAATGTGAGAATATTTTTTCTTAACATCCCCCTCATGTGCATTTGATGTCTGTCACGTGTAGTCTCTTTTGGGGTCTATCCTCGTGCAGCTTTTTTGTGTTGATCTGACATCATGGGGTGGATTGTGAATTTTTTAAATGTGAGGTGGAATGAGCGTCGCTTTGATACAACGTGAAAACTTTGTACTTCTATCCAACTCAAAATCAATTGGCGAGGTCCCTCATATTATTAAATGATCACTCATTCCACTCCGAAGCAATGTGAGACTATATTTCCTTAACAACACCCACCAATCACAAATCCAACCTCACCCTGGATGAGATTTAATCTATGGTTGGTGGGGAGAATAATTTTATTCACCCTCGCTCCTTTAAAGAGGTTGAACATTATCCTCCAAGTGATTGGTGAAAAATTGTGTGGGTCACACCACAAACTAACTCATTATTGCCAAAAAATGTATTGATTCAGTGGACCTTACACAATTTTCACCAATCACAAGGACGATAATGTCCACCCTCTTTAAAAGAGGGTGAACAAAAATATTCTTATATATTGGTGGGCGGCGGAGTGTATGTAGACACCGCTGTTCTTTCAATGAGTTTCTTCTTCTTGTATGTCAACGCAATAACAGCCTGTTTGGATGCCAGATTTGACCCCCTGATTTGGAGCCCTGGCCCCACTTAAATCCGGTGTTTGGGAGGCCAAAATCATACCCGGATTTCCCGGATTTGGGCGAGATGGAATTACAAATCCACCTACGGGCGGATTAGCCACCGACAGGGTACCCCTATCGTTGCTATATCCAAGAGCCCAAAGACGAACATGCCCTCTTAACACAACAGATCTGGAGAGAGAGAGAGAGAGAGAGAGAGAGAGAGAGAGTGTGTGTGTGTGTGTAGAGACCCGTATTTTTTTCAAAAATGGTTTAAAGGTTTTATAAATGCTAGAATACCGAATAAATGAGAAATTGTGAGTTTAATTGATTTGGGGCCCAAATGAGGGGATTGTAAATTGAGGAAGTGTGAGTGCTATTGACTTGTGTGCAAGTATATAAGGCGTGTGTGTGTTGTAGAAGAACAAAAATCCCATACCCATCTCTCCCTCAAACTCTCGGCTCCCTCTCTCTATCCTTCGACTCTCTCTCTCTCTACTCCTCCACTCTCAAACTCACTCCCAAACTCGAAACCCACCAAGATCCTCCACCAAATTGACTTGCCCAAGTGTTCTAGGCCTCGGGTTGTGTTCGTTCAAGCTCGGAGGAGGTGTATTTCGCTTGGTTTTGAAGTCGGAGTTAGGGCTTGCTCGAATCGCGTGAGCTTCGATCTTTGATCATTGAGGTAGGGATTTCTTACTCTCTCTATGTGTTTATTGGTTGATTATGTGCCTTGATCGTGTTTTGTTCGCTGTTTGTCATTGGGATTTCGTCGTTGAAAAGCTGAAAATTCGCAGAAAAACTCCGTGGTATTGATACCCTCAAAAGGGGTATCAATACCCCATTCTCCTCTGGGCCAGATTCTGGCCAGGTATTGATACCTCCATCAGGGGTATTGATACCCCCTTGATTTCTGGGCAGATTTGACACACTTAGCTCGTTTCATGCTCGTTTGAAATTCAATAACCTCTAGCACCCTCTAAACATCTTTGAATCACTTCTATACTTGATTGTGGGTACCTCGAATGGTTCGTTGACCTCTCAAATTCTTTTGGTCCTCGTTGGAAGATAAGAACATGTTGAACTTAATGAATTTGGTATCCTTTGGTTGTTCTTGCTTTAGATTGACTTAGAGAACATGTTTGGCATGTCTCAATGATTGATATAGACTTGTTAAGCGCTATAACAAGACAGGATGGTTGGTGAATTGAGAAACATACTGTGGAGTAGTTATCGAATATCGTAGGCCGTAAAGTATATCGTAGGGTGCATGGTTGGTTGATAAGGGTCTGTCAAATAATCTAAACGAAAATAGAGTAATTCGTATCCTCCTAATTCGTCTTGTTGGTCTTTCAAACTTCCTTTGGTGCTCATTCTACGGAATTTTTAGTATAGAACCTAATGGGTGGTGCGTTGTAAAGTCATTAGTGGGTTTGATGCATGACGTGGGATATCGTGATAGACTTGGAGGAGTAACATGAGCTTAAGGTATTTATTTATGTATAAGGGGACATGTTTATGAGTTTGTTATACTTTGTGTGATGATGAATGAAAGAATGTGACCTTGGGAACGTTGTGTTCTTATTTGTGGATTGGTAATTCGTATGTGTATGTGTAAATTGATATATGTTGAGCTTGAGGCTATTAACAATTGATTGAGAAATGGTTAACATGAATGAGTACAAAGGAACAATACGAAGAAAGCCACAGATCCACTGATGGGTGCGATGCCGGAAATGGGACGCACGGGGTCCCGAATGCCCGGACATGAATAAAAGGTTTCTTGTGGACGCACGGGGTCCCGAATGCCCGGACATGAATACAAGGTTTCTTGTGGACGCACGGGGTTCCGAATGCCCGGACATGAATAAAAGGTTTTTTGTGGACGCACGGGGGGGGGGGGGGGGGTAGGTAGATGAACGGGTATCACCATTCGGTGAGAAAACCGGACAACGCGCGAAACCTAGCAAAAATAGGGAATGAAAATGTAAGGATTGTTGGGCGGTACAAATGAAGGGTAAATGATTGATTCTATCGAAGTTTTGAAAAGAAAGGGTTTGATAATCGATAAATTGAAATTGGGTCCATGTGAGAGGCGATGAATTTTGTATCTACGTCATGATGAACAAGCGACGGTTGAGAGTATATTATATTTTAGTTAGATTGATTCGAGTTGGTTTCCCTTCCCTAACAGACGTGTGAACTGTTAAGGGTACTCTTATAGGATTTGATTTTCTTGGGTCATAGAGCGCTCATTCATGGTGAAAGACCATTGTCTCTTATGATATCCTATTGTACCCATTCACTCTGGTTGCATAATCCATCGCATTTTCATATAGTTTGGGTATAGATTTCTCTACTGGGCTAGTGTAGCTCAACCTATCATTTTCAGGTGTATCTCAAGGACCTTGACGCGGAGTGCATGGTGTGCATGCTCGATCTCATCTCTTTTGAAAGCCGCCCGAGAAGTGGTTTCATCTTCTTTTGTATGATCTCTTGGAAAGATGAAATTGTAAATTCATTTGAAGTCTTTTAATTTCAGATATTATGTAACCTCTAAATTTACTGTCTTTAAATAACTATCAAATTTGGGCCGTAGTGCCAATGTTGTAGATTTTAAACCTGGGGATTTGGTTTATCAATGATCATTTGGGAACTCTCTTTTGGGTATTATCTGTAATATGCGAGGATCATTTATTGAAATGGATTATTTATTGATGTTGAAAATCGAGGGCGTGACAGAGAGAGTGTGTGTGTTACGGCCGAAGGGAGATGATCGACGCCGGCGGCAACAGCGGTGGTCGAAGAAGACAAGGGGTTGCAGAGCATCGGGGTTGGGTGGGGGCTGGGTGAATGACCAGTGGTGGGTTTCAGAGGATGGGATTATGTTAATTCCAATTACGTATATATACAAATATAACTCTTCCTCACTTTCCAATTACATTTTTAATTTTTTTTTTGATAATTAATATTGTTTCTAATATAAATTATGGTTAACTTTTAACTTGTGTCGGAAAAAACATTTTCTAAAATGAAATTAAGGTTAAACATTTTGTCTTCTAAAATGAAATTAAGGTTAAAAATTTTGTATTCTAAAATGAAATTATTTTATTCTAAAATTAATGGTAAATATCTATTTATTTTAATTAATATGAAATAAACCAATTTTGAACATTAAAAATTCAAAGTGGGGGCAATTAAGTCATTTCACACCTTATCCTATCATATCCACCCTCCAAATCTCTCTTCTCAAAAAATCATCCAAACACTTCATTTCAAATCCACCATTCTTAAGAGGTGGGGTCGTTCTTCTTAACATATCACCACTCATTATATATATCTACCTTCAAATCCACTCTCATTCTATATCCACCCAAAACAAATCTTTCATCCAAACGGGTCGTAAGGGAAGTGCTTGGGTGTGGGTGCCAACATAATTAGAATGCTTACTTGTTTTTGTGATACCATCATGCTCTAGATCCTTAATACTTGTAACTTTAGATTCAAATATTAAAAAGATATTTTGCTGATAAAAAAAAATGCATTAACAGAAGGAAAAAGAAGGCTTAAGTAGTGAAGCGAGGTTATGCTACAGTTATCTCCGTCAAATAGTTCAAACTGCAAGTGTATTTGGTGGATCAAAGGTCTGAACAACAAAACAACCCCCTCCGTTCCAATTCAAATGTCCCATATAGTTTTCGTGCATTTTCATACCCTAAAAAATATATTTCTACATATTATTTTTTAAATTTCTCACACCAAATTAAAGTGCTCAAGAAAATAATAGAATAATATGTAGAAGTACATTTTTTTGGGTTTGAAAATGCACAAAAAATTGTATGGGACATTTAAATTGGGACGAAGAGAGTAGATTATTTGGTGGATCAAAGGTCTGAACAACATCCAAATCTACTCAGTGGAAGAGTTCAAAAGCTGCCTGAATAGATGCATGGTACAAGGCAACTGGCGGTATGAGGGATTCTGATGCATCATATATAGGCAGTGTGTTTGCTGCTTGGGCTGTCTTCAACTTTGGGTTGGACGTATTTTCCTTACTTTGGTGCTATGTTTTTTTTTGGTAAACCAGATATTTCTAACAAGCTATTCAAAGATAGTCCTGAGGTACTTGACCCTTACAGCATCATCCTCGCTTCCATTTGCTTTTGCCGCAATTAAGTTGGTTTTATTTGGCTGCTCCTATATGTCTTCCTACTGATTGGGACTCATATATATGGAGCTTTAACTTTGTATGTCTTTTTCTCGATGTACTCTTTGTCAAGTGTTGATAAAATTACTATCATATATTAAATATTAAAAAACACACACACAAATTGTTGCATGTAACTTGGTTTTCTGGCTGTTTTTACTTGGAGTAAAGACTGTAAAGTATGTAACTAGCACATTTATTTATTTTTGGTAAGTAAATTTTGTTTCACCAAAAAGCAAGAAAAGATACAAAAACTCACAGGGTCATACCCCGGGAAATAAAACCGAACCAGAACTACAGCAAACAACTCCTTCCAAATTAAACAACAAGAAAAAACTATCTACAAAGTATTCAGCCCAAAAATTCGAGTATCTAGAAGTCAATCCTCGCGTAACGTACCCTTCATTTTGGGCTGTGAACTTCGATCACCGTATGCCAAGAGCTAAGCCTAGCACGAATCACATCAAAAATTATGTAAATCGCCGTAATTTTTCTTACAGTACTGTACTCTAAATAGCAGTATCTAGCAAATCATTATTTCTGAAAAAAGGTTGACAGACAACCAACTTCATGAATGGTATAGGGTACCAATTACAGTATTTGTACCACCACCACAACGAAATAGGATTAATAAGTTTAGTAACAACGAAATAGGACTTCAAGGGCTATTTAGATGGTATTCGGAAGGTGAAAGTGTAATGTAGCTAGCATTGGGGTGTCTTTTTTCATCCAAATATTGTTGGTTGGATGAGTTTTCTGTTTTCTTTTTGCAGTTAAGCTCTTTTTGGCTTTCCTGCTTTTGACCTCGATGTACCCCTTTCGAATTTTATAAAATGTTTCATTTGCCGAGAAAAAAAACAAAGAATTCTGGTTGTGCGTATTTATGGTGCCTAATTTTGTCAAAAGAGGATGAAGCCAGTACTAAAATCCCAGTAGTATTTACATTTTTGGATTTTTCTGTTTTTTTTTTTGGCTAAACTGAAATTCTCCGCATGCCGCAAAGCTACCTAGTCGTGCGTGTTCCAACTTCCGAACTTGTTGTGTTCTTATGAACTTAACTTAAAACTGAGAGTTTTGCTCTTATTTGAATTTTTTTCGTATTTGCTTGTTTTGCACCAAATTTTTGAAGGTTATTGATTCGTCTCGACGAGAGGAATTGGAAAAATAAAAAAAATAATTTTATTCAAGTATTTTGAGAAATAATCACTTTTTTAGCCAAAAAAAAAAGTGACTTTATTGTTAAAAAATGGTTATTTCTCAAAATACTTGGATAAAAGTAAATAAAATTTTCTTTTCCGATTCTTCTCGTCGAAACGAATCAATAACTCAAAAAAAATTGGTGCAAAACTAACAAGTGAAAAAAAAAATTAAATAAGGACAAAACTTCCAGATTTAAGTTAAGTTCATAAGAACGCAGCCAAGAAATCAAATGTCGAAACTAGTTAGGTCACGGAAGTGTTTTGGGCAAGTCGCATAGTGAATGACAGAGAAATAGAATTACTAATTCCCTTGATTCTCTAAGGATACAATATTGTGCATGGATTACTCCCAGTGCAACAACTTAGCTTCTGCTTAGAAAGAAATCGTATCTCATCCATTAAAGACCAAGTTATGGGAGAATGATCAGCTCTCTGAAGCTGCAGTTGTCTACAGGATTAATCCACCCACTGCTTGCCTGATTTAAATCTTGATCTTAAAATAACCATTGATCATTCTTCTTCAATATCCATATATGGATTGTTGAATTTGAAGAGGAGAGAAAACAAATTGATGAATCCAACTTGGTCGTACGGTGGAGTTGACTTTGGATTTTCGAAAGATCCATTCCAAAAAGGTATTAATTTCATACAAATTTTCTGTTATCATCATCGGGGACTTAAAAGATATCGAAACATCTAAATTGGGGTGTCTAGACCTTGTTTTTGTTTTTTGTTTTGAGTTTGATCCGAAAAACCCTTGTTCGATTCTACCAGCTTCGAGTTTCAAAACATACTACCAGCTTCGGTAAATACTTCCTCCGTCCTTCGCAAGCTTTCTTCCTCCATTGTCCATACTCCGTTGATATTCAGTAGAGATCGAGATGGAGATGCAGCACTCGTCGTCTCTGACACCTGTACTCCGGCGACTCTTCCTCCCCATCTTTGATCCACACCCCAACCCCATCATCCTCCCCAACCACGATATCCGGCCTCCTAGCCCCCGACACTAGCGCCCAGCATTGCCGTCCGCGCCACCCAACCGGCAGTGCTTCTCGTGCAGCGGATCCAACACCCCAGCTCTGATTGAAATGGTTTTTCCCCCTTATTACGTGTTTGTTTTTAAGAATGGGGTATTTTGTGGAAAGCGGGTGACAAAAGTCCTTGCGCCAGTACAGAAATTACAGCTGTCCTTATCGCATTATAAGTCCCTCCCTCTACTATGAATTCCTGGCCAAAGCTCTCTCTCTTTTTTGTTCATAAATGTGCATCTCGATTGGAACCACAAAGGATGCACATTATATATAGATATGGTATACGTGGAGTACAAACTCTTTTGTACAGCTGCAAAGAGTTTCATAGTGTTGGATACTTTGTGTTTGTGCAGCTGAACTACAATAGTAACAAAGCCATTAAATGTTTGAATACTTTGTGTTTGGATACTTTGTTTTTGTTCATAAATGTGCATCTCGATTGGAACCACTGTTGCTAAGGTCGACCATCTTCAAGCCATTAAAAAGCCAAGAAAGGGTCCGGTGAACAATCCTAATGTCTCAAACTGACTCAATTGTTTCATGAAATTTCTCATTGATATACAGGTGATAGAATCAAGTGGAATGTCCTTCTTCTCCAAATGCTTAACAAAGTTAGGTGCATGCAGGATGTGTCCGGTGGATAGACGTTTGCATGCAAACTTCAAAGTGGAGGTCCTAAAATTTTTGTTTGGGTTAAAATTGCTCAATTATGATTGATAAGTTGCCTCCACGAAGATCTGAATTAGATTAAACGCGATTTAGAGTTAGTGAACTAAGGAAGGGGGGCTACTATGTTGAAGGAGAGTGCGCGCTTCCCTTCACTGATAAAACGGTGCCAATTTCGGTTGCAAGGAATTTTCAAAGGCAATTTTTTTGGGGTGATTCAATTGATAAGAAGAAGATCCATTTGGTTAGCTAGGAAACTATAACAAAGAGTAAAAAATATGGAGGTTTAGGAGTGAAAATGATGGTTGGGCAGAACAATGCTTTGTTAGCAAAATGGTGGTGGTAGAGAAAAGGATTCCCTATGGGCTATAGTAGTGTGCAGGAAGTATGGTCTCTCACATCAAGATTGGCTTCCTCAATTATCATCGTATGGGCGGGCATCTATAATCTGGAGAGACATATGTTCAATTGGGAATACAAATAGTGCAATGAGGAACGTAATTCAAGATGGTTTCAGAATTCAAGTGTATTCCGAACATAACACTTCTTTTTGGAATCACAAATGGATGGGGGATCAAACACTGCGAGAGGAGTTTCCAAGATTGTATTTGAAATTGTCGCAAAGAGATGAACTGGTATGTATTGTGCTCAACTCGGTACGTAATGGAGATTGGAGTTTGTTTTTTCAAAGGAGATTGCATGATTGGGAATGTGAACAAATGAATGATTTAATTGGCAGATTACAGAGTGTATCTTTGGTGCCGTCAAGATTGGATGTGATGCTCTGGACTGGTAATTCTAATAACTTATTTTCTATTAAGTCTGTCTATGATCTTTGGGAAGCTGAAACTTTTACACAGAATTCTGGGCTTGGTTCTTTGTGGAGAAACCTTAGCCCTCCAAAAGTGGAGATTTTCTTGTGGATGGCATGTCAAAGCAAGATTTCAACTAGATCAATTTTGAGTAGTAGAAACATAATGGTGGGAGTAGTTGAAACAGCTCTGTTTTGCCCATTTTGTTTGCTAGAATTGGAAACTCCAGTGCATGTTCTACTCTCTTGTCCCTTCTCGACGGTCATCTGGTCAAGAATAGCCGATTGGTGGAACATAGCTTGGGTGGCTCCTTCAAATTTGGTGGATTTATCTTCCTGGTGGTTCTCTTCTCATTTCAAAAATTTAGAGAAACATCTTTGGGAGTGTTGTTTCTATGCAACCCTATGGTCTATTTGGATTGCAAGGAATGACGCTATTTTTAACAATAAAATTGTGGATCGCAATCATTTGGAACAGTTAATCAAAACAAGAACAGTCATGTGGATCAAAGCCAAGTTTGATATAAAGGTGTATACGGTGGAAGATATCGAATCAAACCTTGACGGTGTTAGAAGACTCATTATTTAGGTGTCTTTTTTTGTGGAACTTTCCTTTTATTTTCCTTCCCTTTTTAGGGTTGTGGTGAACTTTCTGGTTCTCCCTTCCCTTTTACTCGTGTACCCTCTTCGACTTTAATAAAATTTTCTTTTGTCGAGGAAAAAAAAAAAAACTGATAAAACGGTGCAGATGTTAGACTTTGATCCGCCACTGTTAAGCTTAACACCAAACGTACCCCTGGGGTAAGAAAAAATTACACATTCTTCTGTGAAACTATAGGAGTTCTCATACACTTTTTGTATGTCCGTTTTTAATTTGAATTGTTCACATATTTTTCCTGAAAGGTGCAAGACATGTACAAAGTCCTCCCCAAATTCAAGAAAGGTAATGACTTCGGTGTCTCCACTCGTTTTGGAGACACCGTAATTTTGGCGTAACAAAACCATTATTGGCATAATCCAAACCCCTTATAGGCATAACCAAACCATAACAAGGCATAACAAAACCACTAAATAGCATAACCAAACGAATGGACGAGATTTTGCCACATCACAAGGTTGACCAAAAGTGACCGGTCAAAGCGGTAACTCCAACAGGTCAAAAGTTGAGGTATAACAAAAACCATAAAATGGCATAACAAGAAACCCAAGAAGCATAACACATGAACTGAATGGCATAACGTAGGGTATAATAATCCGTAAACGGGTGTAACATAAACCCCAGGATTGATAACAAAACCATTAAATGGCATAACTGAAGAGTTATGCCAACGTGGGCATAACTAAACCATTGAAAAGCATAACAATTACCACGGTTGGCATAACAAAAACCACATAAGGCATAAGCATAACAATACCACAAAATAGCATAACAGAACCCCTAAATGGCATGACCATAACCTCATGCGAGCATAACTGTACGAAACCTGACGACACACCTGCCCCTGGTCCCACCTGTCTCCCGACTGTCTGCTTTTTGTATTTTTTTTTAATTTTAACATGTTTAACCGTGGGTTAAGTTGGAAAAAATTGGAATTTTTTTAAAATGTAAACGTGTTTTGCGATTATGTTGACCAGTAAAATGTGACGGATCTCAGTAAATCATTTATTTTAATAATCAAGGCCGTTGATTTGGTTGTTATTGGTTATTTAGTTGTTCTTGAATATTTTGGGCTCCATCTAGTTTATTTTGATTTACGAAACTCTTTGATTTGTACAAAAATTCAACATAAGAATGATAACTTATGTCCGATAAAGCTTGTAATGATAAGCAATTTACTTTATTTTTGGCAGGAATGATCTAATCTATGTTACGCAAAAGATGGACGGTTCTGATTTTATAGAAATAGGTAAAGCAGTCATCGAATTGGGAACTATAGGACTTTAATACCTACGTAAGCATCTAATGTGTTCCAATCATATGGTTGCCGACATCCGATTATCATAGAAGTTGGTGACAAACATAGAAACGATAAGATGTGCAATCTTAACGGTTTAGATCGATCATCAGAAAAAATTATTGAACAACTTTCTTTAAAATCTATACGTTGAACCTTATTGTTTCTAAACTAAGGTCTTGTGCTTTTGTCTAATGTACAATACTCATACGATCACAACACAATCATGATGATCGATATCGTCCATTTTGTTTTGCTTGGTGTTTTAATTGTTCTCGTAAATTTTTGGGTCTACCGGGTTTAGAATGCCCTTTTATTGGGACGTAGATTCATTATTAGAATGAAAATTTACATCTGATCAAGTATGTATTGATATGAGATTTAATTCATTTTTAGCAGAAGTATTCAAATCTCTGTTACGTAAAACATAGACGGTCCCGATTCGGAAAAAATAGCTGAGGCGGCCGAAGATTGGTGCAGTATGGGACTTTAACGCTTCTGGAAGTACCAAATGTGTTCCGATTATGTGGTTGCCGACATCTGATTATCACTGAATTTGGTGACAATGATTAAATCAACAATATGTTGAATCTCATTGGTTTAGATTGAGCATTTGAACCAATGCAAAGATCAGGGCAAAAAACGCTGCCGTTTTGTGTACACGGAGAATGCACTCACCGAAACTTATATATTATCATCAAAAGTTATATATTAAAAGCTTCTCATATCAAAACATATTATTGACTTGGTGCAGTGGTTATGTAAGTTGTTCATATATGAGTTGGGCCAGGTTCGAGTCCTGCCCCTTTCGTCCCCCACCCTTTTTTTTTTTTTTCCTCTTTTGATCTACCACACGAAATAAGACTTCACCTTGGCTACTATGTTCTTGTGACCTTAACTTAAATTAAATTTCAAAATTTTGTCTTTATTTGAATTTTTTTCGCATTTGTAAGTTTCGCGTCAAACTTTTTTCGCATTTATTTGAAAATGTTTAACCGTGGTTAAGTGGGAAAAATTGGGGAAATTTTAAAAATGTAAATGTGTTTTGCGATTATTTTTGGAAATTTTGGGCTCTATCCGGTTTATTCCGGTTTATGAAGCTCTTTGACTGGTACAAAAATTTAACATAAGAATGATAACTTATGTTCGATAAAATTTGTAACGATAAGCAATTTACTTCATTTTTTGCAAGAATTATCTAATCTCTCTTACGCAAAAGATAGACGGTTCTGATTTTGAAAAATTAGATAAAGCGGTCACCGAGTTGTGAAATATAGGACTTTAATACCTACCAGGTTCCGTTCCTGGCCCTTCCGTGCCCCCTTTTTTTTTTTTTTTTTTCTCTTTTGATCTACCACATGAAATAAGGCTTCACCTTAGCTACTGTATACTTGTGACTTAAATTAAATTTCAGAATTTTGTCCTTGTTTGAATTTTTTTCGCATTTATCAGTTTTGCGCCAAACTTTTATGAGATATTGATTCGTCTTGACGAGAGAAATCGGAAAAATAAATTTTTTTTACTTTTACCCAAGTATGTTGAGAATTAACCACTTTTTCGCCAAAAAAGTAAGTTTTTGCTCTAAAAAGTGGTTATTTCTCAAAATACTTGGGTAAAAGTAAAAAAAAATTACTTTTCCGATTCTTCTTGTCAAGACGAATCAATACCCTACAAAACTTTGACGCAAAACTAAAAAATGCGAAAAAAATTCAAATAAAGACAATTCTGAAATTAAATTTAAGTTTAAGTTAAGGTCACAAGAACTGAGCCTGTGGCAAGTTAGAAAAATCATCCTATTTAGCATTTTCATTACTTTGGCAGCTTATGATTATACTTTGATAACATGGATTCTTGTCATGTCGTGCCTGTGTCTGTGTGTCGTGTCCGTTCACAAAGGTAGTTTTGGAAAAATTTCGGCAAAGTCTTCCCTGTTTTTGGTTCTAGCCTGACGTCTCGCGTCTCTGTCAATACAACAATAACAACAGGAACAACATCAGGTTACGCACAAACCCATGTTGTTGGACATTTCTCATTCTAAATCACCATTCACAAGTCACATTCATATCCAAAATCCGTTGCCAAGTTATCTATTCACAAAAAAAAACCATTAAACCGAATGCTATCACAAAAACTCTCAACTAGTATAGGTGACCAAATGAATTACATCTCCATTTTATTACAGGTGACCAAATGCTATCACAAAAATCATAAAACGAAATGAATTACTAGACTTGACATTAAGGTAAGCAACTATCTTGCTTCTCCATCTTTTCGGAGCAACAACCACCGTGGCCAATTTATGAAGATGAAACAGTAACCATTTCCTTGTGCTTTCAGCTGCTGCTCTATCCTTTCTTTGTCCTCCTTCAACACCACTTTCTCTTCACGAAGTTCATTCTTTTCGGCCTGTTTCAGAGGCAGACTATTAGACAAGCACCAGAAGGGTACGTCTTGAATAGCTCGCTGTAACGATATCAATTTATTGCATGAGGGCAACACAGCTCAAAGTTGAGGTACGTAAGTCCAAAGCAAAGTCATCGTGCACAACTTGGGGATCATCATAGTGGCCACATGAAACAAACATTAAACTACCCCCAGACTCATCCAGATATCATATAATCTCCACTATACGACGTCTTAGGAAAGCCAAAAAAAAAATGCCAGCGAAGACAAAAGTCATCAAGTTCATGAGGGTGCAGATATTATGAGGTATATTCATCGTATGAGCATGAAGAAAAATCATGTCATCCTGAACATGTAGTGAAATGAAGCTTCAAGGTAACCAAAAACATCCCGCAAAGCACAAGGAATCCCCAACGGATGATTTAGAGTACTGAATCATCAGTTGAAAAAAATATATTTGACTCTTGAATTGTCGAAGCAAGAATCCCGCACGTCATGGTCTTGAATACCAAATCATTAGAGTTTCCAATATATGAACACCATACGAGAATGGTGAATCAATTTCAAAAATGATCATATATGAAGCATTTCACTTCTCAGATTCCAGACATAACCCCCCAAAACTATTGAAAGATATATGAACCCCTGCAAGTAGTCTTCTTACCAAAACCACCAGCGCACATCCCCAACCACTAAAGAGCCCGACTTGTATGCATCGCAACACCTCGGCCACGGTATACAATTCGCCAACCGAAGGGTCCAGTAGTTCTAACCCCTTCTCTTCTCTCCATAGCCTCCATGCCTGCACCATTTTAGTCCAACGTTTTCTGTGAGATCTAATAAATTATTAGGTTGCGTTTGGACCAACGATTTGGGTAAGAATGAGATAGATCTTACGACCCACAAGGGTAAGATCCTTACATTTTTCATCTCCTCACCTAAATCGTTGATACCAATACAGTTTACCCTCTGATTCATTGGAAAATTGGAACCTTTGGCTAAAAATTCACACTTACATGTCCAAGAAGGTTAAGCTGTTGATTCGGACTATAAAATCCTCGGTTCTTTTTACCAGTTACTATCTCTAACACTAACACACCGAAACTGAAGACATCGGATTTCACTGAGAAGTGCCCATCCATTGCATATTCAAGAGCCATGTAACCACTGATTGCAACACAAAAGTTAGAACCATTATGGTATAACCACAATAATTTTTCTGTGCATTGAGGTATGAAAAGAAGAAGAAGAAGGTTTTTGGTGGTACTTACTATGTGCCAACGACTCTCATAGTGTCTGCTTCGGTCTGATCTCCACCGAAAATTCTGGCCATGCCAAAGTCGGAGATTTTTTGGTTCATTTCTCTGTCAAGTAGGATGTTACTTGCTTTGAGATCCCTATGGATGATTCTAAATCTAGAGTCTTGGTGAAGATAAAGAAGTCCTCGACCAATCCCACAAATGATGTTAAAGCGCCTCTGCCAATCTAGCAATGAGCATCTCTCTTTATCTGAGGAAAGCAATTTTTACTCAGATGACATTACTATCGCGGCACTTTCTAACAAAAATTATGATATGGAAGTAGGGTGGAGGGACTAACTGAATAAAACGGAGTCAAGGCTTTTGTTTTCCATGTATTCATATACCAAAATCTTTTCATCAATCTCAACGCAGCATCCGAGGAGGCGAACAAGATTTCTGTGTTGAAGCCTGGCTATCAGCCTGACCTCATTCTTGAATTCTTCTACTCCTTGCCCAGAATTCTTTGAGAGTCTTTTCACCGCTATTTCTTGGCCTTCTACCAACAAACCCTGATATTTCCATCCAAAAACTTGTCATATCCCATTTAGTACATCACTTATAGTCAAGGATGTCGCTGACAAAATAACGAACTCACTTTGTAAACAATGCCAAAACCACCTTGTCCTAGTTTATTTTCATTGCAGAAGTTGTCGGTAGCCATTGCCATGGTACTGAAGTCAAATAATGGTAGCTCTAAATCATCTGTTGTACTTCTTTCACCAGAGAAATCTCTTTTGCTCACCCGAACCCCTTCACTTAAGAACTGACTTGGAGTACTTCTCTCATAAGAACCTGTTTAATTTTTTAAAGAAGGAGAAGCAATGAGTAAAAAGAATGCACAATACTGCAACATCATTGCTAATACATGAGAACAATATGAGTGCATTTGTTAGTACCTCTACGTTCTGTCTGTTCTTTCAGTACCCTTTGCTTTCTCTTCTTCTTCCATAAAATGAATATGGCTAGTCCCAATAGAAGAACAACAATAATGCCAACAATTTTCCCAGTTTTCACTGCCTTGGTTTTTGATACAATGCCCCCTAAAAAGAATGAACTGATAATTAGTGATTTCCATGCTATCTAGAAAAAACCAAAGGCATTGATTGCCACTATAACACAAAATTTTGCACATTCAGAAGCGACATGGAGATTGCATTAGAGCAAACAAGAATGGACATCTTTGAATCCTGTTTCTCTGCGCTCCTCTTTCGAACTGCAAAGGGCAGTCTGTGCAATTGGTACAGATTCCAACCACTAAATAAGGTACATTTTGTAAAAATCTTTCACAAACTAGGACCATTGATTATGGAGATAGGCGACCAAGATATGAAGAAGCCAGGTCCCAAATCTTTTACGGATTGACTGACTACTTGGGGAAAAAAAATCCGCATCATTGCATCAACTTCCATTCAGAATTAGGCTGATAGTTGTATGAATGACATGCTAACATGCTCCAAAAGAATCAAAACAAACAGGAAAACAAATCGTGTCATTAAAGGGACACAGCTGCTTTGAATTCTTAATCTTGGACTGCACCGTGCGGTTCTTACCCAGGGTACCTATTCAGTCAGTTTGCTACCAGTATCCTATCTATTCCAGATGGATCTTACAAAATAACCGGTTCCGATCATCAAAGTCGATGTGGGCCCACTCTGCACTTCATTCACAGATTGCAAAGAAGGTACATTCTTTTAAGTGAACAGGTACCCTGATCATAGCTCAATGGAAAAATATGATTCCCGTATCCGACCCAAATGGATTGGAACACAAGTCTCGGTCTGGTTTAGTTTAGAGAAGGCACATTTTCTTAGAAGAAAAATAGGTTACCTGTGATTGTTGTTTCTATCTGAATTCTTAAAATTGTTGTGGATGGTGTGTACGCACACATGCAGTTGATGACATTACTAAGAAAAGATTCTTAAGTCAAGGGCATTGAGTCACTTCCTTTCCTACATGTGCTAACGTAAGAGGCATAGATTCACTTCCTGCATGTGCTAACATTCTTACGAAAAAGCTTTAATGGCCGGCATGTTAGGTTGTTTACTATAAGAAAAGATTCTAGGTTTTGATTTTATTAAAGTCCAATGCCTGGTAGACACACAGTTGTGCTGGCAAAGACCTTAAAAACTCCCATAAACTAGCAGCAAGTTCATGTGGGAAGGCCTTTTCGCTGAGCTTCTCTTATTGCTCACTTCAGATTCCACTTTTTAATTACAGACCGTCTTACGCATTGTCGCATTTGACTCATCACAACGCCGCATATTTGTGAACATCCGTAAATGTAAGTATCAAACAAATAAAGGCGTCGCAGGTAAGAATTAAACACAAGAGCTATGAATTTCTTATTTGTCAGTAAGAAAATGACAACTTAGAAAAACAATAACCAGAACAAGTGGCATTCACGTGCAGTGGGTCCTCCAATTTTTGGCCTTAGCACCCGATTGAGATTGTTCAATTAAAGTCTTCTACAAACTTTTGTCTGAGATGAGACTAACCAAAGCTGTAATCAAGGAAAATGAAAAAAGAGAATAACAAAAAAATACAACCCTTGTCAATTATTAGGGGAGCAAACAAGCCGAGCTGAGCCGGCTTCGCAGTGTTCAAACTCGACTCGTTTACTAAACGAGCCTAAAATACGAGTTCGATCTCGAGCCTATACAAACGAGCTGAGCCTGGCTTATTTACTTAACGAACCTATTCAACGAGCCGAGCCTATACAAATGAACTCGTTTACCTAAAATTCGAGCTCATGCTCGACTCGGTTACAAATTGAGTAGAGCAAAAGCCTGCCTTGCCTTAATGAGCCTAGCAAGCTGCTCTCGAACAGCTCTACATGTAATGACCACAAAACAGAAAGAGTATACAAAAGTTGGGCCAAAGTCAAGCCTGGTAAAATTCAGCAATACCTCAGGGTCCTAGTCGCACCGTTAGGTAGGGGCTCAAAGAATTTATTGTCCCATCCCCAAACATTCGATGTATTGCAAAATAGACTATCAAAGCATAAAATGTGATATTTATGTACTAAATTTCGACCAAACAAGCGTACCAGGTCAGAAGAGTCGGCTTGGGGGTTGGGATTTGGAGAAAGCACGAAATACTCGAGCCTACTTTTGACGGTTCGGAGAAATGCCTTCCATTCTCGTCGAACCTGGGTTGCGGATCTGGATCGAATCCGGATCGTCGGATGGCGGCCCGGATGCCGTTGGTGTTGCTGGTGGGGGCGGCCCCGATGTCCACAAGGTGGGTGGATGTAAGGTGTGACGGAGGCGGAAGAGAAGAGGACAGTGAGAGAAGAGAAGAGAAGAGTGGGAAATGGAGATGAAACGTTGGTGGGAGATGAAGATGAACGTGGTTAAATGGGAGAGATGAACGTGGGAGATAGAGATGAGATGCAGATGGAGATGATGGAGATAATGAGATGTAGAGAATAAAATTTGAGAATGTGAGATGTAGAGAATAATATTCTTAACCTTGGTTAAGGGACTGGGGTTGGAGTGGGAGTAAGAATGATTTTTTTTTTTTATCGGTTCTTTAGGTGACAAGTTTGTTATGTTATACCTTTGGTTACACATTAACTGGTTTTGGTTATGCTTTCAGTGGTTTTAGTTATGCTTCCAGTGGTTTTAGTCATGCCATTTCTTACGGTGTCTCCAAAACAGAGGGAGACACCGAAGCGTTACCCTTCCAGAAAAGGCAGAAAGTGATTGGTGATCAACCGTAGTTCAGTAGTACTCCTACTTATTTGCAGATAGTTTCATTTTTTGTATGTAGTGCTGATGTTTTGGAAACCTGTTTGATAAAACTGAAAGCTGAAAGCTGAAAAATTAAGTACTGAAAACTGAATGCTAAATTTTTTAAGCTAAAAAACGATTTGAAAACTAGATTATTAAGCACTGAATTAAAAAAGCGATGAATTAATTTTAGTTTCAATTCTCTCTTAATTTACTAATGGTCAAAATGTACTTATGGTAATGGTGGAGTGGCGATTGTACGTGGTGGTGGGTTGGTAATGATGAAGCGAGGGTGGTGGTGGAGTGGTGAGGGTGGGGATGGAGTGAGAGTGGTGGTGGTAGAGTGGTGGCGGTGTAATAGTGGGGTGGCGGTGGAGTGATGGTGGTGTAATTGTGGCAGTGAGTCGTGGCGGTAGAGTGGTGATCGTGTCGTTTCTGTATCAAAAATAATTAGTAAAACAGAATAATTACTACTATCTAAAAGATAGCGGTAAATACTCCGAGTATCATCTTCAGGGATTACGAAGGCCAAGTTGCGGCTATTTCAATTGATTTCTAAATTAATTCGGAAAAGGATTCGATGGTTTGATTTCTTAAAATTACGCAGAATAAATTAATGTAAAGCGATTAAAAAGTAAAGAGGGTTTATGAGAGGAAAGATCTAGGGTTTCGAATCCACTCGACCCATCGTAACAATATTTATGCAATGATAAAGGTTAATTATTCGAATCAATCCGGATATCGTTAGGGTTTGCAGGCCCTCACGGTATCGCCTAAAGATATTTATGAATCACCAAATAGCATGGGGTATCGCCGCCTAGCACGAACCGTCTTACTAGTACGACCCGTCTCTATGGCACGGATCGTCTAATAGCACGGCGCGGCGCGTCTTACGGAGCATAACCCATCTTACTCAGTTATCACAAACAATTAAGAACCGTTGTATGAAGGTGCATAAAAATCTAGAAAATCATACACAAGATTTGATAAAGAAAATTAATGTCGCAAATAAATCTTCAAGTCATACAACCACGATTCGAATAATAAAACTCTAAATCAAAACATAAACATCATTACTCAGAGTTCAAGCTTCATCTACACCCTAGAAGCGAGTTTAGCCGGACATCGGAAGGGAAAGCATTGAGGTTCGGTTCTGTTCCTCTGCCGTGATGTGTAACATTGTGCGTCGGAACTCTGGCGCAGCTCTCGTTCTCTTTCTTTTCGTCTCCTGTAGCCCTCCCAAAAGTCAGTCGTGGCTCTCCTTTTATAAGCCTTTGTAGCCGACTTCGTCAAACCCCTTGCCCTTCTTTTTAATTCCCAGCCGAGCTCCATATTAAGCCTTGGCCCAACTCTTAATTTAAAGAGACCAATAAACAGTAAACTCTTGGGCCCACCAAGACATGTGTTTTTGGTTCCGAGCAACTTCAATTCTAAGAGCACATGTCCCACAGCCTACGCTTATCTCGGCCAACAAACTGCCATGGTTTGTCACTTGACTTTGTTTCTCCGGTTTTATTCCATTAAACTTCCAAATACCTATAACACAAAAATAAAGCATAAAACTCCAAATAATAATATAAACGGACTAACTAAGGATAAATTAGGGGGCGCGTATGTGAACATTTACGCGCCTATCAAGTGATAGTTGTGCAATGGTGGCGTTGTGGTTGTGGATCGGATGTGGTGGTGGCGGCGGCGGCTTGGCGGTGGTGGTGGCAGTGTGGTGGTGGGCTGGAGTGGTGGTGGTGTAGCGGTGATGGTGGTGGTGGAGTGGTGGAAGTGGTGGTGGTGGTGAGTGGTGGTGGTGGAGTGGTGGTTGTGCAATGGTGGCGTTGTGGCGGCGGCTTGGTGGTGGCAATGTGGTGGTGGGCTATAATGGTGGTGGTGTGGTGGTGGTGGTGGTGAGTGGTGGTTGTGCAATGGCGGCGGCGGCATGGTAGTGGTGGCGGTGATGTGGTGATAGGCTAGAGTGGTGGAGTGGTGGTGGTGGTAATGGGTGGTGGAGTAATGGTGGTGGTAGTGGTGGATTGATGGTGATGGTGGTAAAATGGTAGTGGTCGTGGAGTGGTCGTAGGAACAATGGTGGTGGTGGTGTAGTGGTGGTGGTGGGAGCGATTGTGGTGGCAGTATGATGGTTGAATGCAAGTACATAAAAATTCAGGTAGAATTAAGTAGCTCAAAGCTACTTAATTTTTTTTAACTTTTTAGAGTGACACTTAATTTGTTAAGCAATGTAAAATGTGGTTATCAAACCTATTGAATCACTTATTACTTAATTGATTCAATTTTAAGTGCTGAATTTAGGTTATCAAACAGCCCCTAACATTCTAATTGACGATGTCGATTGGTAGGGTTAAGGTTTTTTCTTTTAGGTTCTGCGCTTGGCCTAATAGGTATTCTGGCCTTAATCCTTTAGGAGTGGGCTTGTCCAAATGAGTGTTTCTTTTGGTTGACATCTTGTCAATCTTGGATTCTTGGGCACATGATTGTTTGTTTTCAGGGATATGATTTTTTTTTTTTTTTGCTAAGCGATATGATGTTATCAAATCCTTATTCCTTTATGCTGTGTTTGGATTGGTATTTGAAAAAAAATTTGAAAAAATAGTAAAGATAATAAGTGGAAAGAAATGATTGGAAGTAGGGGGAATTTTTTGAAAAATTCTTTTTGAGAAGCAAAGAGAACATAGTATTAGTCTTTGTAACAATTTCAAAGATTAATAAAAAAAAATTACAAAGTGATTTTGGCACTTCACATTTAGCCATATTGACACTCCACATTTTGTCTTTATCTTATGTGAAATTACCAAATTATCCTTTATTGTGTTAGTGTTTATCCTCTTTGAAGGGTATTGTTGTAATTTCAAATGAAAAAAAGACAAAAATGGAGTGCCAAAATCAATTACCGTAAAAAAAAAAAACATTCAACCTAATGATTAATTTGGTGTCCTTAAGCTCTTTTTGCTACATATAAAAAAATGAAATCATTTTCACTTTAGCCAATTCCACCTTTTTTTTTAAAGAGGAATCAATTCTATTCAATAAAAGCCCGAATGAAGTACAGATTTCACACAAAATACAGGAGAGAACCACACCTACCAAACCCTAGAAACATGGCACCTACTACCAAAGCAGGCTGGCGAAACATCAGTACATAAAAACCAGTTCGAAGAAAAGGTAGTAGAGAATTCTACTAGGATACCCAGCTCAAACCCGGGAATAAGCACAAGTGAAATTCAGAGCACGAATCTGTCATCCCAAAAGGCCACACCTGCGCGTTCATGGCCCCATAAACGGACTTGCAACCACAAACACTGGACGTTACTCCAAGGTAAGCCCTCACTGACACGACGGGCTCTGGTCGTGAGGAACTAAACACTGGCAAGCTTACGAATGAAACCCCGCGACAACGGCAGGCTGCAGTCCGTGAAGAATGAAACCACCGGAAAACCAGATACACAGAAAACTGTTGCATCCACCACCAATGGCCAAATCCGAACGACAATTGATTATTGCCCACCACCCACAAACCATCGGATCTAGGGGAGACCCAAAACGGTACAAGCCGGATCTAGGGGAGACCTAGACCAGACATAACCCGGAAACCATTCGGTAAAAAATGAAAAAGGCGCAGAAAAGGAAACCCTAACCCACCCTCGAAGATTATTGCCGCCCAAACCCACAGCCAACCGAGGATAAACCAGATCTAAGAGGACAAGGAGGAGCCAAACCAAGACCGACCAACCAACTTACGGCCGGTAACCAGCTCGCCGGACAAAGACACTTGACAGCCAGGTCAAAAATCCAACCTCATTTACTGATTGGATCGGAGAATACCTGCTCGAATCGTGACGGAGACACGAACGGAACGGAACGGAGAAAGTTGCCATCCCTTCCTGATGTATTATTTAAAGATAAGACATCATATAACAAGGGCCTTCCCATGTGTAGTGGTAAAAATTCAGTTATTTAATGGGAAAATTTCAAAATAACACCTGACCTTTCACACAAATTACACATAGGCACTTGACCTTTTAAAATTATCAAAAAAACACCTGACCTATTCAAAAATCCATCAATTTCCCACCCGCCGTTAACTTCCCATCCAAAACAAACGGGAATGTTGAAAATGTGCATTTTGGCGCGAATAAGAAGAATGGTCCCACATGACATCATCTTTGTTAACTCTATCTGCCTTTATACCCTCATCGACTAAAAATAAATACTCCCCCGTCCCAAATATTTGTCCGGTCCGCAAAACGAGGGCAGAAAAATAATGCATTTCTTTTAAGAAAAATTCTAAACTTTTTTCATAAATTAAAAGAACTCGTCAAGATCTAGTAAATTGTTGAAAAAAATTTAAATTTTTCTTGCAAAACTTGAATTATTTTTACGTTCTCGTTTTGCGGACCAGACAAACATTTTGGGACGGAAGTAGTAAGTTATTAATTGACTATCCCTACAAAAAATAACCTACCCATGACTTATTTTTTGTCTTTATTCAAAAAAAATTGCATTTGTTAGTTTTGCGTCAAAACGAATCAATAAGTCACCAAAATTACTTAACTTTTCAATTCAAATCCACCCAAAAATAAGAAATCAAGCTTAATTTAGTACTCCCTCCGTCCCAAATTCTTTGTCCGGTCCGCAAAATGGAGTGTTAAAAATAATACAATTTTTGCGAGAAAAAATCAAAAGTTTTTCAACAACTTACTAGATATCAATGAGTATTTTTAATTTGTGAAAAAAAATTGAATTTTTTCTTGAAAAAATTGCATTATTTTTAACACTCCGTTTTGCAGACCGAACAAAGAATTTGGGACGGAGGGAGTAATTAAATATCCATAACTATGCAGCCAAACAAGATTACTTTGTATTAAACAAAGGAAAAGGCAAAAACAAAAAACATAGAATAGTCATGGGTAGGTGTAAAAAGTGACGACAAAGAAAGAAAAGTAATTGTGCAAAGTGAAGACAAAGAATGGTAGGTGTAAAAAACGTTAAGACAAATAAATGTTGTCCCATTTTCAACATTTCCGTTAGTTTTGGATGGAAAGTTAACGGCGGGTGAAAATTTGATGGGTTTTTAAATAGGTCAGGTGTTTTTTTGATAATTTTAAAAGGTCAGGTGCCTATGTGTGATTTGTGTGAAAGGTCAGGTGTTATTTTGAAATTTTCCCTTATTTAATTAAGCGTGAAAACATGAGCCACTTTGTGTAAATTAAGGTTGGATATGTTGGCTAAACGTGATTTCCCAAGGGCTTTTCTTTCTGTTTTTCACATTAATTAAAGAGACACATTGAATTAAGAAATTTCATAGTTTAAAAGGAAAATGTTTTCGCGTGTGCGGTAGTAGCGTAAATTTTTCATGTTCAGTACTATGCCTATTTCCTCTGTATATACCAAGTACACTAGATAAGCTTAAATGCATGTTTTGCTATTTTACCTAAGAGAAACATAAAAATATAGTCTACACCAGGGTGAGGTAAAAGAGGAGCTAAAATGCATTTATGAATAGTTGTACTCTATTTTTACCTATGCACTATTCATTCTCCTTTCTTTTTTAATTATTTATTTTTCTCTCTCCTCCCTCCTTTCTCCTCTCTTAAAACAATAAAGATAATAGAAAATGAGTGAAATATATATATTTTAATTGGTGTTAGATAAAATAGATAGTATTGGTGTAGTATTGAGAGAGATGTGAGTAGGTAAAATAAAAAAAGTGCACTGTTGATCAGTATTTTTACATTTTCATTGGTGTACATGCTCTAAGGGATCCGGGACCCCGCTTAATTGTCACTAGCAAAAAGAGATCCTTTTTTTTAAAGCAAAAAAAAATTACTAATCTCTTAAATTATTATAAATATTAATAGGAATTAAGAAGTGATGGCATCATATTTCTAACCCGAAACCCATCAGAGTTATAACACTAAGAAGAATTATATAATCATCCAAGACCTAAGCCACGTTTAGCAAGAAGTCAAACACGGGGACTGCAATTGGAACAAAGCCCACACTTATTAGCCTAAAAATCTAGATAAAATAGACAAAATCCAAACAATTAAGCTCAAACACCTAGAAGGCCTAAAGCCCAAAATACATGTGACAAAGCCCAGTCAAGTGAAGCCCAGACACCCCAAACCAAAACCTAACAACACAGACGGCCAACAGCCGCATTGAAAAGAGATCTCTAAAAGCATATCAAATGAATCTATCATGTTAACAGTGGTGAAGCCACTTGGCACGAGTGGGGGCACGCACCCCCACTGAGGTTGTTTTTTTCAGATTTTTTATTTATTCTATTTTGATTTTTTAAATTGCTCTTTATTTAATCACTTCAATATATTTTGCATATCATTTCATTCTTAATTTTTAATTTTAAATATTACAACAACTCCATTATACTGGTGAAGTAAGATGCCTAATGCAAAAAATAGCCATCATTTATCATTTGAAACTCTCTAATGCATAATGTCCAAATTAATTCATAAGTGACTAAATCATGAGTTATATACATTATACTTTATTAATTATTTACAATTTTGAAAGTAGTATTGTATTTGTTGATAGAACCCACAACATCGATCAAGACGAAGTTAAAGGTTTAAGGACAAATTTTGTAATAAAAAAAGGTATATTTTTTTTTCCTAATTGGATTAAGATTGTTGAATATTGACATTTTAGTCATTGTATATCTAACTGCTCTAAGACTTAATCCGCGGGGACAATTCAAACAATTGATTTGTTTTGATAGTTTATGGAATTACTATCTTTCTTAGTAAATGTATTAGCTTTTTCTATTATTTTTAGAACAAATGTTCTTTTATTATTTTGACATTGCTTCATAGTACCATTTTCTTTTCTTTTTTGTTGAAGTGTGTTTAAAAAGTGTCCCCACTATCGTCAATTCCTGGCTACGTCACTGATCATGTATATCAATAAGAGATTTCATATTGATTGTCTTTAGATATTAATTTTCTCCACGTTTATAGAGGAAAATATATGTCATGCATAACTTTACGTGAAATTTAATCTCACTAATCAAGATTTCTCGGTCCCAATGAACTCACAAATATCATATTAGACGGGTTTTGACGGTGTAGATTCGGTCCCAACAGAATTCCTCGCCACCAACCCTGCCCCCGCCACATTCCCTTGGCCTGGCACATATTTCCACGCTCCATCCACATTAACCTTCAACCCACCACTTGGTGGCGCACTCCACCTACTTCCATTGCACGTCCGACCCGCCCTTTCCCAAGTAATTCTTTCTTGCTGCTTTTCAACAACGATAACAAATTCCTCCGCATCCCTTACCGCCATATACACTGCTTGTGCATCCCTCCTTGAAAACCACCTCGTTACGGCACTTCCAAATTCGCCACATAATCATCGAAACCAAAGTCAGTTTGTGGCTCCCATCTGGTGTCCCCTTCCACCTTTCAACCAACCTGTCAAACCATACCATACCAAAATTGATGTATCCCCCATTCATATCACGAACATACCCGATCGGAGATATCCTCCACCTTATTTGCGCAATTCTACACTCACACAACTATACGGTGAAGCGGTTAATTTGAAGTCAATTATAGGAGTAATGGTGTTTGACCATGTTAGAACATGTGTGAACGTTGAGTCTCACATCAAATAAATAGAAAAAAAAAATTGGACCTTAATATACAATTAGATGGTTTCACCACTTACAAGGCTTAGCTTTTTAAGTGGATATGGGCATAGGCGGACTTACTAAGGGGCACGTGGGGTCCCCACACCCTCTCATACTATTTTTTTCAACTAAGGTTTTGTCTTGTTTGATTTAGAGGTGCGAAATATATTTCGCACAATTGTGAATCTTTTCTCGATGATTCAAGACATGTATAACGTAGAGATTGTCAAATAATTTGTCCACCCAAAAATTCAAGTTGATCAGACACTGATAACAACTTGATAAGAACATTTTATTTATGCAAAAAATTGTTAGACCATGTATTTTTTATGAGTATAAGTATTTCGATGGAGTTGTTTTAATTTAAAGTCTAATCAACATATATTTTTTAATGGACAAATTATATGACGAGCCCTATCATATGAACGGTTCGGATTGACAAGAGGAGATATACTTGTGGGCAAATTGCACTTGCAGGGAATCTAGGTCCTTTTATTAAGTTAGGAAAGAATAAGATAGAACATAACATTAAAACAAAATTTTGGAAAACGTATTTTGCCGCTTCACCACTCAAGTGAAAAAATCTAGCAGAGAATACATATGTGTGGATATGTTTAAAAACTTTTTGAATGGTGTATAATTATAGTTGACGGTGAAATTCTTTAAGGTTATGAATAATTATGTGCCCCCATTATAAATAATTTCTGGGTCCGCCACTGGATATGGGTCATTCAATGTATATTGGGCCCAAGTAATGTGGTGGACTCTTTGCCGTTACTAAATTGGGCCTTGAGCACGCAGAGGCGGGTCGATGCATCGGACAAACTCCCAACAAGTAGTATCAGAGCCAGGTTGACGATCTATGGGAAGACTCTTGGCCCACCATTGAATATGGGCTTGCAAAGAGAACACTCGTGGAGCGGTATAAAATCCAAGGACCAAGGTGACTCCCGATGAAGCAAAGTGGCTCCATGTTGGAGTGCTATATTTGATGGCTCATTATCGATGGAGTTGACTCGTCGGAGAGCACGGTGCTGTCGAATTAATGAGCACATTGGCTCTCAATGGAGTTCTCGTTGGGGAGCATAAGTGTCGGTGACTAGGCACGTTGGCTTCCAATTGAGATGACTCTGAATCGATAGAGTGGGTGCAGAATAAGCCCAGTTTGGGAGATAGAATTAAGAGTAGTAGATCAGAATCAAGCGGGAGCTTGGTGGACTCTTTGCCGTTACTCCCAAACAAATTGGACCTTGAGCACGCAGAGGCGGGTCGATGCATCGGACGAACTCCCAACAGACCATTTGATTAATCCAAGAGAGAAGACTATCGGTATGCCACACAGTCTCTCACCCATCTTTCTCCCTCTAAACTGTCCCTGCATGCACGACATCCAAATATATATACATACACATACCCAAAAAACAGAAGAAAAAAAAGTAGAAAAACACATTCTACAATCAAAAAGTCTATGAGCACAACTTCTAGACACAACTATTATCAGAGCATTCCGATATATGGGACCATGTGCATCGAACGACTTTGAACACAGTTGTGTCCAGAATTTTGTTTTAAAGCAGTGTTCCTAACATTGCTCTTCTATGTTTGGGTACATACGAAATGCATCCTTTAAATTACAAAACAAATTCATTTCATTATACACATGCAAATTCACTATATGATGTTGAATATTTTTATGCAAAAAATATTGCAATTTTTTCTACATATTAAACGAATTTATGGAAATATTGTGAATTGAGGAATTTAAAAAGATGCATATCGTACACTTCCCTATCTAAACAACTACAGTTATATGTTATTGAATGTATGATATACCAAGTGGAGCGCGCGGTAGTCCATTGATAGGCTATATACATGTACTCCCATGTATTATGTTATGGTTTCAAACCCTACCGAATCCACGCCCTCCCCAATCCCTTATATTAGGCTAAGATTAAACTTATTGCCTTCTTAAAAGAAAAAAGTATACATTATAGTACTTCCCTAAACTTTTGTATCTGGTAGATGATTATGTGGTGCTTTGGGCAATAGTTTCTAGATATGTGGGTATGGCCTATTTCCATATTCATTTTCAGAAATGGTTACATCTATAGTACTCAGGTGGAGTTGTCTCCCTAGTGTGAATCCCACAAATTAAGTATGTATGTTATCAAATTGTAGATCAGTCCAACTCCTTCATTTAATGTAATATAAATTTATTTTAAAAAAAAGGTAAATCTAGTACTCCCTGTGGACTCATTTCCAGGGTCCCCGGCCCCAAACACTGAAGAGATGAAGCATGCAATTCAATTGAATAGATATTGGATAAAATGAAAGGAAATGAGAGCAAGCTATTATCGCCGATTCGTGTCGCTTTCGTAAATTTTGAGAATATATATAAGGCGGGTTTCCCTCACATAAAAATTGATACAAATTTTGACACAAAACTAATCGTAGTTTCAAGCAAATGATTGGAGCGGTTCGTTTGTTTAAAATAGGTTTTCAAAAATTCCCTTAAAAATTCAACTCATTTCGATATAGGTAATTAAGGACTAATTAGTTCATTCAATATTATCCTATAAAATTTAACAGATATCACTGAATGAACCGATCAAAAACTTGCCAAAATCCGAATGAGTTAATTTTTTAAGGGTACTCTAAAAAATACGTGAACAGATCTGACCATTTGCGTGGGACTCCAAAATGGTTTCCCCACGAAACTTGTGTTATATATCCTCTTTTTTCCCTTCCTTTTGTCTCAACTTACACATAGTTATTCCATTTGAGAACTGTCACGACCCAACCCGGATTCATGACCGACCAGTGAAAAGAAATCACCGAAGGACCTCTTTACATCTTAGTTGTATTTTTTTTTTCTAAAATATCAATAGTTTCTTTATTATGAAAACAATTTCGAAAGCGTTTATTCGATTGAAAACAACTTTAATATTTACAGTGTTGTCTAGTGCGGAAACATAAGTATTAGCCTGTAGACCTTACATTACAATATTTTACTCACCCGTAGTCTTATATTACAACTTGAGGGCACTAGTACTATACGCCGCACCAAATACAAACAATTTTACAACTTCTGCAATCCGTTACAATACCAATATTGAAAACAACAACATCAACAGCAGGAAGGACTAGAGAGACTAGTCAATTATTTATCCACGTACATCTTGAAATGTTTCATAAAAATAAAACATTTCAGTGAGAATTACGATATACTAAGTTTTCACAATTTTAGCATGCAAAGTCATTTTATGCATTTTCTTTCCATTTTACAACAGAACAAGGGGAGAACAGAAGAAAAGGGAGAGAACAAGAGAAGGGGGGAGAACAGATTTCTTTACATCTTTCATGGACAGAACACCAGCGCCAATTGGGTAGCTAGCCCAAGGTTTAGGTAATGATATCAAGACCCTAGAATACCCGGCAATATTCCTTTTCATCAATAATACCGATAACCTCACTTTCTTTTCTCTTTAAGGGAATTTCATTCTTTATCATCAATAATGGCTTTTCTTTAAGCAATTCAACTTCAATATAACATTCAATATCTCGATTATCAATCAATGAGAATTCCTTTTCAATTAAAAGTGACGCTTTTTTGCAAGCCGTCCAATTTTAATAAATCCATGTGAGGTTCGATGCTTTTAAACACATAATCACGTATGCAGCATTTTAAATCATAATTATGTAAACAGAGTATATTCGTAATTACTCACCTCTGAAGCGTGAACCGCAAATATTTGCAGTAGTAAAATTATTGATCAACCTGCTCGGGTCACCAATTTCCAATTATAATTAATCGGACGCTTCTACTTTACCGACTTAATCCAGTGTCATGGTATATTTTTGTGATTCTCAAAAATTACATGCGAGTCATGCGACGGCTCGGAGTCCTGTGGTTACGCAGGCCCGCCTCCGAAATCCAAGAAAATACTATAATTCATTAAATTTCTTAAATTCTTTAAAAATTCCATAGCAAAATCACGTTTATTTATAAAATTCTATCTTTTCATGTTTAACTCCATAAAAATCATATTCATTCCATTAAAATAACACTTACACCCAAAAATGTTATTTTCCATCCGAAAGTCATATCTTTTATTTATTTCTTTAAAAATCCTTATATCAACTTAATGTAAATAAACCCACCAATTTTCCTTTCTCTTTTAAAACTATCACCCATCCGTTTTAACTTTAAAAAAAAAAAAAAAAAAAAACTGTATATAAGTTAACATATATACTCATATACCTATGTATGTGTAATCTATACGTACATCGATCTGTGTGTGTACATATATATAAACCTTCTCTCCTAAGGACCACCTTATTTTAACAAAAATGCGGACCTCCCTCTCCCATCATCAGCACCCATACACTTCCACCACCACACGACACCACTATCACCACCTGTACACCTCCACCACCACCTCACAGGCCGTGTTTTGGCTACCCCGAACCCGCCGCCGACGCGGCATAGTGCTGTCATGCGCAGCATCCCTCACGGCCATCACCTCCTCTCTCTCGGGGTATAATTCTCCCTCTCCCTCTCACCATATGTATATATTTGTGTGTGTGTATATATATATATTTGTGTGGTGGTGGTTCATAGTGGTGGTGTGGGTGTCATGCGCTGGCGGGAGGTGAACTGTGGTGGTGGTGTTGGCGGTTGGAAGAGGAGCCATGGGTGGAGGTGGCACTACTACAATAATCGTAAAAGATAACAGTTTAAAAGTGTCATTAAACGTGAAAGATAACAGTTTTGAAACTGTCATCTATGGAGCTGTCATTAAAAGTTTAAATCTTAAAATGACAGTTTGAAACTGTCATTAATATCTATAAAGATGACGCTTTATAAACGTAATTAAAAGTAAAAAATGACAGTTGTGAAACGTCATTAAAGTACTTTAAAACCATCATCTTTTGTAACGACCCGCTCCCGTCCTGTATAATATTACTCTGGTGCGAGCACGTTTAACTATGAAGTTTCAATTGGCATCGGCTTTGGCACCCTCATAGCTTTAAAAGTCTTTGTACAAGATAAGATGACGATATATTATTTATAGCACACAACTTACACTTCACCAAGTGATGTGGGACTACCCTCGGTTGACCCTTCTGGTCACCGATCCGACAGCCCCTCGCATGGGTGTCAACTGCCCTCATGCAAGCCGGTCGACCACTACCTAAAACTTTCCAAGGGCAGGGCGTCACCATCTCTCCCACTTAGGAACACACGTCCTCGTATGGGGTCAAGATTCTGTCTCACATTTCCGGTTGGTACAAAACTTTGATACCATATGTAACGACCCGCTCCCGATTTGAGACTTCAAAGCAATGACACTCATAGATGACGCCATTTTCTCCAAAAACAAAGTTTTGTTCTTCAATGTTACTTATAAGGAGAAACCGACATTAAAAAAAAAGAAAAAGAATAGTTATGTCACTATTTTACAAAGTGATATTATAAAATATCGGGACGGTTACAGGGACATTTAAAAAAACATCTAAAAAAACACTTCAAATCTCAATCTCATAGTTGCCAATCAAATTTTGATGATCTAATCCGCTCAATGTGTGCAGAATGTGATTTTAAGGGTACTTGCGAGAAATCGGCAAAAAAAATTACCGGGAAGTGCTTGTTTTGAGCAGTTTTTAATTGAACCGTTCAATAAAAAATTGTTCGGAACTGTTCGGATCAAGCTCTTCCCGGTCATTTTTTTAGCTGATTTCTCACGGGTACCCTTAAAATCATGTTCTGATCACATTGAGCGGTTCGGATCATTAAAATTTGATCGGGAATTATGAAGTGTTTTTTTAGATGTTTTTATTGATGTTCCCGGAACCGCCCCGTATAAATATATTAGATCACAGTTTAGGAGAAACTGACATTAAAAAAAAATAGTTATGTCACTATTTTACAAAGTGACATCATAAATATATTAGATCACAGTTTAGGAGAAACTAACATTAAAAGAAAGAATAGTTATGTTATTATAGGAAGTGACATCATAAATATATTATATCACAATATTTTAGATGACTGACATTATTTATCTATTGCAATCTTTTTAAGTACGATTTTTTCAAAAACTAATATCTTTTCACTTTTTCAAGCGTTATCTTTTAACAATATTGTAGTAGTGTGGCGTGCTCGGGTGCCGATGGAGGTGTACGGGTGGTGATAGTGGTGTCGTGTGGTGGTGGTGGTTCACTGGTGTGAGTAGAAAAGAGAGGGGGAGGAGTGATAGATATAGGAGAGAGAGAGAGAGAGAGAGAGAGAGAGAGAGAGAGAGAGAGAGGGAGAGGTGTTGGTAGTGAGAGAAAGGGAGAGTGAAAGGTGTACGGTGGAGGGTGAGAGACAAGATACAAGTGAGTTCCAAAAAAATGGGGTGGCACCCATCCCCAATCTAGAAGCTCTCCAAATTAGGCCGACTGCTGGGAAAATTTGGACGTGAAAACGAGTCCCGTTTCAATCGTGCAGTCCGGGTTTCATTTCAGAAAATTCTAAAGAAATTATCGTAGCCTGAATAAATTATTATGAGACTAACCCCGGTCTCGATTTTCTAAATAACTTTCTCGACAAGTAAATTCGTAATTCATGCAAATTTTTCAGGTTGTGACAAGAACCACTGCCCATTCAAACCTCAAAATGGTGATGTCCTATATATATTTATTTATTTATTTTTGGCATATATTCTTCTCCTTCTCCTTAATTAATATTTCACATATTAAGATCGAGCATGTACATCAAATTCGGTAAAACCCTCATTGTAGCTATTGTACCTAACCAACATCAGATTATTTAATTCTCTCTCTCCAATGGCGCTAAATCACTGATGCTATGGACGTTGCACAACCACCGACTTCTCTTCACTCTGCCATCCGCCATTAGAAGAGCTTTCCAAGCTTCTCCTCTCTGGGTTTAAAAAGTTGTTCAAAAAATAAGAGAGGAGGAAGCCAGTTTGAGGATTATTGCAAATAAAAGGTGGATTGAAGGGATGGTTTGGGGTCCACAAGGATCTGGACCGTTGGAAATGAAAGGTGGATTGTAGTGGATGACGAGTCGACAGGGTTGAAGTGTGTTTGAGTGTTGAATTTTTTTTTTTTTTGCAGGTGTGAGTGTTGATTAAAATAATATTTTATAATGATAGAGATGATAAATAAAGAAGATTGGTGTAAGGTTGAGAAAGATTTGAGCAGATAAAGTAGAAAAATGTACTGATCTTGGACTGGTCTTTGGATTGGGTCATATCGGCTCCTGATGACAAGAGAGTGGATTCATAGGAACAGGGCGCAATTCGATGGAATTCAGCACTCAACAGATCAACCAAGTTTCTTCTATGGTACAATCGATAGCCTAGAATCAAGCAGGGAATGGGATAACTCAGAGATTCTTAGGAAATGCCACGCTTCTCAGGAAATGCCACAGTTTCAGCTACAAAGGGGCAGGTGGCTATGATAATAGTCAGCCCATAGTTTTTTTTTTTTTTTTTGGATAAATTAGCTTGAAATTAAAAAAGAATAACCAAATATACAGTCTACAAATGGCATATTCCTACAAAGGGCATATTCCAAAGTAAACAAAAGAAAAGAAGAGTATTGAAAAAATGAATACCTTAGGCCAAATGGCTACAAGATACTAAAATAAGTGATACCGGGTGTTTCCAACCCATCTAAGAAGATGGAACGAAAACAACCGAACAAAATGTACCGAATACGATGAGATTGTCCCTATTACAAATGGGGAGCCAACGCTTGTGATTGCAACCCCTCTACGAGAACATAGTTGTGGAATCAGTAGAAATCCCATAGGATACCATCTTCCCTTCCCATTCTCAACAAACCCACTTAAACTCAGTTGAAATCCCATAGGCGTTTCATTCTCTTAGATCTCCAATGCTCCACATGAATGTTCCACCTTCACAGAAGTAGACGTCCAATGGAGGCAAGCTTCCAAACGGGACAATCCACAAGATCAAACACACGGCAGCTAGCTTCATTTACAATCATCCCATGTATTACAATCAGCCCCATTTACAAGTGATTACTATCCATTTGAGTAATAACCACAAAACCAAATAGCAATTCATTCGCAAAGCCCACCACCGAGCTAAATGAACCAGCCACAACAGATATAACCAACCACAACACAAAACAACAATGTGCAGAATGCCGAGTAGGAAACCTGGACTAATGGCTTGAATTACATCAGTATAAAAATGCGGCAACCCATTGTAATAAAAGTAGCAACACCCTTGGCGCGCAAGACACCTTGGAATGCAGCAAAAGGAAAAGAAAATGGAGATGAAGTAGTTCCCCATGGACAGCCCCCCACCCCCCCAATGGGTAGGTCAAAGCTCCACATAAGCATCAGAGAACGCCCATGGATACAAAACCTGAACAAGGTAACCACACCCCAGAAAAGGGGACAAAACAGACCAGCTCTTCTTGAACAATTACGGCAAAGTTAATGCAACAATATCGATCAATCTGATACATTCATGAGCCAATAAAAATGACACCATTAAGCCAAGATACATGTCGCAACATTGCTCACCAACAAATGATACCACATAATGATGATGACAGCATTAAAAGAAATGAGATGAAAGGAAAATTTCCTTTGCCATTATAGGTGCTCACCAACTAATTACACCCTCGAGAACTCACCTCCCACTCATCATTTTTCACAAGGCAAAGAGAATGCTAGGTACCACCACTCCCTCCACTTATCCTCCCTAAATATTACCTCCGCTCTAAAAGAAATGTAGAAGGCCACACACAGCTCTAAAAGAAATGTAGAAGGCCACACACAGCTCACGGGAGACGCACTGTATACGAGGATTGAAAACAAAAAATATAATAGTTCAAACCCAAAATGGGGCAAACTGCCTTCTACACCACCAAAACTTTCCATGTTCGTACACGGATGGCCACAGAATGGAGCATTACCTACTGCAGTGGTTGGCAAACAAACACCAAGCACCAACATTCGATGGCTAGCTGCTCATTCAGTATCCAGCACAACACATAACCAATTGCCGATATACTGGCCAACACATAACCATTCGATGGCTAGCTGCTCATTTAGTAGTCAACCCATAGTTGGTAACAAGTTGCAGGTTTTTATCAATGGTGCAGCATGGGTTTCAAAGATGTGAATGAGTTAACTAGTCTACATTTTATTCTTTTAGGAATTGCCAGAAAATATTCATCCTTGTACTAAGGATTATCAGATGAACATGACAAAATACTAGATATTATAACCAACAGGAACTGATTATCAGAGAGACATAAAATGCTAGATATTACTATATCCAACAGAAATTGCAGAGTATGATTTACAGCAAACCACCTTGTTCAACACATATCTAATCACAGCCATATATATATATATATATATATATATAATAGAGTCTTCTTTTCTTTCTTTTTTTGGATAGAAGATGATAGTAATAGATGACGTGGAATAATTTCTGACTTTACCTCCAGAATTACAACCAACAGCAAATTACGAGCTTAACAAAGCCTCATAGAACAAAAAGAAACAATATCCTAAACCAAGAGCTTCTTTGTCCTCTTTCCCATCTTCCTCCTTGAAACTTTCAATGCGCCTTTCCCCTTATAGGGTGCAGCAATCCCAACAATTTGCCTGATCACATTTAAGACTTGATGCCCAAAATTCTGTGTTACACAAAAAATCAAACCACATTCTAACAGTTACAAATTTAATCATGATAACTTCAAACAAGAAAAAAACAGACTAAAATAATAACACTAACCCATAGTTTGATCATGCTGGGATTCGGTTTTGTCTCATGGTTTTGTTCCAAGACTTTGTTGTAAACAATGAAGTCATCCAGATACGAATCATCGTATTCTTCATCATAACCGTCATTAAAGACAAACACAGAACGATGACTTCCTTTAATCCAGTCTAACAGCTGCTTGATATGAAAAGCAGGAACAGCATACATAGAAAGAGCACCAGGATCTTCGTCTACAAGGCTATTACCACCAAACACCATAGCAAAAACACGCCTGAACCTATCAAACACCGGGGAGCCAGAGACCCCCGGTGGAGCCACACCCTCGAATTCTAAGGCATCAACCTTCATCGCAGTAAAATGAAGACCTGCTAGAAGCATCTCCTTGGGAGTCCGGACACAACTAAACATACCTCTCTTAATGCAAAACGGTATTCCAGGGTTACCAATAAAAAACAAATGCTGCCCTAACAAGGGCATTTCAAGACAAAGCTTCGCACAGAAATGAAGCTCTGGATCCATCATGCCTCTTGGTAAACCCAAGAGGCATGTATCAGTCTGCGTGTTCACAGCGAGGATTGTTAATCGAAATGGAGTTTCTTGATCAGAAAACCTACCATAAACTGCTGCCTTTATCCAATGATACCCTCTTGACAATCCCCTAAACCGTATTTCAAATTGCTTAGAACAGGTGTGTGCATTTGTTGCAGCAATGTTGTGCTCAACTAAAAAAGCCGTCCCAGAACTGTTAAAGATGACAACACCATTTCTCACTGCATCCAAAGGGGGGCAATAAATAAACTTAAGACTCTAATCCGAATCTACAAGGAAAAACAACTTAAACTTATTGATTACTATTCAAAATGTGAACAAAAATAGCTTACAGTAATAACATTGAAGATGCAGCACACCAGTCTTCATCTTCTGCAACATTGTTTGAAGCTGGTCTTTCTTTTACTGCAATCAAGGTTAATTCACTAGAATTAGACGGGGCGGCCACACTGAGGACCTTTTTGAGGCCCTAGGCGAGGTTAGAAAATGGGGCCCTGACGCGTGAAACAACCGTCACAACAATATCATCATCTAATAAAAAATCTGTTGCAGTGCTCTTTGAGAAAACTATATCATTCCTTGCTGCATCGTATGATACAAATCTGTTTCATCACAGGAATTCGTTGAGAGAGATTATGGGGTTGAATGGGTAGAGAGACTTTTCGTGTTCGAATGAGTTAGGAGAGAATTCATGTTTTGTGATCGAAAGCATGGGTGGTGATTTCTTCCAAAGTAGAAAACAAGACAAGGGTATGGGGTTTCGTTTTGAGTTTGATTTGTGGTGGGTTTCTTTAAGAAGGATTAAAGACAAGACAAGAGTAGGGAAAGAGAGTATTTGTATTAAACTTGAACTCATCCCTATTTATACTACTCTATGGAAGGTTCTAGTACAAAGAAGATAAACTTTGAGATAATTCTATAATTTCATATGTGACTAATTCACACCAAAAACTCTAGATATTTTACAAGGATATTCTAGAGCTAGATATTTTCGAATTTCTAAAAACTAGATATTTATATCTTCTTCAATAATATCTTCCATGTTTGGGTTTCGTCAATTGGACTTGTTCGGACTTAATTTTTTGTACTAAAATACTACATTTAGTTTATGCTTCAATAACGTTAATCATAATTAATATACATTTAAAAGGTGGATACACATAATAATACCAACAAACTATGCTTACATTTAAAAAAATAATTTAAGATGCAAAATTTCAAATCTCTCTACTGAGGCCTATTACATTACGAGTTTCTATTCCATTTGTTAGGAAAAGAGAAATCAGGTAAAGCACAATAAAATTTGGCCAAATATATGGTTTAGTGCATGCTTAGGTTTGATGATACCTACTCTGAAAAGCCCTTCGCCCCTTCGTGAAAATAAGAGTAGCTCTATGGATTAAAACCAAATTCGACATCAAAATTTACGAAGTGGAGGACTTTTAGGATCTTTGGATGTCAAGTATTGTCAACTATTTCAACGGTCCTCCATCCCTAAGGGCTACAAAACAGACTCCGACAATAAAAGAGAAACAATCGATTCAGGGGGACAAGCCACCTCACAACAAAAATTGGATAAGTAGGATTGCAAATATTTCAAGTGGTCATATTATTGTCACTTTTGTTGTTACTTATTTAGTTTGTAACATGTAAATAAGATTCTATTCGAAAGATAGCATAGGAAGAAAAAGGGGGAACATATGTTATTTTCATTTGAATAGTGCAAAAACAAGTCGGTATGTTTTTTTTATTTTTTTATTTGAGAAGAATACTGCTAGATTATTTTACTTTGTTTGACGTTTACATGTACAAAAAAAGTCATGAAAATTAAGTAAAATGTTTGAGCACAAAAAATTGCTACCACACTCTCTTTCTCGATCTTTTCAGTTTTTTGGCGTTTGTTTTGGGTTTTGATTGAGGTAAAGAAATTTCTAAAGGATAGTCGTGAGATGCAAATGGCAATTCCTCTTTCTGTGGGTTGACACTTGACAATGCTTCCTTTGGCAACTAAAAAAATGGGGCAAGTATTTCTCCTTTTGAGAAAAACTTAATCAAGAGGAGCCGTGAATAAGTTATTCACAGAACCGTACAATCGCAACCGTCTATTTCGACAGTTATTGGTTGAGATATGTTTTTAAATGTTTGACCGGTAAAAATATTTTTTATCAGCCAAATTTATTTTTGATTCGAATCGTCCAAAACACTTTCAAACACTCGCAAATCACAATTGACCTCCGTGAAAACTTATTTACGAAACCCTCGATAAATTTCTTTTCGTTTTTAACATTGGAGGGAGTGGGTCCCCTTGATTCGCTGTTACTCCAATAGGTGAGATATCTTCATTATGGGTGGTGGCGACTGAATTTCCTTCCCCAAGGGCAGCCCGTTGGAATACCCTTAATTTGGATATGTAACTGTAAAACCAACTACTTTTTCTCATCCTTAAAATTGCTACTACCCCGTTCGGCTAAATAAGCCAATTGATTTATTTTTTTGTTCTAATTCAAATTTTTTTCGTATTTGTTAGTTTTTCGTCAATTTTTTGGGGATTATTGCATCATCATGACGAGAGGAATCTAAAAGGTAAAAAATTATGATCGAAATTCAATTTTTTTAATAAAGACGAAAAAATTGGCTTATTGGCTTATTTTTTTTCTTTATTCAAAAAAATTAGGTTTCGATCGTAATTTTTTACTTTTTAGATTCCTCTTGTCATGACGATTCAATAATCCCCAAAAAATTGACGAAAAACTAACAAATACGAACAAAATTTGAATAAGGACAAAAAAAAAGCCAATTTGCTTATTTAACCGAACGACATATGTACTGTAGAACCCTGGTTTGTATTATTCTCAACCACTCCTATATACGGTAGTACTAGTAGTAAGTATTTAAGGGCTCCTTCGGCTAAATAAGTTATTTGGCTTGTTTTTTTATTCTTATTCAAATTTTTTTCGCATTTGTTAGTTTTTCGTCGATTTTTTCAGGATTATTACTTTGCCATGACGAGAGGAATCTTAAAAAGTAAAAAATTACAATCAAAATCTAAATTTTATTGAATAAAGATGAAAATAAGCCAAAAAGCCAATTTTTCGTCTTTATTCAAAAAATTGGATTTCGATCGTAATTTTTTACTTTTTAGATTCCTCTCGTCATGACAAAGCAATAATGCTTAAAAAATCAACAAAAAACTAAAAATGGAAGAAAAAAATTTGAATAAGGACAAAAAAATAAGCCATGTGACTTATTTAGCCGAACAAGCCCAATTATAAGATCCATTAGATTAAGAAGTAACTATCTCGTTAAGAGTGCGAGCTGCTTTTTTTAATTTGGTTCCCCTCTTAATAATAGTACTCTCTCCGTCCCAATTTGTCGGTCCTCTTTAGAAGTGCGTGCCATTTTTCAATTGAATATATCTTACAATCTATAATCTTTTAGGTGATTTTAAAAACTGTATAAAAGAGCTCATTGAAATCTACCAAAACAAGATCCATATTTGATATAAAAAACATTATAAATTAAGAAATATAGCCAATTTTTTGAGACTTCCAAAAAAAGAAAAGATCAAAAATTTGGGACGGAGGAAGTAGTACATTACAGTTTTTGGAAACAATGGTCACCTTAATGGGGGCAACAGTTATGTGATTAACACGGACCCGGGGACCCTGGCGAGCGGGTGCCAAGCGGCCAATCCGGCCGTTCATCTCGGAATCAACGGCCCGGATCGAAACATCTTTTTCCTTTTTCTTTTTTCTTTTTTTAAATCCGTTCGGTACCTTTGCATCTGGGCCGTCCAAAACACTTTTGGACGGCCGAGATGTGCTCGGCACCCCTGCTTGGCAGGGTCTCCCGTTCCGATTAACACCACCTTATCTCGTTATTAGGACCTTTGTGAATTGTCACAAAGACAATGTCTTAGAATAAGAGAGGATAGGTAGAGAGTTCAGAGCCTCTTTCTCTCCAGAGAGCTCTAGTAAGGACGGAGTCAGAATTTTACTTTAGCAATGACAAAATATGTATACTAAAATAATAAAAAGATGAATTACAATATGAATAGTCTAGAACTCTAGGAAAAATAAAATAACATAATAAAAATTATACTGAATGATGTTTGACATATGCACGTAGATGGATCAAAATTTTTCAATTCAACTTTAGAGCTTTCAGGAGGATGATTTTCAGGTTCAATTATCGAAGTTCCAATGACACTTTATGAAGGTTCTCCGCTTTTCTTGATCATGATTACCTACTACATTAGTTTACACAGATCAATATACTCTTATAACCTTTTCATATATATAGTACAAATATCATCTAGCTATTGCTCAAGACAAACTTAACAAGAGGTTCAAATCATTCAATAATTTCTCTAACTTCAATTAAATATTGAAAAATTGAAGAAGACTAATCTTCTTTCAGTAAAGTTTGAGAAATCCTTAGCAAAATGCCAAACGATAAATGATTTCTTAATTGTTCGAAAGTCTTTACCTGAGGCCGTCCCTTATACTACACGACCACTGTCGTGCGTTGGAGTTGTGCACACCTTATAGGTTTGTTTTAGGTTTTTGTTTCTTTTCTTTTTGTCTTTTCCTAAAGAGTACTTCGCAAAAAAGTAGTTTGAAGTTTTTTTTCCCCTTAATTTAGATCTCATCTTTTATAATATTTTATTTTGGCCAATTGAATTTAGTTTTGTAATACTTTTTTGGTCTCATTTCTTAAAAAAATTAGAGGATTAAGGACTTTCTATATAACAAAAATAAGAAAAAAGATCTAGGGGTGGTGGGTCTATATAATTTGGAGATAAAAAAAAAATTTTACACATAATAATTGTATTTTTTAAAATCGTTGTTATGGCGGCCGCTGTTACTAGTCCCCTAGCTCCATCCTTGAGCTCTAGAGAAACTGCAAATGCCTCACCCCCTTCTCTTTCTTCCCCTTCCCCGACAGCTTTCTCCTGCTTCCTCTCTCTCCCCTCTCCTCTCCTCTCCCTCCTCTGTGGTTGTGTGGTGGTCGAGACCATCGTCCTTGAGAGAGATGTTCTCCCACCACCCCATAATTTTTGGACCTTGGTGACCTAGATCTGGTTTTCAGATATGGGGGTTGGCCCTTAGATCCGATCAGCCTTGGAGATCGATTCATGGGTTCTTTTGCAACAATGGTGCTGCCGCCTAGCAGCAGCGACTGCGGTGGGACGAAGGGACGTTGAGCTCTAGTTGTCGATAGAATCCTTCATCTTCCCCCAGCCACATCCACGAGCGGATTGGTGGTCTCCAACGCGGCTGACAATTTTGGCGTGATTTTATATTTTATTGTTGTTTTTTCTTATTTTGTTCGGATCGTTTGGATCCTGTGTACTATGTAGTGTTTGATTATGAATATATGTTTGTGTCCCTAAAAAAAAATGTCTTTAGAATATTGTTGCGTACATTGCTATTGATTTAATAGTCCAGATCTAGCATTGATGCATTTACTTTTATTTGATGCACATAAATTTTACAAAATAATGAAAGACACGTATTTATCGGACAGCACCGAACACATTTTTATTCAAATTTGTCCACACTTTTCCATCTCTTTTAAGTACTTAACCTTGTAAATGATGCTAAGTACTTCTTCTTGCAACCACCAATATTTGATCTCATAACCACAACTTAGAGCAACTCCAAGGGAGAAAGTAAATTTTGATATCATCTATCTATCTAATAAAACAGAAAGATTGTCCTACGTGGCACCCTTTGTCCTAGGTGGCACCCACCACGCTCATGCACACACGTTCACACACGTCGGCACACACGTTCACTGTTCACACATTAAAAATGTGATTAAAAAATTAAGTGTTCTATTTTTAATCCAATTGAACCGGTGCGTAGTGCCGTAGGCACGGACAAGCACTAGTTGATCTATATTTTTTGATGACTCATGTAGCAAGTTGAACAAACACTTGAAGTGCATTTTTGGTCTTTGAGTTTTAAGGGCCCACATTGTCAAAACAGAATTAATTTTTCACCAATCTCTACGACTCTATTTTTTAGTTAGAATGAAATTTAAGAATCGTTCCACTAGAGGGTTTTTTTTTTAAACTTGGAGAGAGAGAGAAAGCTAATCTAAAAAAGCGTAGAGTACTTTCTTAAAGTATTTTTTGGAGTATTTTCATATTTGTAGGGACATTACTTTTTAAATTAATATAAATTTCATTTTGCTGCCTTCTTTGAACATGCTCTAAGTTCCATAACCTTCAAATTGGAATGAACACAGAGAGGAGAAAAGGTCATAACCATTATCATTTCGGCTTATAGAACTCCACTCTATTATATGAGTCCGTTTATTTAACGGATCTAACGATGAATAGATATAAAAATTTCACCAACTATACAATCTCATCAATAGCGATCGCACAAATAATATCATAATCCATACCCTATAGTATTGTATATCTCACGTTTCGTGAGATCATATATCCAACTCATTTGTAACTCAGATTGTAAATATATTATCCAAATGCTAAATACCTGGTCACCTCAGATATATAATCCAACCAGGCGTACTCATAATCGGTCAATCAAACGGCCTCCCCAATTTCTTATAGAGATAGTCAATGATTGCTAATCGCAAACACATTTATCTAATCCCAGCTCTTGACAATCCAGTACCCACAAACCTCAACTATCTCTTATCTCTTTAAAAAAAAAGGAGGTGGCGGGGGTTAGTTATTTTCCCCTCTGTATCCAATTCACAATATTCTCCGTCCAACTGTCTCGCCCTGTCTTCTCCTCTGTCTTCTCAACCTCGTCCCGAGAATCCCGGTCCTCAGCTTTTCTTCTCCCTAAATCCAATTAATTAACTCTTAGTTAATACTACTACTTCAACCATAAACTCAAAGCGATTGCCCTAGTGTCAAGGTCTTTAAGGGTTGGCTCCCACCGGAGATATCAGGTTCGAAACCTTACAGGTGTTATAAACTCCTTTTAGGTAGTTCATAAAAAGCTTTAATTGGGACCCCGCAAGTTGGCTGTGGGATTGGTTTCCCAGCAATAGTCGAGCTGGTCGTAGTGGTGTACACGAGCCGAGCTAAACTTCGTAGTGTTTAAGCTCAGCTCGTTTATTAAACAAGCCTAAAATTCGAGTGCTTCGTAGTGTTCAAGCTTAACCCATTACTAAATGAGCTTAAAACTCGGGCTTAAGTTCGGCTTGGCCGAATCTAGCTATTTTACTTAACGAACATCTTTAAATGAGCCGAACTTATACAAACAAGCCGAGTTTTTACAAGCCAAGCCGAACTTTTGAATGTTGATCTCAGTTCAATTACTAAACGAATCGAGCTGAGGCACAAGCTCCTCGCAAACAGCTCGGTTGGATTGCAGTCTTACCTGATACCAATGTTATAAAAATAAAATAAAAAATACTAATAATAGTACTTCAACCATACCGCCCATTATATTAATCCAATTTTCCCACTCATTAACTCCGCTCCTCATAAATGATAGTAACTCCGCTCGTCTCGAAACTCTATCAACGGGACATACAAAGCGACGAAACAAGTTAACCACCACCTCCTCCGCCAACGATAATGGCCGGTGGAGACGCGGCGTCCGTCGCCGGCGACGCCTTGCGCCTCGTCCGCGACGTGGCGCAGCTGTCCGAGGCCGGGTTCGGCGGCCCGTTCAAGAAGGACTGCACAGATCTGTCGCGAAGGGTCGCGCTCTTGGCTCATTTGTTCGACGACATTAGGGACTTCGAGGCTAGTTCTCGGCCGTTGGATTCCGCGTCGTCGTCTTCGGCGTCGTTTAGTTGGTTCTCCGATCTGACGTTGACAATTCAGGCTGTCAAACGGCTCCTATCGGCTGCTGATAACTTCGACTCGAAGATCTCCTCTGTAAGCCTTACTTAACTGGATTACATTCATATTTTGTACGTATATCCACACGAATGTAGTGATTTAAGCGTACATTACTCTTGCCGTGTAATTCTAAGTTAAACCTGTGCGCGTAACACTGAATTGAATAGAACTTCATACCGTGGCAATAGGACGCTCGAGCACCATGATTTTTAGACAAAATCGAACCTTAGGGAGAACAATCATGATGGCAATTGTGTATGTTGAGTTTTGAAGATTAGTAGTTTCACGAAAATCTGCTGTGTGATGATGTGATAACGAGAAGATTTGTAATTTTTGGTATTTTAAGACTTTGCGAGATAGAAATGAAAGGGAAATCTTTGCACGGTGGTAGGGATATGACCAATAGAAGATAAGATGACAAAGAAGAGATTTATCCCGGTGGATTGGACATGCCTATTGTAGATCAGTCGATGTAGTAGTTAGGAGGAGTGATATGGCTATGGGAGATGGAAGTACTCAGGAATAAGGAGAGGAATACGCCGAAAGTGATTTTAGAAGTGTCTGTTCAAAAAGACCTAGGTTTCTTGGATATCACAGAACTGCACTGGATAAGGATTCATGTAGAAGACCACATTTGATAGGGACTTAAAGGCTCAGTTTGGGTTGACTTTCAATTCCAGTTTTTTGTCTAGGTTTTGTTGAACCGAGTGATGTCCTTATTCTGATTTTCGCCATAATAAACTGTTGCATAATTGTGAGAAAGAGTCGGCGCAAGAAGTTGTGGTGGTGTTGGGATGTTGCTAAGTCTTCTTTTCCTTTATCTGGTGAGCAATACTAGGTGGATTTTGCAAAATCGTAAGTTCATAGACAGATCTATCATCTATGTTTTTTACAACCACCATGTATGATGTGGTTTTCTGGCAAAAGTGAGTTTGTTTATATAGTTTAGCTAGATACAACATGTATGATATTTTTCATTTAGATTTTGTGAATTCTCGAGGGAATGGTACCTTTTGCACACTTGCCAGTTCATGGTCAGTTCAAATTACAAATCTTTCAGCCACTGAGCTGTAATGGGCTGTGCACTTCACAATTAGTATCCTTCCCATTGTTTAGTCATCTCTAAAATCATGCTCCATCTAGTTTTCATCTCTTTTGATTGGAGCGGTTTAGATTCATTCAGTTATCATTTACGTTCCATGGTTTCCCTAACTCAACCAATTCACCCCACCTACTACAGGTACATGATCTGTATTCACCAACTACTTCTCCATAAGAGAACATAAGTGGCTAATCTTGTGGGATTATTACCTTTTTCATTCTTTTTTGAACTTTTAGTTTATCGTTTCGATTCTTCTACTTGGATGGAATTGCTTCTCCGTTCTGGTGCATTTATGGATGCTTCCACTTCCTGAAAGTGGCCAAACCACCTTAGCCTTTTCCTCTTGTTATAAAACTTTGTTGGTTGAGTTCATGCAGTTTTTTTTTTTTTTATTGGCAAATTCAAGCACATCTTGTAGCACTTTCCAACTTTAGCATAGCTTCAGAATGATATGTCATTTCTGACAATGACATGGCTGGGATCAAGTGAGACAAGGAATACAAAGACAGGACGGTCTATGATCTACTAAAGCACAATCTGATGGGGAGTGATTTTCACTCCCTTTTTTGCTATCCACACTCCCTTTTTTGTTTTTTAGTGTTGAAAGTGTGTTTATTTTTTCACTAAAAGAACAAAAAGGGAGTGTGTGTATCAAAAAAGGGAGTGTGAATCATTTCCCTTTGATGAATCCAATCTCAGCACCTATGTGTATTTTCATCCTTGGTTTTCATTGAGTGTGATATTTGTTTGTTTTTCCTTTTGTTGTGTGTATATATGTGTAATGGTTAGAGTCTGCATATTTACCGTAAATTGGATTTTATATGAGTGATTTTGGAGATTGTGCAGCTTAACATTCATTCTTTCAAGTGGTTATAGAGAATTCTGAAGTAAGAACGAACATCTGATTTTGAAACAACTTGTAAAATAGGAAACTTCTTGTTGATGGCTGGATGCAATATTTTTTAGTTATGCTCATTCGCAAAGTATTATTGTTTGTCCATTTAATTTATTCTGTCCCTTTCTTTTTCAAGGATGTTCCTGCCAAGAAGATTGCCTTTCAGTTTCAATGTGTGACTTGGAAGCTAGAAAAAACATTGGGAAACTTACCATATGATCAGTTTGACATCTCAGAGGAGGTTCAGGAGCAGGTAGGACTTGTGACTTCAAATGGTGGTTCTGACTTGGCTTAATTCAACACTGGTTGATATTCCTCTTAATTTGTAATTTTCCAGGTTGAATTAGTAAGAGCACAATTGGAAAGAGCCACCAAAAGATACGGTGGGCGTTCGACAACCCTGTCTCGTGCCTCATCTCAGCCAATACTAAACCAAGAAATTGATATGCAGCCACTCAACCGCAGGGTAATGGGAACCTTGCATGTAGAAAATATAGGCAACATTGATCATGAAGTCAAAGTCAGGGTGGCTCCTGTTCCCAAAGGAAATGGTTCACGACGTCATAATGCTAATCAAATAAGTCATGAATCAGAGATGCCAAGGAACTCGTCTGCATCAACTGAGGTGCATCAACAAAACGGTGTTGATGAAAGTGGGGAATTAAACACAACCAACAATAGCTTGGAGGAGAGTAAAAAGGCTGAATCCCCCGTTGTTCCTGATGATTTTCTTTGCCCAATATCTCTGGAAATAATGAGGGATCCCGTGATTGTTGCTACTGGACAGGTATGGTCCATATAAGTTAGCATCATGTAATTAATTGTATTGCATTTTGACAAACTGATTCTTTTAAGTTCAAAACATAATGCCTGCCTTGCCTTGTCATCTTATCTGCCCTTAATTGTACAGACCTATGAGAGAGCTTACATACAAAGATGGATAGATTGTGGCAACACAACATGCCCAAAAACGCGGCAAAAACTCCAAAATCACACTCTTACGCCAAATTATGTATTGAGGAGTCTAGTTACCCAGTGGTGTGCTAAGCACAATATTGAGCAACCAACAACACTGATAAATGGGCGGATTAAAAAGCGTGATGGATCATTCCGTGATGTTAGCGGTGACATACCTGCCATTGAAGCAATTGTTCGCAAGCTTTCAAGCCGGTCCATCGAGGAACAAAGGGCTGCGGTGGCCGAAATCCGGTCACTGTCCAAAAGAAGCACTGATAATAGGATACTAATAGCAGAGGCAGGAGCTATTCCACTGTTGGTTAACCTGTTAACAGCAGAGGACGGTTTAACTCAAGAAAATGCTGTGACATCTATTCTTAACCTCTCTATATACGAAAACAACAAAGGGTTGATAATGCTTGCTAATGCCATTCCGTCTGTCGTACAAGTCCTTAGAGCTGGAAGCATGGAAGCAAGAGAGAATGCAGCGGCAACCCTTTTTAGCTTGTCGCTTGCAGATGAAAACAAGATAATCATTGGCGCATCCGGTGCAATAGCAGCTTTGGTGGAATTGCTCCAGAGTGGAAGCACAAGAGGGAAGAAAGATGCTGCAACGGCACTGTTTAATTTGTGCATTTATCAAGGAAACAAGGGAAGAGCTGTGAGGGCTGGGATTATTACGGCGTTATTGAAAATGCTTAGTGATTCAAGCAATTGCATGGTGGATGAAGCTTTGACCATACTATCAGTTCTTGCTAGCTACCAAGAGGCTAAGGTTGCGATTGTTAAAGCTAGCACTATACCGGTCTTGATTGATCTTTTGAGGACAGGATTGCCGCGTAACAAAGAGAACGCAGCTGCCATTCTACTTTCTTTGTGCAAGAGAGACGCAGAGAATCTTGGGTGTTTAAGTAGGCTTGGTGCCGTAATACCTCTATCTGAGCTAGCCAAGAGTGGCACTGAAAGGGCAAAGAGAAAGGCTACTTCCTTGTTGGAGCATCTTCGAAAGCTGTCGCAGCCCTAACAGGTTTACTTCCGCAGATAACTTGTTTCTGCGGAACTGTAATTGTTTCATATTTTTCGTTTTTCCCCCTGACAATTAGCGTTACACAGTTCTGTTCAGGTTATCAAAACTGAGTACAGAAGCATGAGAATACAATATGTTCTCAGAGCTTTCTTTGTTTTCTTTACACGTTTTCTGTACGGGGTATGAAAACCGAGTACAGAAGCTGGAGAATAACTTATTCTCATAGCTTTATTCGTCTTTACAGGTGTGATGAAATTCCATTGAATCTGTTGTTTGGTGATTAGTTCTCTACTTTCTGGCTCTTCTTCTCTTTGTCCTACTGTTGGGGACATAAACACTTAAAGTGCTTGAAATATATTTATCAGCAAGATGTTCACCTTTTTCCTTTGTTGAACTTTTTATTCGTACATCTAATGGCAGCTTGTGTTTAACATTCTGTCCAAGCCAATGACTAATGATTTTGTCGCGACTTTTTTTTTCCTGAACGCTGTCAACTTGACAGCAGATCATCTCATATGTATAAAACAATAACAAACTGCTGACATTGGGTTTTCTCCTGTTTAATTTGTGATGGTTTAAAGCGAGTTTCGATAACTAGCAATGGATTACTATAAATCTCTGTAATATTGGCATGCCCTCATGATCTAATTGGAAAGAACGCATTCCGGATGAGAATCATTATTCATCTATGTAAATTTCATGTGGCCAAATGTAGCACATTTATTCGTTTTTGTAAATTTCATCACAGGCTGTACTGTTTGCAGTACTCTACCACCTAAAGGGTTTGACCGCGATTGACCTGCATTTGAATTATTTTTCAATACCTCAGGTGCCGGCCGGCTCAATTTACGCGCACATTGATTAAATCTAGGGGCATGAAGGAACATCTGGAAGGGAAATCAGAGAATGGGGAGGTTACCAATTTTGTTCTACTATAAAACCCCCTCACCTATTTGAAATCCAAATACAACAGAATCTCTTTTATGTGAGGAATAGCGAATCGTTTTCGAGAAGTTGTCTAATTTTGTAAGCAGTATGTAAACTATGACTTAAGAGGTTCAAGCCACCACTCAGCTCAGACTTAGTACCAACTTTGCTGAATTATACAAAAGCAAAAAGGTAAGCTTAAATAGATTTAATTTTCTGTTAAAAGAACAGTTTTTTTTTTTTATCGCCAACCAGGTCAAGTTAAGTACTCCAATCATGTTGTTGATACAGTAATGGATTTTTATTGCTCCTATTGAACAAGAAGCTCCAACTTTCGAAAAAGTAGAAAGTGAAAAGCAGCAAGTAATTCGGGCAAAAACAATTCTTTTTCTCTTGGGTCAGCTTCTTTATCTACTTTGCTGATTGTTTAATGGGGGACAAGGGGAAAAAAGGTCATCTTCATGAGAGGAAGCTAGCTGTTGGGGATGGATTTGGCACAAGAAATAGTGAATGAAAACACATGCTTTCACACCTTTCAGGTAATTAGCTGGCAGTTGGCACTGCAAAATTCTTGCTCTTAAATTGCAAACCTTAAAGAAAAAGATCGAAGAGCTACGATAAATATTTTCTAAATTAGTTTTCTGATTTCCATTTGTCTTGGTAAATTCTATCTTGAGATTAGGTCATTTTCTACCACCAGACAAAACGAAACAAATAGAAAACAAACAGGATTATAGAGGTAGTAAGTCGATGAGAAAACAAACAGGATTAGGTCTTTAGTACGAGTTGCATTGATTTAGCCAGTATCGTTTTAGCGACTGATAGAGTTTGATCAGCTCCATTGCATTGGTAGTTCGGCTCCAAAAGGGATCTGTTACGAAGTTTCAAATGTAGGATCCCGCATATCTTCCGGCCGGGAAACTAACAAGTATGCGGATGCATTGACAAATGACCGTAACATTCATGCAGCAGACGTGCATTATTATGTTCCTATCGCTTGTTGGGTATTATCTTTTCTAAACTTGGGTTTGAGTGGGACTTTTCTTCCTACATGGATTCATGTAGTCTTCCTATCAAGAGATGTATTCTCGATTATTGCACTTATAATTTGAAAATTCTTTTTGATGTAATGAGTGAAGAGAGAGAGAGAGAAAGTTATTGAGAACTGAGCAGAGAGTAAAATATTTTTCTCAAAGACGGGAAAAGAACAAAAGTGTTACGTTTTATTTCTTTTGCATTTTGCTGCTCGAGCAAATTAAGCCCTAATTCGTATCATCCGTGAATGGTGCATGAGAGACATGCATGAGTCAATGATATCTCATTTCCAAACCAAACACATGCAAGAGTTGAAAATTTTGGACTTCCAACAAAGTGAGCCGAATATCAAGATTGACTACTATGTGTACGTGTGTTAATTCATATTCAAACTGTATACAATGGGGTCTTAATTTAAATGTGTATTACGTAACAAATTATATGGTGAGATTGACATTCAACTTTACAAGCCAAAAATAAATAATCTGATCTGATCAATGGTGCACCATGCAACAATTTACGTCCATGAAGCAGCTGAGTGATAGTTCTTCGATCACGGTCACGAATAGAGTCTTAGAAAAAAAATAATATACGCATTACAAAACGACTTACCTCATGAAGCGATATCCCCTTCGGTTGCGAAGAACAAATAACTAAATAACGCAGAATCGGTAGTAACCCTAATTCTCATCATGTATACGATGTTCTCTTTTCTCAGAAAAAAGAAGCAACTCTAATTCACATCATAGTACTCCCAGTAGAATAAAATAAAGTAATAAACGATAAGTCTATGGTCTCAGGTTCGATGTTCCTTACCAACAACTTTTCGGGCTATCTTACCCCACGAATTAGCGTATGAAACGGCTGTAGGAATTAGTCCGAGATGTGCCCAATTAAGCTGGTCCGGGATTTTTCCCAAGACAGTCAAAAAAGACATCGGCAAATGGAATCTGGAACGAAATCTTGAATCCACACACACCTAGGGGAGTCTTTTTCAATTGAAACGAAGTTAACCGAACAAGTGACTATTATTAGTTTAATCATAGTATTTGTCCTCCACTAATCGCGGCCTTTTTTTTGTACCGGTCCTACAGTTGAACACTTGAACCATAGGGAGAAGAAATTTTCTAAAAATGCATGTGGACGCCAAATATTCTGCTAATTTCCATGGAAAAAGAACAAATTAGTTAGTTGGTGATGGACAGTGAAAGGATCCGATATGGGGAAATAATTATTCCACTCGTCTCGATTTGTTTGCTTGTTATGAAGAGTCGTAATCATTTTGACCTAAAGAATTAAGGTGCTTTTGAGAATAATTTCGGATTTCTTTTGAACGGTGCAAGAAAAAAGCCAAAAATTAGTTCGGACAGTAAGTTTGTTTTTAAGGTCAAAATGACATGGTATCCCGTAGATAGTAAACAAATGGGAGATGGAGTTGTACTGTATTACAACGGTGATACTTATAAGACATCGGTGACAAGTGATAGACATTGCTCACAGTTGAAATGTATGGACATCAATGAACTATTAATTTGCTCTTCCAAAATGAAATAGCAAAACATGCACACTAGGAGTGAATCATCGGCCGAATGATAATACCGCTTTATTTCTTTTCTTTCTTTCTTTTCGGTGAAACGGAAATTAATACATTAACTTAGACGATCAACGTCAACAAGCCAGATAAACGGCATACAAAAAAGTGTTCAAAAAAACTACAAGAGTCGTAATCTAAGTCCTAAGGTGACCAACATTCATGGCATCTGCCGGGGCAAATTCCTTGGCTGCAAAAGGAACGGAGCTAGAGACTACTAAATCTTGATCATGTTGCGATCCAAGTCTGGTGCTGTTCGCTTTGTCGTTGATATCATATTACAATCTCGAGACCAAGTCTTCTGTTTATGAAATCCATTTTATAAAAACTATATAAAATAAAATAAAAATCGTCTTCGAAAAATTTCTCCCGTAATTTAGCTTCCTTAGTTTGAAATCTTGGTTCCGCCGCTGGTGCTTAAAGTAAGAAAATGAAATGATGACACCATGAATAATTGATGATGTGGTGTCCAAGTGGGAACAACCCTTTACTCGCCAGATGCTACCTTTCTCTGTTTTTTTCGATAAGCACTACCTTTCTCTGTTTGTCAAACCCTTTTGCTCAATTTCTTCAAAATTTGCAATCTTTCTTTGACCCATACTCCCTAATAACACCAAAAACTACTACCCATATAACTACATCTCTATCTCAACCCCCACCCCCCATGTCTTGTGGTCAGAGATCCCAACGTTAGGGGAACAAAAAAGGGGTACCGACCAAAGAGAGTTGAGATTGTACATGTTTTTTGTTTTTCCTTGAGGGGGAAAAACAACAATGGGAAACACCTTAGGACGGGGAAAGACCGCGAAAGTCATGAAGATAAATGGCGAGACGATCAAGTTGAAGGCGCCGGTGAAAGCCGGCGATGTAGTGAAGGACTATCCGGGGCACGTCTTGTTAGAGTCGGAGGCGGTGAAGCATTTCGGTGTCAGGGCCAAGCCCTTGGAACCGTGGCATGATTTGAAGCCTAGGAGGATCTATTTCCTGGTGGAATTGCCCAGTTTTCAAGATGAGAAGGGCCCGAGGAGGGTCCGGTCCGGGATCAACATGACGGCCAAGGACAGGCTAGAGAGCCTCATGCTCTCGAGGAGATCGGTTTCCGACCTTTCGGGCATGAAACCGAGGAGAATCGGGATCGAGGAGTCGAATAAAGCAGGGGAGGAAGCAGGGGCAATGAGGGTGAAAATGAGGCTTCCCAAGGCGGAGGTGGATAAGCTGATGAAGGAGAGTAGGGACGAGGACGAGGCGGCCGAGAAAATCGTTGGGTTTTGTTTGGCAAACAAGGCGGCGGGTGGTGGCGAGGGATCGTTGTTGCACCACCAGCAATCGCATCGGAAAGGTGGTTTCAAGGCCCGTGAGGTTCGTAATTTCCATCTTTTGTATTTAGACACTTATCCTTATTTCATGGGGCATGTTCACAGGAATTTTGACAACTTGTTTGTTTTTCTGCATGTTTACGTTTACAAAGTCTTACTAATAATTAATGTTTTGACTTTTGGGGATTTAACATTTTCTGAACAATGGGAAATTAATCATGAGCTTGTGCTAAGATAGCCAACTACTAAAAGTTTTTACCATTTGGATCAGGAAAAAAAATTAAAAAAAAGAGAGGCTCAAATTAAACCCAATAGTTGGTCTGGTGGTCAAGATCTGAGAGGTTCTCTTTTCTTTTTGCATTTCCTTTCATACTGTTCAATCTCAAATAAGTGAGAGAGTTTGATGTAGCCCATCTGATATATATCTTCCTATTCGAGAATTAAAAAGTTCAACTCCACAGGTTTGAGATTCGAAACCTCCTATATATATTATTAGGGACGGACACTGTTTTAACTTTAAATAGACCCATCGCTAATAGATGGTGAGATTCGTCCCCATGGTTAGTAGAGGTTTGCGTAATCTCAAAAAGCCATAAAAACCGTTCAGTTTGGTAGGGTTTCAATTAGTTCGGTTCCGCTAAGAGTTCTTAAAAACTAAACTAGTACTTATTTGCGGAGTTCTCACGTGAGTATTTTCGCTTTCTTCATGCAAAACTTAGGGGAGTAGCTAGCTAGGTTTCTGTTCCATGATTCATGGCATATTAACTGGGCTACCTATGGACATCATTTTTGACTGAACAATTTCAAGATAATTAGCATAGCTAAAATTTGACTTCTAGCATACACCTTCCGTTTTCTTCCTGCAATCATTCCTTTTATTTTTTTTCTGAATAAAAAAACTGCTTTTTTGGAATGCAAACAACCATATTAGTATACGTGTTTTCTGATTATAAAATAAAATAAAATAATAGCATACGTGTTTTTACCATATTTCTAAGTTTTCTTAATTTTGACCCAGATTTTCAGCCAAATTTCATGTTACACTGGCACGTTATGAATATATAATAATATACTATGATGATATACCTTGTAATCACGCTAACTTTCTGAAAGTAACATGCCGTACGTCTAAGATGTAGGTAAAGAGAAGAGGTCATTGTCATTTATGTTTTCTTTCAATTAAATTTACACATTAGCTTTTCTTATCTTTATTGTGGGTGAACTTAGGATAGCATTCCGAGGGACACAGATATCTAGACAAAATTTTGAACGTGTCTGAATATAATTGTTCAGATATCTCTGTCCGATATGTCGTTAATTTTGTAAGCATCGTTCAACCAAAATCTAGCGATCGATCGATCCTCTCAAATTTGCATGTTCCCATATTATTGCTTTTTCGCATGATACCGAATCACTCAACGGCTTTACATTGCATCATCAACAATTTTAGAGACGTTTATATATGGTTTAGTTATTTATTTGTCTTTGTTTTTTTTTTTTAGTGTTTATAAGATCCAATTCTGTAAACTTACCCCAACCACCTCCCCACCCCCACCGACACAACAAAATGTGGGAAATTAGTAAATCATCTACCAAATACCCTACCCAGTCTAGCTAATACTATTCCTTAATATAATGAGCCCCAAAGGCCAACAGCCCTAGCCTTCTAGTACAACAAATCCACTAAAACAACTCCACTTTCACCTGATTTTGAGGGCCAATTTATAGCCAAGGTTTTTATTTTTTATTTTTTTTCCAATCGATAGGACTTCGATTTTATAGATAGAACCAAAATAATGAAAAGATACATCAAATAGGACATCCACCCTTTGAAGAGAGGAAAGAAGACACACAGGATGCATAAACTCCCACGTAAAAAAGACAAGACCTCTCGCTGCTTTTTGAGCGACACTATGGACAACCCTATTGCTGCTTCTTCTCACAAAGGAAAACTCCAGTGTGGCTAGTTAAATACTATGTTCCATGAAACACCATTTTGTATGAACTTTATTATTCTCGGGTCATATTTTTTCTAATTGTTTATTCATCTTGAAGGAATCTAAAAAGTAAAGCTTATAATAAAAGTGTAAAGTCAGTTCACTAACTATAAGATAAAAGTAACCTTCAACCAAACAGATTATTTGTCTTCTTCGAACTTTTTTCAAGTTTGATTTGTATTTTTCCTATCTTTTCGACTCATTTCATCGAGACGAATACATAATTTAAAATAATTTGGCACTCACTGACAAAAGCTTGTATAGGCCGAAACTTTTATGAAAAATAATAATGATAGTTTCACCAAGCATTCCCTGAATCTAGACTTGTATTTTTCAGAAGAGACAACCCCTTTTTTTGGTCCTTTTTCTTTTTGGAATAGCATATCAATATCACTTACGGATTCATTTTGTAATTGGAAACACGTTATCTTGTTCGGTTGTCATACTTTAGATAAAAAAGTTTTATAGGTTCAGAATTACGTAATCTTTCGTCTTTAGTCAATTTTTCTGACATTGTAACAAACTTGTTACTTTTCGAGTACGTTATATACATCTAAAAAGTGAAAAATAAGAAGAAAAAATAAATAAAAAATCGATAATGACGAAAAAAACAAGGATGACGAAATCAAATATTTTGAAAAGAAAATTTCTAAGAGGAGAACCAAATTGGATAAGACTTAGGTCGCCCTATTGGACTGCTTTTTGTTTTCTTTAATTTTTTTCTTTTGGAGGCCTAACTTTTTTTAACTCTTTTTGTTAGACCTTTTCCTTTCCCGCACGTGCATGATGACCATATAGGTTTTCAGCATAGAAAACTGGAGAGTTTTCCACAGGGGCTATATTTCTTCTTCTTCTTTTTTGTTGGTAATGTTGAGTGTCCCGAGCTAGCTTGCGCGCACCTCGGACTAATCCCTACAGTCCCTCCCACAGTCGTTTCACACGCTTACACGTGGGGTGAGGGGCTATATCTCTTGATTTGGGCTTTTTCATCCACGGAATTTCCCACCCCTTTGAAACAATTAAAATTGAAATTTTGTATAGATTACAAAAAACTAACAAGTTTTTCGATCGATGCAAATAATTGAAAAAATCCAGGTCGGGGGATCAAATTTTGTCGAAGACATGGATTTGATTATTTCTTTTTCTTTAGAGTGTGACCTATTTTGGTTCCTTTTTGTTTTTTTTGGTACAAAGGATTATTTTTCTGAATTGATTCTAGTGTGAATGTACTGTACTCGTTGCGGACCCTCTCATAGTTGATTCAGTGTCTCGTTTTGTTATTCTCGTGACTTATATACAGAGATGATATGATCTATTCAATCTTGCGAAAAGAGTAGGAAATAGGAACATAATGTATAAATTTCATAAAAAAAAAATTCTTTTCAGAAAAAAGTCATTTGGGTTTGGGAAGTTCAAGCTAGCCAGCCATATTAATATTGTTTCAATTGACATCGTTTGCAGAAGCGCGTGGGTTTCCTGCCGGTCAACGAAGGAGAAATCCAGTTAGCGGTATCTTGAAAAGGCCAAATTATCAGAAGTATACTTCCGACTTTAATACAGTAGTATTATTGTAGAAGAGACTCCAATCTCAATGGCTGGCTCACGTACGCGCGTGATCTATCTCCTCTCTGGAATCTGGATTACCAACAGAGTTGTTCTAGGCAAATTACGTGATGCGTACATGTTCCTTAACTATGTTTGTACATGGAGGTTTTGAGATGATGAGAGTTACTATATGTGAAATAGCTTTAATTTTCTTGATTAATGTGATTAGCTTTCTCTAAATATAGTGGCCCCCAATAATGAGAGAATTATGTTTTATACATAGTTATCAATGAAATGTAACCCTTTTTTTTTTGGGAATAATCATCAAGTTTTATACTACTATATGTTTACATTGAGGCAATCATGCCAAGCTTCATTTAGCTGCGATTGCATAACTCAAATCATGATCATGACCAAAAGAGAAAACTCGTTTTTAAGAGGAAGCTCAGAATTAATGATTAAACACGTATTAATTGTAATTTAAGGCTAATTTAGTCTATTTAGGTATTAGTATAAGAAGGCCTTATGAAACTACTCCATATCTCACTGTATTTTACTAGCGTTGTGGTGCCCGTTCGATGCAAAAAAAAAGGGGTTCATGTTGATTTTTTTTTTGTTCCTTGTGCATCGAACGGGCACAACGCTAGTAAAAAAAAGAAGTAATTAAATGCGTAGGTAGTTTGGAGATTGCTTGACCGACCGGGTGAATTAAAATAAAGACGCGTCCCAAGCGCAGGACTCTCGATCGGTGTAGCACAATATCCGGAAGTACCGGAGTCGAACCACAGAGACGGACGGACGGTGTTTGACTCAAAAGTATTGAATTTTAGTTTAACTTGGCTCTTAGGTAGCCACCCCTTGTTCAATGAGGTTGATTTACTAACTAAATTACCAAACTGAATTAATTAAATAAGGATTTAAAAAGGAGAGTACAGCCGTGGAAACTCCAGCGCCCGCAACTAGCCTAACCAATGTTTACTCGGGCCACAATTATTCAATTTGTTGATTTTAGAATAGGAAAAAGGATCCCTAACAAATGCGCACCACCTGTCACCAGTTTCCGTGCGCATTCGAATTCCAACGATGCCTGGGTTTTGTTTGTTAGAAGAGTTTTCGTCTTCTAAAATTGCTTAAAGATTAAATTAATTTGAACCCGAGGTAAAAACACTAATTAAACTAGCCACGGGACGCCTTCGCCCCGCGGCCGCACTCTACAAAATTACTCGCTCATGACTTTATTAAACGCAACAACAATTTCAACCCTAGATCTAAACATGCTTCAACTAATTGAAATAAGAATAAAAATAAAAACACGATACCACAGATTTGCGGAAGAACAACGGATTCGATTACCAAAGAAGAACTTGAATTAATGAGGAAAACCTAAAGAACTTGAATTAAGCTTGAATCTGAAAATAATCCCTGAGAATAGCAACCAAAAGTTAAGAGCAAAGAAAAATAAAACGTACGAGTCTCTCCATGTGTAACCCTAGCCAAGAGCTTTTAAGGGGTTTTTATACCGCCCCTTTTATCTTGACAATTAAAAATCCGAACATCAAAAACAATTCAGCCGACACACCAAAACGCTGTCGTTCTATACTCGATAACCCATCGGTCGCGCTACACCAATTTACCCATAGCGCTACCGAACCCCTTTAAGGTGTTGACTCCGTTGACCGTTGCTTTGGCCGTTGACCCCTTTAGTGTGCTCGGTAGCGCTACACCAAAAATGGTATAGCGCTAGCCAAGCCTCTGGTTGCTTTGTGCACCATGCTATGCCACTCCTGAGCGCTATATTCATTCACCTGTAGCGCTCACGAAGATTCTGATCACTTCCTCGCAAATTCTACTTCAACACTTAGCCTCCACGGCCTTCCTTGCTCTCAAGCTCCATCACGGCCTTTCCGGATACCTCTCATTAGCGCCAAAACATCTCAATTTCCTGCAAATTAAGCACAAACACAAAATCCAACCACGTGCACGCATTAAATGGAAAATGAGAATTAGATGCACGTCTAACGCGCTAATTTCCCCTACTTAGGCGCTTAAATTCACGAATTCCGCGCGCCTATCAGAGATTAAAACCAACCTTGGTATGCTCTACGTGAACAAATTCTCATAACAATTAGTCAAACTTGTACCAAAAAATCCATGAACAGATTCTCGCTGAACTTGGTGCTCAAAAATCTGTGAACAAATTCTTGAAACAAACGGAGCATACTTAAAATTACGCGAACAACTTCTCGTAGCAAATGGAGCCGAAGAATACAGGTACATGGAGCCAAAGAACTAAAATCAAATATAATGGCTGAAGTACACAGCCAAATATATGCCTAGCTAGCACCCTGATCAAAACTTCGTAAATGCGTATGATTATTATTCATAGAATCATACGTGATGGTTTAAAGTGAGTTTCGATAACTAGCAATGGATTACTAAATCTCTGTAATATTGGCATGCCCTCATGATCTAATTGGGAAAAACGCATTCCAGATGAGAATCATTATTCATCTATGTAAATTTCATGTGGCCAAATGTAGCACATTTATTCGTTTTTGTAAATTTCATCACAGGTTGTACTGTTTGCGTTTGAATTATTTTTTCAATACCTCAGGTGTCGAGCCTGAGACCATGTACTTATCGTTTATTACTTTATTTTATTCTACTGGGAGTACTATGATGTGAATTAGAGTCACTTCTTTTTTCTGAGCAAAGAGAACATCATATACATGATGAGACTTAGGGTTACTATTGATTCTGCGTTATTTAGTTATTTGTTCTTCGCAACCGAAGGGGATATCGCTTCATGAGGTAAGTCATTTTGTAACGCGTATTTTTTTTTTTCTAAGACTCTATTCGTGACCGTGATCGAAGAACTATCACTCAGCTGCTTCATGGACGTAAATTTGTTGCATGGTGCACCATTGATCAGATCATATTATCTATTTTTGGCTTGTAAAGTTGAATGTCGACAATCACACCATATAATTTGTTACGTAATACACATTTAAATTAAGACCCATTGTATACAGTTTGAATATGAATTAACACACACATAGTAGTCAATCTTGATATTCGGCTCACTTTATTGGAAGTCCAAAATTTTCAACTCTTGCAAGTGTTTGGTTTGGAAATGAGATATCATTGACTCATGCATGTCTCTCATGCACCATTCACGGATGATACGAATTAGGGCTTAATTTGCTCGAGCAGCAAAATGCGAAAGAAATAAAACGTAACGCTTTTGTTCTTTTCTAGTCTTTGAGAAAAATATTTTACTTTTTGCACGGTTCTCAATAACTTTCTTTATCTATCTATCTCTCTCCACTCATTATCACTCATTGCATCAAAAAGAATTTTCAAATTATAAGTGCAATAATCGAGAATACATCTCTTGATAGGAAGACTACATGAATCCATGCAGACAGAAAAGTCCCACTGAAGTCTAGAAAAGATAATACCTAACAAGCGATGGAAACATAATATTTGTCAATGCGTCCGCACACTTGTTGGCTTCCCGGAAGATATGTGGGATCCTACATTTGAAACTTCGTAATAGATCCCTTTTGGAGCCGAACTACCAATGCAATGGAGCTGATCAAACTCTATCAGTCGCTAAAACAAAACTGGCCGGCTAAATCAATGCAACTCGTACTAAAGATATTATTTTTCTGATCATTTTATTTTAAATGGTTATAATGAATTTTTGACTCTAAGGCCTTTCAATGGGCACTTTATGAGAGTACTGAAACTAAATAATGAGTTTTAGGGTACTCATTGAAAGGCCTTAAAGCCAAAAGTTCATTACAACCATTTTGGATAAAATAATCAAAAAAATAAGATCTTTGCCCCGGTTCAATTGAATTGAAAATTGAAACATTTAATTTTTTAACTATATTTTTTAATATATAAACGGTGTAAAAAAAATAAGTATTCCAATTTTCAATTCGTTTGAATTGGTGCGAAGATCTTATTTTTCTTATCATTTCATCCTAAATGGTCGTAATGAATTTTTAGCTCTAAGGTCTTTTAATGAGCACCCTAAGAGAGACCTAAAACTAAATAAGGAGCATTAGGGTGCTCGTTAAAAAGCCTTAGAGCAAAAAATTCATTATGACCATTGAAGATAAAATGATAAAAACAAAAACAAAAACAAAAGATCTTTGCACCGATTTAACAGAATAATTAGACCCGCGCGTACTTGGTACTCGAAATTAAGACCCGTAACAATCATTCTTGTAATAATTAGACCCGTACTTGGTACTCGAAAATTCGCTAACAAATTCTCTTAAAGAATGAAACCGAACTTGCTACTTAAATTTCCATGAACAAATTCTTGCAACAAACCATGGAGTGAGATCATGGAAATTATTAGTGGGGGACGAATATTAGAAATGTTTTCATCAGTCGGGATGAATGTTCGAATTGCGTGCAATGATAATTCCGAACAATGTGGGATTTGCTATTAGAGTTTGGAGGTGGGAATATATATAAATAAGTGGTGTGGGCAAACTTGGAGCCAACTCCTGTTCCAAAACAAAACAAAACAAAAAAAAACCCTTGAAGCGAACTGTTTTTTTTTTTTGGCTTTCAAATGGGCAACATGCGGAGCAGACGTGGGAGTAGCATTCAGGTACATGGGTAGTGGGTGGAGCTTGTCCCACCTTAGAAATGTGGGTGGGACACGTGTTGGCCTGGAGAAATAGATTCGTGGGTTTAGGTTTTTGTGTTTTAGAAAAATTTAAAAATCCAAGAAATTAAGAATGTGGGTTTTAGAGGCTTGTGAGTCTCATACACATTCCTATAGGATATTGATAGATAGATAGATAGATAGATAGATACATGATAGATGATAGATAAAAGATATGTTGAACATTGTATCAAAAATATTGTAAATTTGAAGCAGCGGAAGAGATGGATAAAAAGAGCCTATATCCTGCCATTCTCTCTCTCTCTCTCTCTCTCTCTCTCTCTCTCTCTCTCTCTCTCTCTCTCTATCAAAGGAGTTTCCATGGATCTGTTGGTTTTAACTCCATGTGTGCAACCGGAGAGTTTAAATGTGGAAACTGGAAAGCCTAAACTCAACAGCCCTTTTTCTTTTCCTTACACCCGCATCCGCATGAGGAGAACATTACACTTGTAAATGTAGGGGTACAATTGAAAGTATGCCCTCTTTTGGGGGTTGTTTTTAGAAATGAAGCATACATTTTGAAATGACAGAACTGCCCCAATAGTGCACGACCTCAGTCACCTGACTGCACTCGGTAAAGACGACTTTGCCAAAGAACAAAGAGCAACGGCTTAGCACAACTAAGGGTAAAACTGGAAAAAATGAGGCTCTGTCCGACGGTGGTGACCTTGATCTGATCTGTCTCTCTTCCTTGTCCTCTCTACAGATATGGCACGCGATGACCGACAATGAGGTTAATAAAGAATGAGGTTTGGGTTATATAGGGGTTCTTTTTCTGGTTTTTTTTTGTTTTTTTGTTTTTTTCTCTCCCGGCTGGTTTTCCCAGTACGGTGTATCTCTCGGCCTGGTTTCCCCAGATCCGGTGGGTGATGGTGGTGGGCGAATAATTTTTTAGGTTTTTCGGATGCATGTTTGTCCCTAGGGTGGTATTCATCACCGTGGTCGCAAGGTTTGTCGATCTGTCGGCGTTTGCTTTCCTACGTCCAAGCGTCTACCGTGGCAGCAGGGGCTTGCCCTGGAGTGGTGTCCAATACTCGTGGCAATGTAGGCTTGCTGGCGCACTGTCTTCGACGTTTCTCCTTCACTTAATGAGCAGGCCGGCGAGTGGATTTGGATAACAGATCCTTAATGGTTTACTTACAGTTTTTCGATTGTGGTTGTTTAGAAATCCACGGTGATATTATGATTATGCATTGATTGGGATCTGTGATCCTTTGGGCGCCTTTTTCTTTGTCGTTTTCTGGATCTATTGTCTGACACGGAGTGTCGGTTCTAGTACAATGTTTTGGTGGAAGTAATTAAGTAGCACGTTTGATGTAATTTGTATGTTTGTTGGTTGGGATGCGCATGATTTTCTGATCTTTGTAACTATTGAATGAATTCCATTGTAAGTGGCCTTTGGAAATGATATGATCGTGATTGCCCTGTCTTCAAAAAAAAAAAGATACGAGCGCTCAGTAACGTTGTGGTAAAAATAATCAAGCAATCACATTGACCTGTTTTCCATATATCATGTCATGAGAAAAGGCTCTACACATTTGCCGTGTGAACGAACTTGAAAGTATCTTTGGACATGTACAAAGTGCACAAAAGAATTTCACTACCACCACGTCTGTTCATTCACATAAAACCTCTTCCCGGAGCTAACTCCGGCCAGATACAAAATAGGCTGTCATTGCTTCCTTCTATAAGCCGTCTGATGCTTGCACATGGAAAAAAAGAATGCATTGATCCTTTCACCATGACCATTGATCCGGTACCGTAAGAAAATATGAAGTCATTGCTTTCCGGAATCTTTTCTTGTATTGTTTGGGAGAAATAATGGTGGGGGAAGCATTCTTTGGGCCCCCAAGTATGCCTGATGCCTTAACCCATGTCTCCAAATGCTTGTCCCAAGTATACTGTCTCATGTAATCAATAATCCCTATAACCAGCTCCTTGCGCTCGTCGTCCACCCCCACCAGCAAAGAGTAGTCCATCACATCAACAGACTGTCAAAAAGAACAATAGAAAAACGATGATTTCAATTACAAGTTTGGGGACACGATTGTTTGTAAAACTTAATCAAAAGAACAGCCATATGTTGGGTACAAGTGAGAAATAATAATTGGCAATTTAACGATCAACAGCATAAACAAGCATTCAAGTTGTTTACGTAATGCAAAAATCAAGTATTGAAAAAGAATAACTCCATTCCAGCACTGGCACATTTAAAAAGAACCACCAGCTTATATTGGACAACTATCAAGTCGGAGCTAAATTCTTGTAGGTCCAAATTCCCAGTTATCAGAAAGTCAGGGAGAGCAATAATACTAGAAACCTATGTTACATGGACTCGGGTGCGAGTATCGGGTGTGGGTGCAAGTCCAAGCATCGGACCTTCCTAAACTTAAATCTTAGGATACGTGGATATGTGTCCCAAACTTGGATACGGGTACGGGGACACGTCCTGAACTCTTGTTTGTATTATATATTGCATAATTTTGTATCGTAAACTATGTTTACAAATGTATTTAAACAAGAAAGGGTTAAGAAAATTATGTTTTTTCTAATTCCCTATTTCTTGTCTATATGAAATACTCGAAATATCGCTTTTCTATCTAATTTGATATTCCTTTTCTGTAAGTATCTTAACAATTAGAAGATCCGAGTGTCCAAAAGGATACGGGTGTCGGACACATCGACACGGGTACTTAAGCTGAAATGAAGGATCCATGCAACATAGCTAGAAACCTAGGAGAGGATATTGGCCCAGGGGGGGAAAACAGCTAGTTATAGTGTACGAGACTCGATATTACAGCCAACAAAAGCTCCGAAAGTTTACAGATCCAAACCAGGCTTGAAATTTATGTCAAAAAGTATAAACTGAAAAATTTATGTTTTCTGTTGATCGGCTACTGAAATTTATGTTGAAAAGTAAACTGAAGTCAAGAACCATGATGCAATCTATTATGCTGTGATGTTAAACAGCTTACCGCTAGAAAAGATGTATCATTCCAAACAGCCCGCTCTAGTCTTCTCTTCGCTTTGCTCCCAAGTAATATGGGTTTAGTACGTAGCGTTTCTAAAAGATTCAGATCTAGCAGTACTTTATCTGACCCTGTTGTATCTGCGTTGTAACGAGATCGCAAAGAGCCCTTAAGATCATAGACCCTTGAGATACTTCTTTTGAAAAAGAGGTTTTCCATCACCACCAGAACCATTTTTGTTTCCTTACCACCTTTCAAATGTTTGACAGTTACCTGCCACGCATAAAACAGCTTAGGATCACAAGAACTGAACCAAAAGTCAACACTGTAAAGGGAAAAAGAGAAGAAAACACATGCACACTTTGTCACAGATTCGATTGTTAGTCATCAACTGAGGAACTAACCTGATAAATACCAAGAATTTTAGCAAGGCAAGTTGGACTTCCTGAGCTTAGGGACTCTGTCAAATACTTGAAATATTCTGGTGCAAATTCCTCAAAAGATTCCAATTCGGTCTTTTGGACTTGTTTTATTATGAGCCTCTCATCCAAAGACTTTGCAAAGTATGCATTGCTCTTTCCTCCTTGTGCACTCCATCTCTTGCAGCGGCTTAGAGAACGTACAAAATCAACTTCACTCGGGCAACATTTCTTTCTAAGAGCATGAAACTGCTTCGCAAAATAACAGGTGACAGAAAACTTCACTTTGCCTCCAGTTAAAGACTCGTCTTCGAAAGAAACTTTAAGATGAGGAGAACTCTTAGGATCAGTAAACAGGGCACTAATCGTCAATGAAGCATCTTCAGACCCACTGTAACTCCCATAGTGAATGTAATCCAAGTTAAGTGAGCCAAAAGACTGAGAGGCTGAAAAGGAAGGAGCTAGAGAATTTGCCCCACTGCTGTTCCAGCTTCCTTCATGCCTATTTGGCCTATCAGCAATCCAGTCCTCATACTCCCTGGAACTGATGGCATAGGATATTATGCTACCAGGTTCATTGTCATAAACAGCAATAACTATTTGGCCAGTTTGTGGAAGCATCAACCGGGCTCCGTCAGGCATAAGGGATGCACCAGAGATAAATGAAGGTGTCGAGTGGAAAACGAGATTTAACTTGTGAGCCTCCCGTGGAGACATCTGAGAGTAAGTCCTTTGTACATTAGAAACTGGATCTCGAATCATATTCCTGTATTCTCCAGAGGCGTGGAAAGATCTAAGTGTTGACAAATGCAATGAGGTTGGGGACAATCCTTTCCTAATCCTTTCTTGAAGTCTCAAAGCAGAATCAAAAGAGTAAACTCTTACCGGTGACGAAAGCCTTCTAAAAGTTGGACTTTCTGCTTGACTTATGTGCTTGACAGAAACAAATTGAGGTCCATCTGGCTGTGGGTTTAACTGAGCTGTCAATGGAAGTTGGTCTGTGCCACTCCATGCAGAATCGATTTTGTCTGAAAGATTGGATACAGTAGAGGGGGCAGCATCTAAGGATGTCATCCCAACAATAAATTTACCATCAGATTGTAATTCCTCTTGTTTGTGCTGCTGGCATGGGGCCGAAATGGTCTGTCCAGGATCCGTAGTCTCGGAGGGCAAAAACTTAGGTTCATCCTGCTGCTCTGACTGTATACCATGCATGGAGAATTTTTGCGATTTAGAAGATTCAGACACCTTGTTTTCATGATCATGGTCAATACTGATATCCTTGGAGCACAAATCACTTCTCCACTCTTTCGGCTCAATGTAAGATATAGAACCCTGTGCAAGACTCCTCTGTTTAAGCATGGAATCCAAGGAACAGAGACGATGATCCCATAGATGCGAGCCAATTACAAGTGAACGTCTCAAACAATTGAGACCAAGAATATCTACTGAAGTCTGATCCACGGGCAAAGTCCCTTCATCAGATGTTTGAAGCAAAGCCTGTTGATGTCAAAGGAGACAAGTCAAAAGATAATGGAAGGTTTGCCAACAAAACCAAATATTTCACATCCATTTGGACCATTTACACTATATATTTAACTCCAACTAAAAAACCAGTGTTACGCACCATGTAATCACTACTCTCTTCTATAAGCAGTTCTTTCAACTCCATGATGCGGTCACCTAATTCACTTGCATCAGGCTTTTCAAATCCCAAAGCCTGTTCAATGTTGCTAAGTACAGCTGACAAGTCTTTATAGAGGGCTTTCGTTTTACTCAGAAGCTGCAAAGGGGAAGGCAAAGGGTTATTCTTTTGTTACTCATTTGAAACAATCAGAAGAAAACAAGAAAATTGCAACATTAGATTCAATAAGCACCTCTGCCGCCTCTTTCCTAATCCACTCCTGGTGAAGGTGACCATTGAACTCAAGCACCGACGGGGGCAAATGGACAGAGAGAATATCAATAGGGGAATAACGAAAGAATGCAACCATGCTCCCAAACCTGTTCAAGCATAAAAATTACAAAATAAATAAATAAAAGATGTCACCATCATTTCACTCCACAATCTGAGAAAATTTTCAAAGATCGCCATTAGCACAAAAAGCAATTGATCAACGAAACTCATTGCCAAAAAGAGAGAGAATGTACCCATAGTAACGGAGGCAGTCTTTTTGCAGAGAATGACCACAGCTTGCTACACGATTAGCAGTTGCATGGTTTGAGAAACTAAGTTCCAAAAACTTTCCAAAGGATAGTCCCCAAGCAGCATTTGACATGACCACTCTACGAGTGGCCGGGGGAACCCCATCTATCTGTGCACACTTGAGGCATCGGTGCCACATCCATATCTTTCCATCACGATCTCCAGGTAACTTGACTGAGGGAATCTTTCTCACATTTATTGTAAGATTCCCCTGCTGGTGAGTATAGCACAAGACATGGGCTTCAACCGGCTCTTTACAAGATCGACAGCTAGATGCCTGGCAACAAAATAGAGCAATCGATTGTAATACTTCCTTTTACATCAAGGGGTCCAAAAAATAAATCAATAAAACCTGAATGTATTACCTGATCAAACAGGTCATCTTGAAGATACCTCCCCAATGGCTTATCAAAACAGCCATAGAACTTGATGCGAAGGAGTTGAGAGCGTTCACATACAGTTCCATTCAGCACACAACAGCTAGAAAAGGATACCAATATGCTCTGCTGACTATCCGCCGCTGAATAGTATTCACCTGAGCCATCATTTTCATCTACCCTGTCAGGTTCTCCAAGCTCAAAAACTTCCTTCAGTTGCTTCTCCTCTTGATCTGTTGTTTCCAACGATTCCTGTTGCGCATGATTTCCAATCTCAGAAGGAAACACACTGAGGCCATTAAAAACCTCCAACGGCACACTAGATTCCAAATTATTATCGCATGCATCATATCCCACTCTACACTCCATCGAGGTAGGAAACAAATATTGACCAGGGTTAAGATGCTCAGAAAATGATCGCTGCCCTATGAAATCAAATTTGGGACTTGGTGATCCGTCATTAATATCATGGTCATGGGCTACTGCTTGGTAATTCACAGAGCAGACAGAATCAGGAATAACTGAAATGGGATTATCAGCAGTTGTCCTCTCCAGGATGGACATTGAAGGCTTCATTTTCATCTTCGGAAGGCTAGCACCCTCATCAGCAAGGAAGGAAGTCTCCAGCGATAAATGATATGCTGCAAAAACCGCATACTGTACAACATGTTTAACCTTCTTCAGTTCTTCATGACAGGAGCCCTTCAACAGTACCTAAAAACATCAGGTGTGTAGGAAAAGTGAGAAACATGCTGCCAGTGTTACTCAGAATAGCATATGTAATGTAAACAATATAATAAGTATCTTAGCAATTACACCAAACGTTTGCATCCGTAAGATAGAACAGCACAGGTACTCATCTTCTCTATGTTTTCTTCACCTTCTCCACTATTTCTTTCTCAACTCACCGATATCTCCTCCACCTTAGTGACTGAGTGACCTGACACTGCCACTTCAACACCAACTACCCCTCAACCCACCCAGGTTAACTGGTAGACTGATATTCATTTTTGCTGGAGCCTCCATACAAGCACGACCAGTCTTCACCCACATCATAATCACAGTAGCACAACATAAGCAAAGTATCATGCGTGACCAATTCATTCACTCTGCGACTCTCCCTCCCTGTTCTCTGGTCCTTAAGACAATTTTTTCTTCACTACCAAATGGGAATTACTTTTTCCTCGATGTCCTAAAGCATGCGATCATGCAAGTGTCTAATTTGAATACCGGGGTTGGACACCTAAATCAACCAACAAGCCAGTTATCTATACCAAGCATTCTTCTTAAGGCTAGATCCAATATCCCAGTAGTTGCAACAAACCAATTGCCAAGACAAGAGCTCACAAATTGAAAAAAACTGATACGCAAGGAGGGTAGAAGCATCCATCTGATGTCTTAAACACATCTCCAAACACAAGTGACAATGTGACATAATATCAGAGTTTCACAAGAAAGCAAACAAGAGGTGCATACTGGCATGTTTCAATTTAGTCATATGCGAGGAAACAATTCTTAGTGAACCTAATACATTCAAAGTTTACAATGAAATCAACCAGAAAGATTAACTTATGAAAGAAATATTACCGTGCAACCTAGTCGCCTGGGACAACCTTCAAAAAACATCAATGTTTTAGAGGTCTTCTTGTTAGATTGGTTGCCATTCTCAAGTTCTTCAGATACTCTTTCCAACCGGAAGAGTTCGCAATGACCCAACCGCGCGGTAGATATGTTATCAATTGATGGAGTTATAAGTGCACCAGTGCACCTGGCTATGCGGTCCAATAACGGCCTCTTAATATTCAACACTAAAGAAATCTCCTTTTCCAACAAATACTCTTGAGCATATGAAGATACACTTTTCTCCACAAGCAGCAGATTTGGATGATGTGCCTCAATCTTTGACACAACCAACTTCAGATGATCGATTTCCTGTTTAAAGAACATTGCTTAAATCCAATACCAATAGTGAAAATCGCATCAAAAAGATATCAACAAGTCAATTTAGGTAAAAACCTGTTGCAGCAAAGTCTCAAAAGAAGAAAGTTGATTAGGAACTCTCTGGTACTCAAGTGCCCCCCCTAAAATAAGTAATCTAGGGTTCTTGTATTGTGAAGTCATGCGCTTGTGCTTAATATTCTTTGTACAAACTACTCCTTTGACAAGTGTGCTGCATAGATGCCACCAGACAAAAGATGTCAAGACCCGGCATATAAACTTGACAAAAACAAATGCAACAAAATAACTGGAACAAAAAAATCCTCAAAAACAATTACCTAAACAAAAGAAAAAAGATCAAAAATCTTACCTCTCACAGGGACTTCCTGATGCTATACACTTGACCTTAACATAATCGCCAGGATCCATACTGCCACCTCTGCTAGTGTCTGGTCTGACAAAATTCGCAGCTTGCCATGCTATTGCAGTAACAATATCAAGCCAGTCCTCTCTGCTGTTTTCTTTTCCCACCTTGACACCCTCCCCTTGTAACAGCTGTGACACAAGAGCCCTAAAATGCCCCTGTACCACAGCTCTCAGAGGTTCCTTGTGTCCCTCGTTCTGTTTCTCCTTAGCCGGGAACATGCTAGCAAGACTACTACTGGATGAGAACATCACACTTGAATCCCCAATCTCATCTTCATCATCTTCGTACGTAAAAAAGTTGTTTTCCGCATCATCATCTTCATCCTCAGGTGGTGGCGGGAACCATATAAGACCATTGCTTTCAAAATCCAACGGTTTCTGCAACTTTTCACATTGGTCCCGAAAAATAGACAAATCATCACCACAATCATCAGTATTTTCTGGATCCCCATACCCTCTCTCAGGCCTTGTTAAAACAGCCATTGTATCTTGATTAAAGTGACCGTCATTACGAGACTTAGGGGTTCCCCCTTGCCCCTTCTGTACAGAATGCCCAACTCTATTGGAACTAATATGAATCCTAGAGGAGCTGTCAGAAGGACTAGATCCAACTGACTTAAAACTGTAAAATTCGTGTCTAGCACTAATGCTACTTGAATCTACATCTGAAGTGTCATTACAGAATTCTCTTGATGTGCTGAAAAAGGTTGTTGCGGAATTCTCTGCCTCTTCTTCATCACTCCTGCATCCATAATCACATTACTCACTAATGATACCCCCAACGGAAGAAAGTTATACCAGGACTTGGAAAACTAAAAGTTCTAATAAGTTGGAAGGAATTGGTTGGTCAATATGATAGAAGTTTTCTCAATTCCTTGTAAACAGTATTACCACCCACTGAATTTACCATACGCCCACAACCCAATCAAGAAACTCACACAAACACAATTCAATTCATCCGTATGGAAAGAAAGTAACAAACTCTCAAGCATACAAGCTCTTTAACACTCTTACAACGGTCTGCATATTAGGTAAATTTTTGTACAAGGAATAAAAATCTTGGAAAATCAGATGAGCTTCGAACAGAATAAACTATATGCTATATTACAATGAACTCGGGCACAGTTGCCTTATGCAGGTATTTGTGTGAGTGTCGGGTTCATCTAATTTCTATTTCAAGGAAATGGGGACACTTAATATATTATTTTCTAGGATAAATTATGTTTACAAAGTGCCTTGAAGCATTTCATTCATAATTTAAAAGCTTCATGATACTGATGATAGGTAATGTAAAAATTGCCTATAAAAAAATTGTAAAAATTCAGAATAACAAAATATGCTTGTAGGTGAATTTCAAACTAAACACGTCGGACACAGATCACATGCCCTTAACCAAGCATCCAGTGTCCAACACAGTACTTAAATATTCAGAAGAACATATGCATACCTGCTTGGAGAGTGGCAAACAGATACTGGAGATGGATGACCATCAAATGAAGTAACACTGCTTCTCATAGCATCAGGGGAATAACCATCCAACCTTTTACCACTAAAAGAAGGAGATTGAGGTTCGGGACTCTGCCGGGGAGACTCCGCAGGATAGATCTTATCACAATATTTTCTGCCCCTTTCATTCCTAATACGAATCTCAGAACAAAACTTGCACGAAATGATATCAACCACCCCAGCATCCATGGTGCTTTTTATATCACCCGACACAGCACCCACAGACCCGTAGCCCCACAGACAATTTGCGCAAAACATCCTAGTACAGCTTCGGCAATGGTACTGAAGGCTAGTCTCTTTGAAGTTCGATTCGCACAGACAACACGTTTTGCAATCGTTATCAGCCATCTCAAATTGGCTGGAGAAGGAATTTAGATCGCTCGTTCCCCAAGAAATCCAAGACCTGACTTTCTCTATCAAATCTAGTAAAGAGTTATCAGGTACTCCCATAGAAAGTTATGACCCAACCAATTATTCTGACCAACTCCCCGTCGAGACAAGAGGAAAAACAAAAACTATCTCACTCTTCTCCTCCTCCTCCTAATCTAAGAGTCGAAATTACAAGATCTACAACTAGACTAGATTTATCTGATTCGTCGGTATCAAAAACGACCCGATTAATAGAACCGAAAGTCACGAAAACCCACAAAGAAAAAGGTGGGTTCTGATCACTAGTTACTACTAATTCTGAGAAATCAAATCCCTCCTCCAATCAACAAAATATCAAGAAAGGTAATGGATGGTTTTGCACTTAGATTCGCGCGAGGCGAATGGTATTTACACCAAAACGTGATCGTGTTAGTATATGATGACACTAAACAATGAGCCAAAACAACAACAACAACAATAAAATCACCCCTATTTAATATTTTTTAGTTTTTCTTATTTCCTTTTGGATCGACTTAAACCCTAAGCCCAACTAACCGATCCAAGAATAACCAAGACTAGATCCCGATAAAAATAGCAATAACAACACGTGTCAATAAAAGGCTTTTCAGATCAAGTGAAAGAGAAAACAAAAATGGTACCAGTGATTGATTGTTAATATCTGTAGGTATGGGAAGTGGATTAAGAGAGGGAGGTTTTCTCAAAGGACGAAGAGGCTGAGGATGAAGAGGAGGAAGAGGAAGAGTACGGATGAGGTTGCTTTTCTGGTGATGGAATCATCGACGGCTTGGATCTCCATGGACAGCTGGTCGAAGCTCTTATTCTTCTTCTTCGGCAAACCCACCATTTCACTCTGGGCGGACTTTACCATTCTTTCCGGCAATGCTTTCGGTTTCATTCCCCAATAACTATTACTATTATAATGCTCCGACTATGGCAAAACATACGCATCCACTTTTGGGCTCTCTCTCTCTCTCTCTTCGAGCTTTTTCTTGCTTTCTTTTTTTCTTTCTTTCTTTCTTTCTTCTTCTGCCTGCTCCTACCTTTCTCCTCCCTATTTAACTAGTATACTATATTCTCTCTCTCTCTCTCTTCTAGGGCTCAACTGGCCCAATCTACTAACGCCACGGTGTAATCCGCCATGGTGGAATTTTTTTCCCTTTTTTCTGGGGTTAAAGACCGGTTATGACGTAAATATAAATGAAATTACGAGTATATTAAGGGATGCAAATGAAGCGAGATGTTCGTGAATTGTTCAAAGCTCAACTTGCTAAAGGGTCGTTCGAGTTTGATTCGACCACTAAACAAACCAAACTTAAGCCTCAACTTTCGACTCGTTAGATAAATGAGCTGATTTTGAAGCTATTCGGCTTGATCAGGCTCGCGAACTTAGAGTATATACATATCTCATAAGAATTTAACATATAACCACAAATATGTATGAACATGTACATAATCGAAATTTAATAAATTGTACATGTATATTCTTTTAAAAGTATTATATAAACTTAAACGAATAAGTATTTAATATATTTTACTCGTTAAGGCTTGTTAACAATTTTGAATTCGAGTTAAATTTAAGAAGGCTCGGCTCTTCAAATTTTTAACAAGCTCGAGCTCAGCTCGAGTTGATTTAAAAACTTCACAAACTTACCCGAACATTCCAAACCTCTAGTTGATTCACCTCGCTTACAACCCTAGGTACATATTTCTTCAAGAGTAAGTAACACCCCTCATGTTCCTGAACATTTGGAGTTTACTACAATATGGAATTAGGAGATAAACTAGAAAAAGAAAACAATGCGATTTTTGCATCTGGTGCAAGTATGTTAGCACACTTGTTACTCTCCCGCACACAACGGATCCGTTAAGGGTCTCATGGGGGCACGTGCCTCAGCTCAATTTTCACAGCCCATGATTAAATCACATTGTTCTTGAGAAATTAACAAATCTTGATATTACAGCCTACAACCAAATCACATTTTTTCTCGAGAAATTTATAGATACAATATCGATAACCTATTTTTCAAAGCCGACATAACTATAAATTGAACGGTTCGTATGATGAGCATAAAGACGGCCAAAACAAGAACAACCTCTACTATTTTAATATGTCTAATCTTTACTATTAGTGAATGGGAAATGGTTATCAGCTATTGGTGAGGTTGATTGGATTATCATACTATCATATCACAGGATTAAAGTATTTTGGCTGCCCAGTCATCGCACACTGTGTTGATCTTGATTTGTTGGTAATGGATTAAATTTCTTCCAAGTTAAACCACTCTCGCTCGGAGCGTGGGAGCACGCGCTGGTTAGCTTCCCGCCGCGGTAAAGCGTGTCTCTTACTTTTACTAGTATTTAAGTTGGACTTTTTGGGTCATAGACTCATAGCCCACCAATTGGTTCGGCTCGGGTTGTAATTAGGTCTGAATTCGGTTTTGGATTTGCTGGTTAACTTCCTTTTTTTTTTTTTTACCAGCCAAAAAATACAGATATTATATATAAGAAAACAGTACAATAGAAGAGGATACTACTGGTCCGAAAATACAGAAACAACAAAAAAACCAAAAAACCAAAAAAGAAAAACCGCCTGGAACGATGACGTCAGAGCCGGACCCGTCGAACACACTCGTGAAGAGGGATTGGAGAGGCGGACCCGCCTGGTTAACTTTCTTGTTAAGGCGGTTTAATAGTCATAGCGAGTATTTAATTTCTCGGTAGATTCGGTTTGTTGTAAAAATGGGTGAAATTTTTTTCTTATAATTGGTGTTCCAAAAAACTTACTGCATGATTAGTTTGCGTATTCTTTGAAAAATAATTATGTCTTTCACGCAAATAAGTTGGAAGAACAGTTTATCTGGGATAACTGGAGGTTTGAAACTTTGAATGTTCATTAAAATTCAAGGCCCTAGAATCAGTGCCGGCCTAGGCACAAGGCTGACAAGGCCTAGGCCTTGAGCATCCCCAAAATATTCAATTTTTGGAGCACTTCAATTTTTTTTAGTATTTGGATTGGGTAGGACTCTTTTTAGGAAAGATTCAGTCCAAGTTTTAGAAGTAATGCTCAGTCTCTAAAGCATTGGTACTTAGGCGATAGGACTTTCTACTTATAAAATATTCTTTGTCTTCATTGTTTCCTTCAACTAGTGATGTGGGACTATAGGTGGGAGGCTTTGTTTTGCAACTTGTTTGTCTCATATCGACAGAGCAAAGGCACAATTGGCAAAGTGTCCACCTATAAAGCCCTCTTCTCCACCTGTTCCACTTGCTCACAGAGTGGTTACACGTGATAAAGCAACATGTAGACAGCAAGTATCGGAATTAAAATTAAAATTGTTTTGAAGGAAAATTTCAAAATTTGAAATATGTATACATGTATTAGTCAAGGGAATTTAATATTATAGTTTTGGTTTTTTCGTATTGTGACTGTTTATTTTTTTCCCCGTAAAAATTGTCAAGCGTTTAGGACACCATTCTTAGAACAGGCCTTGGGCACCCAAATACCTTGGGCCGGCCCTGCCTAGAATTAGTCGGGTACATGCAAGCTAACCCGAATATTCGGTTATTTAAAAAAACATTTCAGTGTTCCAAATGTTCTTCTAGCAATTATACTATTCATTTAAAGCACAACAATATGATTAGACGACATTAACGTTCTCAGTAACTCACAAATTAAAAACATAAATGAGAATGATTGCTTAATAAAATAAGATACATGACTAAATTATACCTAGTTAAAAGATAAGGCAGAGTTTCCCTAAAAAAGCCACTCGGCATTTTTTTTTTCTCTTTGTTTAATATTTTTCGCATTTGTTAATTTTTGTATCAAACTTTTGTGGATTATTGGCCCGCCTCGACGAGAGGAATCGCGAAGTAAAAAATTTGGCCAAAAGATTTTTCAAAATTAAAAAAAAAGGTTTTGGTTTAAAAAATTAATTTTTTCCTTGTCACGAAGGACTAATAACTCATAAAAACTTGACACAAAATTAACAAATGAAAAAAAAAAAAGTACAAAAAGAAAAAGGCAAGTGGCTTTTTTTAGGAAAACTTACCCTAATTAAGATCAGCAGTGCTACAGTTCCCTACCGGAAAGGATACTGATCGGTTCCCGACGGCACGTCGGGCCCACTCCGACCACCGGACAGCTGATCCAAGCTGTCCAAAAATTCTATAAAAAAAACGAGTGTGCCCACGTGTGAATCAACGGCATTCAATGTGTGTAGGTGCTCGATCCAAACACTCTATTTTTTTTTTTTTTTTTGTATATATATCGGTATCCCTTCGATCAGGAGTAAGATTTTAAAAGGCACGTTGCCCTAAAACCATAGTACCCCAAGATGTGTCATCATAGGCATAATTACCAAGTTCTTGCTGGCGCAAAAGGGTCATTGGCTTGCACGTTGCAACGAATAGCCGTATAGTATAGGATTAATTATTATGCCTTTTCATAGCTACTCGTACCAATTGCTCCGAATTGAGTTAACATGACTAAGGCCCTTCCAGAATACCTTTTTAAAAAATAAGTATTTATTTTATATTTTTAAATTTAAAAATAATGTAAATGAAAAATAATTTTTCAATTTTTTTTACACCGTATAAAAAGATTTTAATGAAATTTATCAAATAAAATCCATATTGATAGAAAAATTATTTACGTAAGCACATAATTTTTGAGCTTGAAATTACATTCTTAAAAAATAAGTACTTATTTCCCTTTCGGGAACGGGGCCTAAACCCCACCCAACCCTAGCCTACGCACCAAGGCCTCTCAAAGTGGGTATCCGTGGGACAATCTATTAAAAGTGGTTCTAACTTCTAACTCGATACTTATTAAGGAGATTAAATTCGTACCTATTGCTCGTTGACCTTTCATTCTTTATAGTTAGGGACGGATTGTGCACACAACTTTTAGACCCAAAACCAAATATATATACTGTAACATCTAAGAGTGACTCGATGATCACCAGATCAACCCTTTGATCTTCGATCTTGTAGGAACTTTTGTATTGATACCACGAAGATATTGTTCACTTACTTGTGCATTTACCTATGATCAATTCATTTGAATATTGTAAAAAAATTACTAATACTTTCACGGTACCGCGTAGACCAAGCTGTTTAATATTTTCACTATATTATTGTGGGTGATTTTCCTACCGTGGTACTCAAACAAATCTCCGGGGAACATCAGGTGACATTTCAGTGAGCTTCAAAGGCAATTTTTTTTCATTGCAAAAAAACAGCAAGGATTGCAAATCTATATATATAATCACTTGGGGTTGCGGATATGATCTATATGTTGTCATGTAAAATTTACTTTTCCTTCTGTTTTTTCATATGTCAAGATTTTTAAATTTGTTCGGCCTATGAGCCCCGCAAGTTGTATCGATGTTTCATCAGTATAATTTGCATCCATTTGTTCTTTATATAAAAATAATAAAAAAACCTTTTACACACCTTGTATACCAAAAATCCCTACGTACATTCATTCTTTTCTTTTTTATATTAGTGTCTTTTACACAACACGTTCAAAATTGAATTCCTTTAAAATTCGAAATGCAGACCCAAGCTACCGATTTTTTGCATTTTCCAATTCTCCTTTTTGCCTTTTGGGTGTTTGGCAACCCTCCACCAAAATTCATTACCAACAAATGAGTTGTCAGACTTTTAGGATAGAGGCTGAAATGGAAAAAGTGGCCAAGAGGAGTTTTTCAACTTCTCTTTTTTGCATTCTTGATTTTTACATGGAAAAAAACATATGTGCCCCTACCTTTTTCAAAAAATTACAATCCTACCTTTTTTTTTTGTCTTAAACTTCTTTTGGAATTCTTCCTAATTACCAAAAAAATTAAAATACAGTGCGAGACTTTCAATTAACGAAGAAGAAAATAATTTTAAAAAATTAACTAAAACATTATTTATACACATTATATACCATCATAATAATCAGGGGCAACGTGGTAAAAAATCAAATCATAATTCATTTTCATCACATACCTCCCAAACACTACTCTTCTTGTAAAATACATTCTGTACATATCATCCAAACACTTTACCAGATTCAAAATACATTATAACCATAATCCAAAAAGTCAAAAAATCAAAAATGAAAAGTCAAAAAATAGGCTCCCAAACACCCCTTGAGGAGTCTGAATGATGAGTTCCATCCACACCCAAGAAAGGGTAAAGGATGAGATTATTGGGTATGGGGAGGGATACAGTGAGAGATAGGGTTTGGTAACCTTTTTAGTTGGCCATTTGGTTTAGTGGGGAGAGGACAGCAGTCTGTCAATGTGTGTGTGTGTGTGCCGAAAGATGTGGCTTTTCATTTCTTCTCTGTCCTCTCTCCTGGCCTTTTCTTCTGTGCTCAAATCTCACAAGTTTAAAATATACAAATTCTCAGTTGTTGGAGTCTTTTAAGTATTATTGATGAAATGCAGCCCCACTCAAAATACAGTACAAAGTTACATCAATCCTACACATAAATGAATGGGTACGAGACACCAATCAAATTAAAAGACTTTACGAAGTGGGCTCCCGCGAAGGCCGATCGTTTCAAATTCTAGGCCACCGAGGATTGACACGGTCATTACTCTGCACACCTGATTATAAAAAAAAAATCCTACGCACCCGATCGTATCACTATGTGCCGAACACATTTAGTCTGTCTTGGCCTTTTCTTGTGTGCCCCAAATCTTTTCAGTATAAAAATAGTACACTTCCTTCTTAATTCTAGTGTTTGTCACACAGCATATATATGGAGTATCTTATATTAGTCGGTCAGTTCAAAACAAATTTATTACTACCAATTGGTGCAGCCCCACTCATCTAGAAAGTTACATCAATCCTACACATACACATTTATATGCATATTATATAGTATAACAGTGGGACAAAGAGTGAAGCAGTTTCTTCTTGGATGTTGATTTTGGCGCTCCACTTTTGTACGTAGGCGCTCTACTTTTAATGTGAAGTTAGTAGAGTAGTTTCTTCTTAGGTGTTGATTTTGGCGCTCTATTTTTAACGTGAAGTTAACTTCACGTTAAAAGTGATGCGCCTGCGTACAAAAGTGGAGCGTGAAAATCAATTTCCTTTCTTTCTTCTTCTTATTCATCATCATCATCATCATTCATGACTCATCTCCATGTGAGGATATTGTTCTTTTGTATGTCGAGATTCCATATATACCCTTCATATAAATGGTTGTGAAATTTTGGGTTACAAGGGGCCTACATGTGCATATTCTTTTTTTAGAGTGCCTTCAAAGCTCCATTGAAACCCTACTAAAGAAACCCACCTACGATTTTAGTTTCCGAAAACAATACAAAATAGAAAGCCTAGCTAACTAATTATTGAAGAAACTAAGGCCCAACGTCCCCTCACAATTCACCTGCATATAATAATAATAATAATAATAATAATAATAATAATAATAATAATAATAATAATAATAATAATCTACATATATGTGAAATTCGTGTCGCTTTTCGGATAAAAAAAAAACTAAAATACTTTTAAGTAATTTAAGAATCTTAATTAGTTCTTTAAATCGGTGCTAAACACTGTACCGGATTCACGTCAAATTGAGTTCATCTATCACGTCTCAGTGGGTGGGATTCAAGCCCCGAATGCAGAAGAAAGTCTACAGCATATTAATTAGCATAAAAAATGCAATACAGATATTTTAGGATTCAGTGTTTCATTTTCTGACGCATAATGTCCATTCTTTGATGTTTATACTAGCGTTTGACCCCGTTCAATGTAAGGGAAAATAGAAGAAAGTTTACGTCAATATTCTTTCATGTTGTATTAATTGGGCACCGAGCGGGCATAATGCTTGTAGGGAAAAAAATTTAAATGCATGTATAGCAATGTCGAGAAATTAAGGCAGGCTAGAAATATCTGAAAATCGAGTAGTCTACATATGCATATGCAGATTTCACCGTTATATATAACAAAATCCCTCTACAAACTAAACACCAAGAAACCAGAAATGAAAATAAACGCCAAAGAATTTCCGTTTGACCAAAAAAAAGAAAGAAAATAAACGCCAAAGTAAGTTGCAGTTAAACAAATTCCCTTTAAAAGAGGAAGTGGGGGAGAGTAGTTGGTTCCCACTCCCACAGTGCCCTTTCCTCTAGCAATTTCAAAGAAATACCCAAAAAATCAAAAATCAAGAAAATTAGAAACGAGGGTTTGGAGACTTATAGGGTTTGAAGGCAAAACAAATTTGTAAGGAAGTATGTATTGATGAGTGATTGAATGATATCGTAATCATCCACTTCATTTGGGATAAAATTCGTCCCTATAATGAAAAGGTCTAGTCCTAGAAACATATAGGTTTGTTGATCAGACAGAGAGGTCAGGTGCGTCTATGATCCTAATGATGCTCTCAAGGAAAATCCTAATGATGCTCTCAAGGAAAAAGGCAAAGGTTCCAATTCGTATGGTTTCTTCTGTGATGTGTCGGCCGGTTCTTGGCCCACATTATGACTTTGAAGAGAAATGAAATCCCATTAGCATTATTGGGAGGCCGGCTAGCCATGTTAGACACGAAAGGAAAAAGTGATGACAAAATTACTAATGGGAAAATGAAGGCGTTAATGTTAGTTAAGTCAAATTACTAACGGAAACGTAGAACGTTTTTCTCGTAGCGATCGTATGTTGATCAATAATATAGAAAATTGCATGTTCTAATAGTACAAATCGATCACTTGTATTTATTCTCTCTTCATTTTTCGTCTTCTCTCTCTCTCTCTCTCTAGTAATACGAACACGATTTTAACATCTAATCTCTTTAATTTGGAAGGTTTCTCCATCGTAGTGATGAATGTGCAGACGCCATGCAAAGTACTCCTACTTTGCATTGAATTTATCGTTGAATATAGTGGTGGCTAGCTAATTGAGACCGATGAATCAAATAAAAATTCAATCAGTGGGAGATTATTCATTAATTTAGGTTTGCCTGATAGATAAGGGGGTGACGTCAAGTTTGATAATTTTAGTATAATGCGGTTACTTTTCGTAAAGCGTGCTTGATGATTCGGAAAACAGTGTAGAGCGGCCGGAATTGATGATTCGGATCTTAACTGAGCAATGGACAGATTAGATTTGTATGTGCTTAGTTTTGGTCCGAGCCTGGTCCGAGCCTTCTTTGCCGAGATGAATGGCCGGATCGACCACTCTGCACCCGCTCGGCAGCATCCCCGGGTCTCATTTATCTACCAGTCATCAAGCGTGCTTTCAACTTTTTCCATGTTTTCAATTAAACTATACTCTGTTTCAAACTTTTCTTGCTGCTAAAGTTCAAACCCTTCATTTATCGGAATGGGAGAGCGGTGTAGAGCAGCCGGAATCAATGATTCGGATCTTAATCGAGTAATGGAAGGATCAGATTTGTATGCGATATGTATGCGCTCAGATTCGGTTTGAGCTGTCTTTGCCATGAACGAAAAGATCGGCTGCTCTGCACCCGCTCAGCACCATCCCCGGGTCTTATTTATCTACCAGTCTTCAAGCTTGTTTTCAACTTTTTCCATGCTTTGAATTAAACTATACTCTGTTTTTAAACTTTTCTTGCTGCTAGACTTCAACTTTTTCTGTACCCACCTGAGTCTTACTTTTCTCAATATTTTCTCAACGCGGAAAAAAAAACACGAAATAAAATCAATGTTTGCTTGGAAAAAAACGCACATACATGCATTACCAGGTAAACAAAACTAGCTAGAATTTTTTTATTCTCGTTTTCGGGTGGTTAAAATATCCATTTCAGATTATCGATCCCATTATGTTAGTAAAAGTCAAGGTTAAATCTATACTCATTCCATCCCATTTTCATTATCCATTTTTAAATTTCGTGTCAATGTTAAAACACATCGAGATTTACGTCAGATCATCAAATGGACCCGTGATCGATTCCATTGTAAATCACATGGCCTTGTTCGTTTAGGGGACTCAAAACTCTTGGGCACCTTGTTCGTTTGGGGGATTCAAAACTCCTGGGCAC
>CM036320.1:28705007-28772046 GCA_020567845.1 Rhododendron henanense subsp. lingbaoense | reverse complement strand
AAATCAAAATTCAAGTTTTGATATACCTATCGATATCCAATCAAGCTGATTTTTTCCATGGGTATACTACTCTATGTGCTCTATAAGATGAACGATTCAGATTGTAAAAAAAAAAAAAAAAAGTCTTGTAGAACCCACATGCAGGGATGGAAACCGTGGAAACCCCATGATTTTCTCCTAAGGCTCCTATGGCTGATACTAGAATTTAGGGGTCGTTCAGCTAAATAAGCCAAGTGGCTTTCCCACAAAAAATAAGCCAATAAATCAGGCTTTTCCACCAAAAATAAGCAAATAAGTCAGGCTTAATTATTTAACCGAACAACCCCTTTCTCTCAGGCTGCCGTTTGGGGGGGAGGCTGCCGCCCCCCCCCCCCCCCCCTTGCCTCCTCGCCTCTCCTCTCTCTCTTCGCTATGTTATCCATGGCCTCCAGGTTGCGGGCGGCGGTTCGTTGGGACGGCATGGGCTCCTCAGGCCGGCTCGCCGGCAGATGGTGGCTCCTCTGTCCTGTTCCTCTTCCTTCGTCTCCAGATCTGGCGTTCCTGGTCCAGCGGCGAGCTTAATAAGGTGTGCGGTTGGTGTAAAGGGGGTTTTCGTCTTCTGTTTTCCGTTTTTCTTCTACCGGCGGGTTTCCCCCGTCCGGTTCTGTACCAGTTTGGATGATCTGGTGGGTGATGGTGGTGGGCAAATAACCCGGCGCCTATTGAGGAATAGACCGGTGTTGGTGGCCTTTGTGTGTCTGGTTATCTGTGTTTTGGGCTTGTGGGTTTGGTGGTGGTCCGGTGGTGGTCCGGTGGTGTTTGTGGCTGAGCAGCAGATTCGGCTAGAAGATGGCAGGTCTTCGGTCGCCTGGTCCGATGGTGTTCGTTTTTGTTCTAGCCAGTGACCCTTTTGGTTGTTTTCCAAGAGATTTGTTAGATTTTAGTTAATTTGTTGTTTTATTGCCTTCAGATTTCAGCGATACTTTATTGTTTACGGGTTTGAGCTATGGATCTCTTTTGATCTTCTGTTATCTAGATCGAGATTGGTTCTTATGTACCGGCGTTATCGCGGGACCTGCTTCGGCAGTAGGTACTTGAGATCGACGTCTAGGTTGCTTTGGTTCTTTCCTGTATTTGTTCTCAAATCTTTTGCCCGATGGGCTTGAATGAATGAATGACTCTTAAAAAAAAAAAAAAATTTATTTAACCGAACGGCCCTTACTCTCTAGGTAATTCCTTGGCCACTATTTTGGGTTTCAGATGTACTACTAGTACTAGTACTGACGAATATATTCTGACGATCTCTATCCCCATTATCATATCTTTGACTGGACAGAAAGTTAGCAGTGGGCACCTGAATACACTGACGAGTGCAAAGCTGCAGTCTCATGCATTTACATTTGTGGACTATATAGGAGTAATTAACACTATCCCTTTAATTAATTAATTTTTAACCGTCTCTCTGAATTACTACTCCAATTGGGAGTCTAAAATCAAAATTGATTGCTTCTAATGCTCTTTTCCTGGTCAAATAAACAAAAGCCAACAACCTTTCTCTATCTTTATTTCGAGAACCTTTGATTCTCTTGTCACTTTTGCTTAGGTTTAGGCTGCATTATTATAAACTTATAAGTCTGAAATTTATTTTAGTATTTTTTTTTGGTTATAATTTTTGGGATTAATCGTTCATCTCGACAACACGAATAAAAAAAATATAAAAATATAAACCGATGTTGAAAAAATTCAACCAAGACAACACTTTAGACAAATAAGAACTTTTTTCGTTTTTAGTGATATTTTTTTTTGCAATCAGTCATAATTTTGTACTTTTTAGACTCCTCTCGTCGAGACAGATGATTAATTCAAAAAATGTCACTTAAATCTAACAAAAATTCAAATAATTAATTACTCGTAGTTTAGAAGGTTGGTGCCTTGATGAACAAAGATAATTGGTGTAGTCTTCATTGGATGATGTACAAGAAGAAAATAAAAATAAAAAGTGGGATGTCTTGTCATGTCTTGTGTATTTTTGGCTTTTGCTTACCATTACTGATCTCTACTCTCTGGAATTCCCTACTCTCTAGTCTTCATTTCACTGAGCTTGTGGCTTACTTTTTCCCCCCTTTCCCTTTTGCTTTATTAGGTCAAATCATGCATTTGAGAAAGAAAAAAAAACGGGGCAAATTTCACTGACCTCCCTTGAGGTTTCTGACACGAACAAAAACCTCCCCTGAGGTTTCTAAAATGACACTGTCCTCCCCTCCTTTACCTGACAATACCAAGGGACCCCCCATCCGTTACTAGCACGTTAGAAATTGGATGGAGAAGGTGATGTCATTGTACTATACTTATTACAATACTTAATACTACCCTCACCAGACTCTTTACCCCTCTCATTTATAAAATATAAAATACAAACACCACTACACTTTGTGCTCGTTTCACTTTGAGTTTTTGTCCTTATTTAAAAAGATTCACATTTGTTAATTTTTTGTCAAACTTTTGTGAATTATTGGTTCGTCTCGATAAAATGAATTGAAAAAGTAAAAAATTAAGACTTTTACCAAATATTTTGAGAAATTCAATATTTTGGGTAAAAGTAATAATTTTATACTCTTTTGATTTCTCTTGTTGAGACAAACCAATAATCCAAAAAAATTTAAAGCAAAACTAGAAAATACAAAAAAAATTCAAATATGAACAAAAACCAAAAAATCCCACAAACAATCCTGCATGAAACAATTCGAATATGAACAAAAATCAAAAATTTGGGGCTTTTGTGTTTTATGTATGAAATGGGTTGAGATAGTTAACATTAGGGCTTTTGTTTGTGGAATTTTTAGGCTTTTTGGTTTTTGTTCATATTCGAATTTTTTACTCAAAATATTGAATTTTTCAAAATATTTGGTAAAAGTCTTAATTTTTTATTTTTCAATTCCTCTTATCAAGACGAATCAATAATTCACAAAAGTTTGATAGAAAATTAACAAATGTGAATCATTTTAAATAAGGACAAAAACTCAAAATGAAACGAGCACAAAGTGTAGTTGTGTTTGTATTTTATATTTTATAAATGAGAGGGGTAAAGAGTCTGGTGAGGGTAATATAGGCATTGTAATAAGCATAGTACATGACATCACCTTCTCCATCCAATTTCTAACGTGCTGGTAACGGAGGGGGGTCCCTTGGTATTGTCAGGTAAAAGAGGGGAAGGCAGTGTCATTTCACCTCATGGGAGGTTTCTGTTCATGTCAAAAATCTCAGGGGAGGTCAATGAAATTTGTCCCAAAAAAAACACAAACAAACAAAAAAGCCACAAGCCAAACAACAAGGCGTTCTGCTTTCTTTTTAAACTTTCTTTTTCAAAAAAAGATAATTTCAAGTTCAAATATAATAAAAATATAAAATAATATTTCAATTTTTTTTTGCACCGTTTAAAAGATCTCAATAAAATCTATCAAATAAGATCCATATTGGTAGAAAAATTATTTGCATAAACACATAATTTTTGAGCTTGAAATTACCTTTCTTTTCTAAAAGTTCATTTTCTAAGAAAGCGGAACGCCCACCCCTTTTTCATGGGAGGCAGTGAGTCAAAGGCCTCTCCCAAATTTGAGCAACCAAAGTGGAAGCTAAAAGAGAAGTTTCCGAATTAGTATCTATTTTAAAATTTTTTTGTCTAGAATTTAAGATGTGTTAAATAGGTTGAAGAATAATGCTAATGATAGCCCAATGGGCAGTCAACAAGTCACAAAGAGGACAAAAAAAAAATACTATAATTTTCTTTGTGTTAAAATGTCTTGGGAAAATGTTAAAAGTGCGTCAGAAATTGGGTTTCTTTCTATCATTCTTGCCTTTTGATAACTCATTGACGTGTCACTAGCATAATCGTAAGCTAAATTTTTAAAAAAAAAAACTAAACAAACTGATAAAAGAAATGAAACGTTCTGGTCATTTAATTCTCTATTTGAGCTGCAAGCTTCATGGCAAGCCCAGGTCCATCTAAGCAGAGTTCTTTTTTGGTTATGTAGCCCAATGCCCAATGCGATACATTTTTTTTTTTTTTTTTGTGGAAAAAATTGCTATGGGCCAGAGGCGACCTTTTTCTATTCTTAACGAGACTTTAGAAAAAAAAACTTAATGAGACTTAAAAAAATGGAGTATTCAAGATTGACCATCTATATTTGGAGAGCTGAATCCAAACGAGTTTTAATCAAGCATGAATTGATCTCGAATCTTTGCACATCATAAGTTGAATGAGCTTAGTAGTAGCTTGTTCAAGTTTGATTTGAAAAGCTTCTTGAGCTTCAAAAAGACAACAAACAAATTGCGAACAAAAAGTTCAGAAGTGAAGACAAATTGTACTCGAGCGGCTTGGTTCGTTATCAAGCCCTATTGACTAGGGGTGTTAAATGGGTGGGTTTGGGCCAAATTGGGCAAGTTGTAAGTGAGTTGGGTCTTTAATGGGTCATTGACCTATTTAGACCCATTAATTATGAGTTTAATTACCCAACCCGACCCATTTATTTAAAATCAAACCCGCCCGCCCATTAACTCAATTACATACTATATACTAAAATTTAAAATGAGTAAAAATACCAATGTACACTAAAATGACCGTATTACCCTTGTAGATCTAAAAGACTAAAATACTCCTGTAATTGTAATAGGTGCTATTTATAAACTCTAATGAGGCACTTTAATTGGACTCCCTGTGGACTGTGAGATTGATCTAGGGATGGCAATCGTATCCGTCCCATCAATCGTATCCGTCCCGTCCCGAATGGGGCGGGTTTTCCATCCCATTTTCGACCGCGATACCAAAAGACACAAAAATAATTTTAAAAGTTTTATTTTCTAGATAATTTTTATTCTTATTCAGCATTTTTTTTAGTACTTTTTTACTTATACTTTAAAATTTTTAATTTTTATGGGGCGGGGCGGGTAAACCCGTTCCCCGATCGGGACGGGAACGGGGGTACCCAAAAAAAACCCGATCGGGGTCGGGGCGGGACCGGAGTCGGGTAATGATTTTCCGGTTGGGGTATGCGAAAACCCGCCCCGTTGCCATTCCTAGATTGATCCCTTATCGATTAATTGAGATGTGCTCCTCCACCATAAAAGATGATCACGTTCGTGCATCTACCTTTACCATTAATCGAGCATATATGATCACGCAATCGCCTCATTTGTCAAATACATTATCAATCTTCATCATGCATAATATATACAAGATGAGTTTGTTTGTGTACCTGAGACATACTCAAAAGAAAACATAAAATCCATGAGCTAGATGTGTATGAGTGACAGAATCCCTTGGGATTGATCTCCCATAATTAGTCGAGGTGTGTGTAAACTGGCTCGGACACCTGAATTATAAAAAAAATGGTAGAATCCCTTGGGATAGAGCTCAGCATATGAATGGTGATCAACCAAAAAAAAAGAAAAGCAATCGGTGTTTGTTTTTAATTTCTGACATGTATTTTCAATTGGATTTTGATTTTCGCGCTCCTCTTTTTACTGATGGCGCTCCACTTTACTCATGAAGTTATCAATAAATTCACGTTAAAAGTGGAGCCCCATTAGTAAAAAATGGAGCGCGAAAATCAGTTTCCTTTCAATTTTGTCCTCACGAAAATCACATATTTTATATGGGTCAAGAGCAAATCAGTCACCTCAATGCTATGCCGCAGACATTGGGATGGTGTGGTTGAGAGAGAGAGAGAGAGAGAGAGAGAGAGAGAGAGAGAGAGAGAGAGAGAGAGAGAGAGAGAGAGAGAGAGAGAGAGAGAGAGAGAGAGAGAGAGAGAGAGAGAGAATTTGGTGGGGGTGGGTAAGGACGAGAATCAAGAGAGGGGGAGGAGATGGAGTCGTTCCACTGTTTTTTGTTAGTGGGTTATATGCATGTCTTGTTGGGTCATTTAAGTTGACCCAATTGATGCCCAATTGAGACCCATTAATAGATGGGTTGAGATCCATTCTAACCCAACTTATAAATGGGTTGGGTTGGGTCTATTTTTTAGTTGATGGATTTGGATTTATTAATGGGTTTGGGTTCAATTTGCCACCCATACTATTGACTATTTCCCTCCATCACTGATGGATTTCCATGAGTTTGCTTTTATTTATGGGCTCCAACCCAGTTGACATCTCCTGGTTTTCCTCATGTGGGAGGTTAGGGTTCGAGCCCCGTCGTGAACGTTTGGGATTTAGAACTATAGATAGCCTCTGAAACCCTTTGTGGATTAACTTACTAACACCCTGCTAACCCCGCCAATGTATATAATATTGGCAAAAAAAAGAAGAAGAAAACAGAGTGGGCCGAAAATTTGGAATTGATTGTTCTAGACATGTTAACTAGGCCCAAGTCGTTCGGGCTAGCCGGAGCCCGTCGGAGGCATGTCCAATCAAAGCACGCCCTGGTCCAACCAGGCCTAGTAGGGTCGAGCCATCTTTGGTCCAGGCCCTTCTTCTCAGTTAAGGCCCTGTTTATTTGGTATTACCTACTAACTTTTTGCTCGGCAAAAGTTAGTATCGTTAGAATTGTTAAATTAACACCTTGGAAAATGAGTTGAACTCCTGACCTCCTTACTCCTAGTATTGAAGTGCATCCTCTGATGCTGTTGGGGAAAACAGATCTTTCGGCTTGGTATTACCTATTGTAAGTTATTTAGCTTCAAATCTGAATCGTAGTGTTTAGTTCTATGATGCCTATCTAAGATTTTTAGTTAAATTCTTTACGTTTTTCATCTTCAAAATCCCAAAGGTGACGCTTTAAGCTGAAATTAACATTTTGAAGAGAATACAGTACAGGTTGGTCACTAATTAATGTCAAAGATGATTTCAACACTAATGGAGTAATGATAATGAACCCTGACGGATTTAGCCAAATGGACATGAAAATATAATACTGTGTTTGTCCTTTTTGAGGTTCCATGTTCAAATTCCACAGAGATTAAACATTTCAAACCTTGGGATCATCGGAGGGTTTGCTCGGTCGTTAACTTTAGGGCAACAGAAATTAATCGAGGCCCGTGCAAGCTGGTTCGGAAATCAATCTGGTTATTAAAAATTACCCAGTAATAATGACAATGATGACAAAATGCACCTATTCACAGCATGTGAGTAATAATTATGTTATTGACAGTACTAGATACTCATCACATGTGTGGTTTAACCTAAGATAATGGAGCATAGTACTAAGAAGTTGTACTAAATTACTAACAAACTTAGGGGTGGGGGGCTCGATGCAGAAACATCCCTTCTACTGGCTCTTCTTTAATTTATACTCCGTATATATTATATATATAAGTGCAATCAAAGTACATTAAATTATAAAAAGTTAAAGCAGCAATTAAAAAAGCAACAAAAAGACAAAAGAATAAGGGTGATCTTTTCAAGATCAGATTTAGGGTTGGGGATTGTGGAGTATCTCTTACATGAAAAAACATTAGGCTTAGTTTTAGGGCAGGCAAGGAGTAGTAAAAAAGAAATGGGTTCACATAACTTTCAAATCTGAACAAAATCCTTACAAAAATCCCCTAAATCTGAACAAATCCCTTAGGAAAATGACACCCTCCTTGTGGAAAGAATATAGGTATCAAGTGAAAATAGCTAAAATACTGTGGGAGTGATTGTGATATTCAGATATACATAGGGGGGTTTTGCAGCTTTGGGATGTGCTTTGTCATGGCATAGTCAGAGGAGAATGGGGGTGGGGATGGGGGAAGTTATGGGTGTCTGTATCACTGCAAAAAGCATTGGTGGCCGGGTAAAATTGGCAGAAAAGAACAAGGGGAAAAGAAGAGATTTTCACTTGTACCCAAAAAAAGAAAGAAGAAGATTTTCACAACTCAAGTGGACGATTGATGGCAACTGGATTAGTTTGCAGTTGGCAACTGGATTACACATGGACATAGTTCGATTTTCGTAAGCACCCATCTCCCTCTCTAAATCATCTAAGATAGAGTAAATTAGGATTAACGAATGACAAAAAAAAAGAAGAAAAAGGATGAATGATGTAAATTTTTTTTTAAAACTTTCTTGAATTTTTTCAAAAATACTTGTGTAAAAGTCATAATTTTTTACTTTTCTGATTCCTCTCGTCAAGACGAACGAATATTACATAAAAAATTTGACGCAAAACTATCAAACGCAAAAAAAGAAGAAAAAAGAATAAAGACAAAACCAAAAAATTATGGTCCACAACTTGTTAGTTAATGCAAACACTGAATTTGATTATGATATATGTTCCTTAATAGACATGAGAAGAGTAGAAGACTATACTTTAACTGATTTTTTCGTATTTAGATAAGATGATTTATAGCTAACACCATCCAAAATATTTCATAACTTTCTATGCGATGTTCACATTCGGGCATAGTTTGACATAATAACACGTACAACTTAATACTGCCATAAAATGAATTTCCGACGTATTAGAAAAAAAGTCTGCTACTATAAAATATCATCCAAATGAGCTAAAAAAACACCTAAAAGTTGAACCATGATAATGTGTAATACATGATGCATAAAGTTCGTAACTAATCTTAAACAACAAAAATTGGAATACATGATGCATAAAGTTCATACCTCGAGTTTTAAAAAAAAATTCTTAAAATTTTATATAAATCAAATAACAAAAATTGCACAAGATAGGTACACGCAAAAACTGATTCGGATGGATGGCTCGAGACCTTTCTCAAGCACAGTTTGTTGAATTCGTTTTCATGGTCTTTTTTCTCAAATGCTGTAGTTTTTCTTTTTTTGAACTGTAGAAATGGTGCAGTTTTTTTTTTTTTTGGGGAGGGGGGCTTACAAATGGTGAAGTTGAAGTGCTGCCCAAATTCAACGTAAAATAGTACTCGATCGTAGTAGTGTTTTACATATATTTTGCTTCTTCTTTTTAGTGCAGACGTACTGGGGCATTTCCACTGAGACTAAGTTTGATGATCACAATTGATCTTTAATTGGAATAGAAATACGATTACTGGGAATCAAATTCTTAACAATTTTTTTGAGTAGGAATAGGATTACGATTACTGGGAATCCAATTCCTAGGATACCTAGAGAAATTTCATTATGGTATTTGAATTAATTTAGTAATCTTATGCAAGAAACAGTAATTTTGGAAATTTATCAAAGTCAAACGTTTCGTTTTTAAAATGATTGAGCCAGGAATCTCAGATTACCATGGGGTAAGAGAAGGATTAGATTCCCATTCAAACTGAGAATGTGATTCCTAATTGAATGTGTCATCAGGAATCACATTCATATTCCTGTCTATTCTTAACTTAGGAATCATGAAACTATGACATCACATTCCTGTCTCTACCAAATGTCGGAATGATGGAAGTATGACATCACATTCCCATTCTTTCTCAGGATTTCTGCCATCCAAACTGAGCATAGACTAAGAGTTGTGGACAAGGTGTTATCATTAATATATAGTCAAGTTGTTTCTACTAGACTATACGGAGAAGATGGTAGTGTTTTATTTAAAGACATAAGTATAAGAGAATCTTGAAGGGAGACCATCGTGTTTGTAATGCTCCAAATCTCTACATTGAGGGGAAATTTTATCTACAACTTCTTGCCTTTATAGACAATATATTGAGGGAAAATCTAGCATTACAACTTTTGTCTATAATGCTCAAAATCTCTATATTGAGGGAAATTTTTTGTAATTTATCATCTAGTTTCTTAAATTTTTGTATTTATAAGAGAATTTTGGAGAGACCATCGTCCTTTTTAGAGATTTGGTCTCTAAATTTATTTTTGGGTTTTAAAATGGAGAGCCAAAATTCTCTCGTAAAGTAAAAAAGAAAAAATTGGAAAAAAGGGTTTCTAATAAATTAAAAAATCTCGCCTCAATATATAAATTTTGAACATTATAGAGAGCTTGGTTGGAATTGCTCCAACACTTTCTCTCTCACTCAGTAGTGGGTGCGCTTTTTCTCTGACGTACAGCCATCTTTTCTGTTTTTCTCTCCACTTTCCCCAGTCTTATCTTCATCTAGTACTTGCTTTCTTTCTTTCTTTCTTTCACCCTTCCTATCAGCTTCCCCATATTTGGCAAAAACTAGAAATCGCTGTTTTGTTTCACTGAAAATCACACACTCATCAGCAGGCTAAGTACTAAAGAAAAGTACTGGAGAGAGACTCTCTGAGACTGAGGTATGCAATTTCAAGCCCCACCATCCTTATTCCTCAGTACCTGCCTAGTACCTACCCCTACTCCAATTATGGTTACTACTACGGCTTGGTTTTCAATGCTTTTGCTCCCTCACACATATTTTACTTCCAATATTTCATGAACTTAAACAATGTGTCTGATGATTTGCAGCTGTTTTCTGTTCACTTGTTTTTGTGGTTGGATCTTGGTTTTGTTTCTCTCTCTTCTCACTTTGTGCGGATTCTCAGATTCAGGGTTCGGATCATCTATCCGGGACTCGATTTACTAACAAAGTATGAAAATTTAGCTTCTTTCTTTCAAGTCACTTGCTTCCACTCCTTTTATTTGGGGTTACTATTTAGGACAGAAAAAAAGAATAGGCACTGTGTTTTGTCCCTTTTGTTGCTTAGGAAACATAGAGAGAAAGGAAGAGAAAAGGAAGTCTGGTTGTATTGAGTATAAGTGGGGCAAATCAGAAAAATTAGCTGCCTTAAAATCAGACGAAAATTTGGTAGCAATATTCTGTGCGATTCTCTCTATATACCATATAATGGCTGATTCTGGTTTTCTTGCAATTTTCCCAATCTCTGTCCTCGGCTTAGTCACATCACATAATCATGCAAAGATGTGCTGCACTTGCGCCCTTAATCCTCGCTCTTGCGGATTTTAGTAGTTTGAGATGTGATTCAGAGACGTTTTCACACTCGAACTCGCAAGTTGTGTGACTTAGGTCCTCAGCTATCCAAACATGTTTAATTAGGTAGGAAAGTGGTACTATTTTTTGTTCTTTTACCCCTCCAAATCAATTGGTCTGAACAGATTAACAACCCTTTTGGATGGTGAGAAAGGATGAGATAAGATAGGGGAGCTCTTTCTCACCAAATTTCACCATTTTTGGTGAGATTGAGGGAGGAAGGGGAAGGGCCAATCAAAAAATATATCTATTTTGTACTTTTTCCTCTATTTCTCACCAAAATACTCAATCTTACGTGTCCATTGTGGGAGTATATCAAATCAGTTATTGTGTTCTTTTGAATTAATGAAGAGACCAGATGATGATGATAACTAGTACTTACAAGTTTCAGAAGCTCACACTGGTTTTCATTAGTTTGTATCTTGGGAAAATTTTGGCAAGACATCAGTTCATGTCACAAACTGCAGACAAGAGTATCTGTTTTCGAAACTTCACTCCGTCACTTCAATTTGTAACCATTTTTTTGATGGAAACTTTGTTATGCATCCAGGAATCCGTCATCAGATGTAGAACATTTAGTTGTATATATCCTACTGGCAACCTGGGATAATCGAATTGATTCGGTCTAATACACATGTGGGGAAGGTAATCAAATCAGAAAAGAAAGAAGATGAGTTCTTTCTTTCTTTTATCATATAGGAGCCGTCCGAGATGAAAGTCTCATGCACGGTTTTGAATGAGAGAAAGAGGTGAGGATTTGGTCTGGGATTTTGACTTCCACACGTGGGATATCCATTCTGACGCTGGGCCAATCCATACGGGACTTTGGCCAGGCTTGAATGGACCCCACGCGTGGACGATGGGGTTGGTCATTGAGATTAGTCGGTCTATTGGGCTGGATACCAAGTTATGTTAGGAGGTTTTTATGTCTGAATAGCCATTTCAGATGTTGCGTTAACCAAATCGCAACAACCACTTGAAGTCCAGGCGTTAGGACCCATCTCATGTAGTTTATCCTTCAGTCTTCTCCATGTCAAGAACCATGTTTGAAGTTCTTTTCACTGCTAATTGAATCATATAATTGCTCTGCAACTTAGTCAGTAAGCAAGAGCTGTAAAGCTAATGTCTGGTAAATATATGGTCAAATCAAGTCTCCGTCCTTCACATTTCTGGCTATTTCCTTCCTAATCATGAAAATCACACAAGATGGGGGCTTCAATTGCTTTCTTTCTCTGGATTCCAACACATGTCTGTACATTTGATCCAGAAGCATTGAGGTGTTCAAACGGTTCAATCTCTAAACTAGCTAGTCTCGACTAATGGTATTGTGTCGATAAGTATCCAGAAAACTAATCGCCCGTTTGTCACACATTCAATAACCCTATTGTTCATCTTCTATATTCCAACAAGTTATAGTGATATGATTCTCAGTTTCTCACTCTCTCGGGAATTCCTAATCGATTTTTTTGATCATGCAGGTACCTAGTGATTTAAATATTACACTGTTACTGTAGCATTTAGATTCACTTCTCCCCTGCTGTTGATCACTATAAAAAAGATCAAGCCTTTTGAGTTAGTATTCTTGTCCAGCATGAACCTTTCAAATCTCAATCTAGAGTCTGAAGACGAGTCTGAAGTGAGCAGCCAAGTAGCCTCCAACATATCCAGCCAAGACATCATCACCCCTGATCCCTCCAAGGACACCAACACAACTTCTTCTCCAACAAATAAGCATCCACGAGATCCCGGCCCTCTTTTACTGGACTTAACTCTCAACTTTCAGGCCAACGACGTCGAGTTGAATGGCATGAGCTATACTAGCAACGATGATTTAGGAACTCATGACATGGCAGCGCCAAATCCAAATCCGCGAGTATTTTCCTGTAACTTTTGTAGGCGCAAATTTTACAGCTCGCAGGCTTTGGGAGGACACCAAAATGCCCACAAGAGGGAGAGGACATTGGCAAAGCGAGCAATGCGGATGGGGATGTTGTCAGATAGGTACGTCATATGCACATCAGATAGTAATTTTACAGCATCTGCAGTGGCGTAGTAATTTTTTTGGGTGCTATTTTCACATTACGAAAAGCGGACTTCATGTAGAGTAACATAATGTTATATGACCATCGACTATCTCAAGCCAAATTTGACACAAGAAATACCACTTTGCTATTTTAACACACTACACTGTTAGAGATGGTCTTAAATCTCTTTTCAAAACTCTCTTTTCCTAAACTTTATGATTTTCCGTTTGAGGTTCGTTTAGGCTTTTCAATTCGCGTTGATTTAGTTTCCCTATTTTGTGTATTACGAGAGTAACACTTTTTGATAGGTACGCGAGTTTGGCGTCCCTACCCCTCCACGGTTCTTCATTCCGGTCCCTTGGAATCGAAGCTCATTCATCGATGCACCAAATGCTATTACCATCGTCACGGCCTTACCCCGAGGCACGAGGATTAGGGCCAAGGTTCGAACAAAGTTTCCTCGGGTTGCCAATGTTCGTCGAAGATGATGAAGCAGGGTTGTCTTGGCCGGGCAGTTTCCGGCAAACCCGTGGCAACTTTGTTGGTTTTGACTCAGGACAAAGTTCAAACATTAATTTTGTAACTTTGGCTCCAGCACCTAGTGCAGATTCCTCTTCACCTGATCTTACCTTGAAGCTTTAATTTTTAATTTTTATTTTGTTTCGCGGGTACATAATTTCTTTTGTTTGTAAACTTGAATTCTCAAATTCATTCTCTACTAAACTTGTGGGTAGTTAGGCATTGGGGACTGTAGCAGTGAGATTTGAGAAACAGAAGTTCTTTTTGTTTGCCCCTTTTCTATGCGTTGGTTGAGAAACTACTGTATGATTTTGGTGCTGCCGTATGGGAGCCATTTGGGGATGATTTAGGTTTTATTCTGCTAAGGTTCTTGCTTTTTAAGTACTTATTTTCTGTTTTACGAGACGTGTCATTCTCTCACAATACATCAACTTTAATTCAAAAAAATAAGTACTTATTCCCTTAGCGAAACGTTCTGCTGATTTAGAACTTTGGGTAGCGGTAATTTTGGTGTCCGTTGCTTGCAAGTGGCTTCTTCAGTATACTTCTCATAAAAAAAAATCAACTAATTCGGATATCAGTAATGTTACGGGAACTCTTATAAAAAATCAACTCATTCCAACGAAAATGGCAGAATACATGAAAGGGATCCATTGAAAGGTCTATTTTAAAGAAAAATGAAGGGTTATAACCTACCGATGAGACACAACGATAATGGACTGTAATGATGAAAACTGAGCCTTGAATGGAATAGACCCACTTCTTATCTTTTCTTAGAGAAGTATGTATGTATTTAACCAAAAGAACATTAATTCCTGAATCCATCAAGGACAGTAAGTAAGAGTATGGAATTTCAAAATCTGAAACAAAAGAGGCTATCGATATGACAGTGATCCAATATGAGGCCCAATTTCCGACCCAACAAATTAAACTATGCCTCACATTTAATTGCGGATGATAATATGAAAGGGAGGCAAAGAAGTACTCCAGTTTTGAGGATCGAAAGGCTTCAACCTGATTTAATTACGTAAAACGCCTAAAGTTTCCAGCATACGCGGAAGTGCTACATCGAGCACCGGTGCTTAATTGACAAAAGAAGAAAATACTCCGTAAGCGTATTCACAGGAGTCGCGCGAAAGGATTGGATTGGAGTGCGAATTTCAAAGAAAGAGATGAATTTTGGATATGACGCAGCGGAATTCACGAGAGACTAGTTAGCGTACTAGTTCAAACGAGATAAACAACTCGTCACAACGAGCAAATCTTGTGCACAAGAAATAAAGAGAGAATCTCTGCAATATTATTGATAAGAAGCTTTAATGAGCAAATCTTGTGCACAAGAAATAAAGAGAGAATCTCTGCAATATTATTGATTAAAAGCTGAATAATTGAATAGGTTACAACCCTTATTTATACTAGTAGAGAAATCTATCTTAGGTAGGAATCTAGTAAGACCATTTTTTGCTAGTCAAGAAATTATAAAGAAGAAAATAAAATAAAATAAAAGATTTATAAAATCCTAAAAGGAAAGAAAATAAAATTTCTAGAAGAAATCCTAAATCATGCAAAACAAGAAGATTAAAAACATGCAAAACAGGTAGCACAAATAAAATTTCCTAATAATATAATTTCAAAAATAAAATTCTAATTCTAAATAAGATTTTATATTCTTATTTTCAGTCTCCTTTTCTTCAAAAGAACTCAACTTCGAGTTATCGTTGGAAATCTGCCATCTTCCATGCCAAAGAAATAGATACTTCGAACACTTCAACTCCTTTCTTAACTTCAAAAAAAAATTCAAGGAAAAGTGTACTTGCGATGATCTTTTCTCTTCATGCTTCAACTTGTTGACAAGATGCACTAAATGAACATTGGGAACCCAATCAAATTGTTGCACTCCAAGAAAATCGACTAAAGCAACATTAATCTTGTTATGCCAGCAATCATGGTTTGAATCCATTCCGTGTTTGTATGCTCCGACTTGATTGTTGGCCGATTCTCTTGAATTTATGTTTTCAAACGCCAATTTACCTTCACCAATGTTGCTGACCAAAATCTCCTCCTTGACATCAATATCAGTATCAAACACCTCCAATGTACAACTATTTTGGTCCTCAACAACTTGATCACCAATATCAATATTATTATTTTTAATATCAACTTCGAATATGACCTCATCCACGGCTTCTATATTATTCGTCTTATCACCAACCTCCGTTTCAATTTTTGGTTCATCAACTTGAATCACAACCTCTTTGACAACTTCTTCAACGACATTTTTGACAATAATGGTTGTATTTTGTTGCTTTGGCCCATATTTTTCCTTCAGTAATTTCTCATAGTTCCATGGCAAAAATCTCCCCACCAAAAGTCTTTTAATTCTCGACCATGCATGAATTCGACGCTTGCCCAATCGATCTCTTGATGATTGTAATTTTAACCACCATTGTAATGCCGGGCCCGTAAGCTTCAATAACAAAAACCTCCACCTTTGTTTAGAAGGAGTTTTCATATTGTAACGACCCTGATTTTTGGTAAATAAAAATTTCGTTAAATATTTGAATTTTATTTTAATTACTTGGATTGCTTTTAAAATTTCTTTTTAATTTCTAATAATCCGTCATAATTAGATTTGAGACTTTTAAAATTATATTCTTTTCGCACCGGACAATCTAGTCATTTTCTAAAGACAAGTATGCTTATAAAAGCACTCGTATATTTTTTCCAATTTATGGATTGCGGCCTTAAAATCATTTTTTTAAACTAGAAATCCTATTTAGCAAGCCTAGTTAGCTTCCAACCGAATAATTGGAGAAACCTAACTTTTCCCTAACCCTAGATGGACCTTCTTGACCACCTTTGAGCCTTATGAACCCTCCTAAAACCTATTTGAACCATTAGGTTATTAGGGTTAATCATTGAACCCCATGACTAGTCATTCAAGCCCATGCCACCTTCTTTAATTCTTTATCCTTTGGTTAATAAATGTTAGGGGAAAATTTAACCCTTGGATAATAAAATCTAGTCATGCCAATGACTAATTAAACCTATCTAGACAAGTCTTTGCAAAAAGAAGATCATCATTATGCTTCCAAAGGAAGTAACCATAGTCTTGCATGCATGCAACCCTAGTCATATAGCCCTAATCCTATTCATGTTACTTACCTAGATTCACCAAGCACATGTATACTTAATAGTCCATTATCCTTTAACCATTGGTTAATAATTGCTAGGGAAATTTTTATCTCTTGACAATAGAAAAAATTAGTCTTGCTAAAAGACTTAAATTGATAAGGCTAGTAAATTAGGTACTTGAAAAATAGTTGGCCATCATATTGTTTCAAAAAGAGGAAAACTAGTCTTGCCACATGCAAATCTAAAAACAATAGCCTTAACCCTAAATTGGCCAACCTAATTACATTTCTAGTTTTTCTTTAAGCTTATATTAGTATGCCCCTTGGATAAAAGTTTCCTAGGAAAAGTTTTACCTTTGGTCAATGCTTAACACTTGAAAGTCTTAGCCATGTCATTACTCTTTTAGGCCTAATAAAACTAGTAGGTACTTAAGCATGCCTAACTAAACCTAGGGTTGCTTTCTAGGAGAAAGATTGTCCATGGGACAAAGTTCTTACCATTTAGAACCTCACCATAATCATTTCCTATTTCCTTAGACTTATAAGCCTACTTGTACTTAGGTTTATACACATGGGCGCACATGATACAAAAAAAAAGAAAGAAAGAAGAAAGGAGAGGGAGAGAGAGGCCGGTTGGAGGGGAGAGAGGAGGAGTGAGGTGCATGCTTGTACTTGTACTCTTGTACAAGCTACCATTAGCCTTAAGCCTAATTACCAATTGCCAACCCATTTACTAGCCAACTTTAAACCTAAAACTAGCTTATCATTTTGTTTCTTCTTGCAAGCTAGCTAACCAAGGACAAGATTAGGCCATGAACCCTCCATGATAACCTAGTTCATTAGCCTTAAGCCTAAGAGTTGGACATGACAAGTCATGGCATGCTTTCAAAGCCATGCCTTTCAAAAATTACCCCTTGGTCAATAATTGTTAGGGAAAAATTTATCCCTTGGATAATAAGCCAAGCTTTTGCTATAAATAGCACCATTCACTTGCCATTCAACTCACACCTTCACTTCTTGCTCCCACTTCTCTCTAGAAACTCAAGCATTGCTCCAACTTCTCTCTAGAAACCATTTCTGATTTTCCAGACAGCCTACTGCCCTTTGTAAATCCTCATTATTCTCCTGCTTAGAGTAGTCCTTAGAACCAACTTTCTTCAAGAAAGTTGTAGAGCACTTCGAGCTCTTCAAGTTAGACCCAAGAACCACCCTAATCGGTCAAGAAACGACAAAGATATTGACCTCCGAAGTTCAGCAAAAATTCGGATTTTCCAGATTCCAGACAGCAAGCTGTCCCTTCCTTTATCACCATATTTCTCCTACCTAAAGCAGTTTCTAGGATCAACTCCCTTCACAAAAGTGGTAGAGAACTTCTAGAGCTTCGATGTCAACTCAAGAACGATCATATTCGGCCAAATATTGATCGAGTTACTGCCATCCAAAGTTTGGTCCAGATTCGTGAGTTTCACCGCCCGTAGGATTTTTCAACTAGCTTATTCGGCCCCGACTAGTTTCGGATCAAGGTAGATTAATCTCTACTCATTTTCCCTAAGTATAGATAGAAATGTGTATTGTTTATAATGTTTGTAGATTATCCTTACTCTCTTCCCTAAGTATAATTAGAAGTTTGTATATTAATTGTATTGCTTGGAATGCATGAGAACTTGAAAAGTGTTTCACTAAAAGAAATGAAAAGGAAGGGGAGTATGTTGAAAATATCAACCTTATTTTCCAATAAACATGTGTTGTTTTGAACTTTTCGAAAAAGATGAATGAATTTTTAAAAGATAACGTTAGCTCTTTAACTTGAAGTATTCGTATTTTAATCTTAGAAAGGTTATGAACATGTATACGTGTTTACTTGTCCTACTTGATGAATGTGTGATAAGCATAAGTGGTTTACCACTCCAAATGTGTCCGTCCATGTGGCACTATGCTTTACCTTGTGTGATAATTGTTGAGCATGATATGTGATAAGATGAGCATGCTGTCTAATATAGAGTTGAATGATCTTGCTAGTTTAGTTTCAAGATTACAATGAATGATTTATGATTTCGTCATAAGAAGTCCTGCCGCGGAGTCTATGCATGAGAACGAGACACGGAAATCGAGGAAGTTAGAAACATGACACATAGGGTGTGATTAAAGGCAATGACTTGGTAAAATATTTTTGAAACTACATAATGACCAATGTGGGAGTCATTATGTGAGTCGTGTGTGTTTTGAAAAGGAGAAAAAGCTTTGAAATGTGATTGTGTGCCAATGGGAACCCGGTGCGGCGGAACCATTGTGAGGATACTCGGGAAGCCGGAACAGCGGAACCGAGGTTGGGTGTGTGGCTTGGTTATCCGCGGAGAGGAGCCAATGCAAAGTTTTGTGTGCCAATGGGAACCCGGTGCGGCGGAACCATTGTGAGGATACTCGGGAACCCGGAACGGCGGAACCGAGGTTGGGTGTGTTAAAAACGGATTTTCGAAATGGTGATTTGAATAAGAAAATGGAAATTTGTGACACAGTCTACGACGAGTCGCGTAGGAGGAACTCAGAAAAGTCATGGACACCAACGATAGTTAATGAAGAATGTGGATATGACATTGTTAACTGTTTTATTAGAAAAGCATGTATTGTGTAGATAACCTTATCTGTATGATTCATTTTGTAAGTTATGGGTTAGCGGGTATGAGATTATTCTGCTGAGCTTTTGTAGCTCACGGTGTTGCCTTTGGTGACCTTGACATATTATATCGGTGGCGACGCTGGTATAATGTGTCAGACCTGATAGATGAACAGGGAGAGCTGTATACTTTGGAGGCTTTTGGAGCCGAGGAGCTGGCTAGGATGGAGGAGCAAGCGGAGCCGTAGATAGGAACCCTAGATTTTCCTTCCCTTATGTAATGAAAGCACTCTGATGGGAATTTGATGTAATAACGAGCCAGACTCCATTTGGTTTTATCAATAAAGTCTTTATTTAACGTACCCAAAATTGGGGGCGTTACACATATACTCAAAAAAATCATCAATATCCAATCCAAACGATCTTCAAAAAATTCAAGACCACTAAATTTTGACAACTTATCGTAATACCTGAAATTTGCTTGTCGCTTTATCGACTGATAATCATCATGGTTCTCGAATAGCTCACCTTCAAATTCATTCCTATTATCGTAGTGATAATAATAAGAATATCCTCTGGAGACATTTTGGTGAATAGGTTGGTTGCGGGCAAATCCCTCAACGCGGTTCCTACTTTGGTTAGGAGGTTGGCGATGGGCAAATCCCAATGTGCGATCCTTCTCAACCCTTTCTGGCCTTTGGCGATTTTGTAGAGTCAACCCCTGTAGCAACTCACGGATCTCTGCGAACTGAGTGTGAGTATCTTGATGGATCTCGGCTAACTGAGTGCTTCGATCCTGCAATTGTGTTCAGTTATCCTCCATCATCTTCCTTAGGTCAGCAAGCCCACGACCAACGTCAATGGGTGTGTCTTCTTCTGTGTTAGGTGCCATCGAACCAGGAAAAGCGTGGCTCTGATACCACTTGACGTAGCGGAATTCACAAGAGATTAGTTAGCGTACTAGTCCAAATGAGATAAATAACTCGTTGCAACGAGCAAATCTTACTCACAAGAAATAAAGAGAGAATCTCTGCAATATTATTGATAAAAAGCTTTAAAAGTTGAATAACTGAATAGATTACAGCCCTTTTTATAAGACCCTAACCCTAGAAATCCTATTGTAAAAGAAATCTTAAATTATCATGCCAAAACAAGCGGCATTATGGAAAATATATTTCCTAATTAATTAAAATAAAATCCTAATTCTTATAGACCAAGAATCCTAATAAAGGTAGAAATTAAAATCAAACTGAATACGGAAAGTTAATAATTCTAACCTAAACAAAAATATTCCTAGTCAAAATCTTATTTTAAAACAATAAAAATAAAATACAAAAACTCTCCATTTTTGTCCTACATCAGGATATCCCCGAAGACAGAATAGTGGTAAATCCCAAAATTAGAGGAAACCAGAATCAAAACCACATAGCCCCAATTAGGGATTAGGGCTGTAAATGAACTGAGCCGTTCGTGAACTATTCGAGGCTCGACTCGGTAAAGGCTCGTTCGAGTTCGATTCGTTTACTAAATGAACCGAACCTGAACCTCAATTTTAGGCTCGTTCCATAAATGAGCCGAACATGAACGCAACAATATTCGGCTCGATTAGGCTCGCGAACCTGGAGTATATGTGTATCATGGGGATTTTATATAGTGAAAATTTTAAAACTTGTACAAGTCTAAACGTTTACAATTACTAAAAACTTACTTATGTATATGTTTTTATCATTTTATATGTATATGAACATATTTATGTACATAATGAAAAATTTATTTGCAGTTTTAAACCTGTATGAGTGCATAAAAATATGATATTATTGGATCGTTAAGGCTCGTGAACAAGCTCGAGTTCGACTCAAACCTGGGCAAGCTCGGTTCGAGTTTGGCTCGTCATAATTTTCATTGAGTTCGGCTCGAGCTCGAGTTCGCTAAAAAACTTAACGAACGAATCTGTAGCCCCAATCAAGGATAGTTCAAACCATCAAAACCACATAGCCCCAATCAAGGATAGTTCAAACCAGTACGTCCAAGTTGTGGAGCTGATCATATAGGAGAGGAGAGGAGAGTGGCTTAAATTAAGGATCTGGATTCTGGAGTTAAGTTTGTTTCTTGTGGCCCGAAGCTTCGTACGAATCGAATGGACACACAAATGCGTCTACCGTCTACGTCAAATCGGCTAAGAACAAACTAATTCTATCATAAAGGCTTCACTGATTACTAAACTTTAGTTATCCGAAATAGTAGTATAACCTTAGTTAGTGATTAGATTGGCATATCGACATTGTTCCCAAATACAAAGGCTTCACTGAACTACTCTTGCACTTTTTCCTTCTTTTTTTATTTATTTATTTTATATTATGAACGGAGAAACATAGATTACGAAATAGAACCCACCTACACGGCACACAAGCTGCACAGGCCGTGCACGTGCGACGCTGTGGTGGAGGAGAGATGAGAAAGAGGACAGGAAGGAGAGATTACCTGCTAACATTTGGTGCTTGATCAACTTGATTTTTGATGTGATTAATGTTGTCGACAAGCTTTAAATTATAAACGGTTTGGATTGCCAAAATTGGGTCTAGGAAGGGTGAACAAATGGACTAAAATTAGACGACTGAAGCCTTCTTCTTCTTTTTGTCATTACTTGCACACGCATCGCATGTGACCGAGAGACGCTGGGATTTAATTATGTTTTCTGTGTATTTTCTTACTACTTTTAAGTCTAAGTCCTTGTTAAACAAGTGCCTTGTTCCAGTACTCCTTCCCAACGGTGAAACGTAATTTTAGGTGGGTATTGTAATATGAGTGGAACATTAAGGGCAATTGGTTAATTCGGTGATAATGTGAAAGCTCAATCAGTTGGAAGACGACGAGGACGACGACAAATAGGTACAACGAGTGTGCACTCTCTTCTCTTAGACCCCTCTCTCTCTCTCTCTCTCACACACACAAATACAAAAACGTGTTGACTTTTTTGGTGGTTTTAGTTAGGTGTGTACAGTTGCCCCTTTGTTCTCATTGGTTCAATAAAATATAGATTGCCATTTTATTAATCTCTCTCTCTCTCGAATAGTATATTGTATTTATCCAGTGTACAATAAAGACTTCTCACCTGTCAAATAAGTCAACAAAGTTGTACTCTTTTTTTTTTTGATAATAACAAAGTTGTACTTTGCCCTTTTATAAATATATTATTCCATCCATCCCATTTAATAGTTCCTCTTAAGAGTTTATGTAATTTTTCAATTGATTATATTTTATATAATTTTAAAATTTTTGTTTTGTATAATCAATTGAAATTTATCAAACAAGATTTATATTGTATATAAAATTTATTACTAATTTAAAAAATATAACTAATTTTTTATTTGTTATAATTGAATGAGAAACTATTAAATGGGAACGGAGAGAGCATTAGCTAGTTATTAGTGAGGGAGAGGTGCAAATATTCCCTCTATCAGGACTCCAACCCAGGATCAGCTCCCTCCCTAATCTTATCCACCAAACCCCTCCAAATTCTAATCTTTTGAGCCTCACTATGAACCCACAACAGTGATCCTAACCGTTGAGTTTAAAAAACACATTAGCTTGATTGGTAATTGGTAAATACATAAACAAATTATGCACAGTTTGAGTCTAAAATTATGTGAACTGTCCATATTTTATTTGTTTCACATACAATGTTATCATTAATGAGTATGAGATGAACAATTCAAATCATAATTGTGGATACGTAATGAGAAAATTGGAGTTTGAAACGTTAGTGGATGAGCTGATCATATCCAAGCCACTCTTCAAATAATCCCATCAAGTGACTCATGTCGCACTTTAGAGATTATTGTTAAAAGTTTGATATTTCGTGCTCTATTCGTTCTTTAAATTTAAATACTAATTCTTTAAATGCTTTTTTGACCTTTTACTTTTAAAATGCAAAGTTAACGACTCTGCTTACACTCTAAGCATTGGTTTATTTCAGTTTAACACTGTTATCTACGGGTGGATAGGTATTTGAAAAGCAAATACTAAAAGTGAGAAGTTTTATTGATGTAAGCTTAACGGTACTTACGATACGAAATTCATTACAACTATCTTGAATAAAGTCAAACTAATCGTCTAACTGATACAAAACAAGAAAAGTATATATTATGTGGTTGATGTCTTTAACTCCAACTCCGGCATCGCATGATGCACATTCTGCTGAAATTTCATATTTCCTAGTAGTCTCAAAAAGAGATAACATGTTAGCTAAGAAAAAATACAACAAATACTCAGACAATCAGACAAACTCCAATCAAGCATGAACGTGTCAATGAACTCGCAAAGCTACAGATCTAATAAGCCACCATGAGTTGCTCTAGCAAAGACATCATATGGGGGTAGTAGAGCGCTGTTGACAAAAATGAAGTTGTGAAGCTACATCATCTAAAAGAACCCGATTTGTAGATATAATATTCACTCAAAGACGAAACTAAAAACTTTCACAAAAAAGAGAGACAGAACTCTCACAGAAAGGAGAGGCAAAACTCTCACAAATCAGACAACAAGTTGTTGAGCTGAAGAGACACGAGAAAAATAAATCAAGGACTAGAAAAACAGAAAGGGAGAGTGAGAACTAGTATCATGACCTTTCTCTCCTGACGCTGTATTAGGATTGTGAAACCCTAGGAGGAGCCCATTTTAGGGTCTTGCACAAATTATCTGAGTTTCTCGTTAATTTTATAATAATGTTTTGAGTTTCCTTTCATAAGATCAGTTCCATCGAATCACTGCAAGTTTTTTATCCGATTGTTTAACTCTCGTTTAGAAAATTGGATCAGTGAAATATTGAAAAATTAGATCAAGCATTTATAATTAACCAATGATCGAGTTGATGTTTTGCATAGCCACTCATTAAATTCATCTCAGATTGATGAACAATTCCGATTATTTGTGAAAGACCTCGATGTGGGCCCCACAAACCGATCTGTACATATTAGTATCCTTCAATGGGTACCTCGAGTTCCTTTGGTAACTACAATGCCATTGAACTGTGTGTTTCCTAGGTATTTTAATGCTGTTATGAATATATGAGGAAATTAGATTGAAACTCAGTTTGAAAATAAGACTAGGCCTGGTTTGGCTTAAATAAACCACTGACTTTTTTGTTTTTTTGTTTTTAATTTTTGTATAAGGTAAAAAATTACTATCATCTAAAATCAAATATTTTTGTATAAGGTAAAAATTAGCAAAAAAATTGTCTTCTCGGCTCATTTTTGTCTTTATTATAATGCTTTTGAGTTTGGATTATAATATTGTCTTACCTTTTCAATTTCTCTCGTCCGGACGAATCAATAATCCACAGAAATTTGACGAAAAACTAATAAAGGCAAAAAAAAAGCCAAGCGGCTTATTATTTTAGGAACAAACAAAAATACATATAAAAAACCTTTGTAGATCGATTTGGGCATCTACGTCGAACAATTTCTTGGTAATAATGCTGATTCCGTCATCTTCCGGTGATAAAGAAATTGCTGACGAGAGAATAGAAGTCGGCAAATTCTTTGGAAGAGACGGCGACGAGGGAAGCATGATCGAGAAGTTTGTGTTTCCCGCTGGAGATTTCCTTTTTTCTTCTTCTCGAAGACGTTTCCTCTCCTTAGGCCCCGTTCAGTTGCCAGGAAAGAACAGAAAAGTATGGAAAAATCAATTTTCCATAACTTTCCTAGTGTTCAGTTGGCAGGAAAATTCTAAGACTTACCAATTTAAGTTTTCCTACAGAAATTACTTTCCTGCAAAAAACACAGGATTTTGCGTCGCGGAAAATGGAAAATGAGTGAACACTCACAAAATTTTCCCAAAAGTTTCTTTTTCCTGGCAAATGAACAACTAAACCTTAATTTTTCTTGCAAAATTCATTTGTCAAATGAACACTTACACGAAAATAATTTTCCTTTTCTTTTACTTCACCTCACTTCACTTTTTATGGGAACCAATTTTCCACACAACTTTCTCGACTCAATTCTCACGTCAATGTGTCACACCCCAGTTACACCTCTCTCATATGCATGTGAGAGAGGTGTGGTTGATGTGTGATACATTAAGGCTCCGTTCAGTTGTCGAGAAAGTTGTGTGAGAAATTGGTTCCCAGAAAAAGTGAAGTGAGGTGAAGTAAAAGAAAAAGAAAATTATTTTCCTGTGAGTGTTCATTTGACAAAAGAATTTTGCAAGAAAAATTAAGATTTAGTTGTTCATTTGTCAGGAAAAAGAAACTTTCGGAAAAATTTTGTGAGTGTTCACTCATTTTCCTTTTCCCGCGACGCAAAATCCTGTGTTTTTTGCAGGATCACTTTTGCAGGAAAGTAATTCCTGCAGGAAAACTTAAATTGGTAAGTCATAGAATTTTCCTGCCAACTGAACACTAGAAAAGTTATGGGAAAGTTGATTTCCCATCCTTTCCTGTACTTTCCTGGCAACTGAACGGGACCTAATGTGGCTATGAGGGAGAAATAGGGCCCACAATCCGACTTGTCCGGCGGGCCACCTAAGCAGGTGTGGGTGGCGAGTAAAGTTGAAAAGACCAAGTCCATGGTCAGGCTAACGCGGAGGGAGCGTGCATTCCCTCTTGGAAAGAACAAGACTCCGAATAGTCTCCAGTCAATCATCGATCTATATAGTAGGAGTATATGTATATGTTAAATAAAGAAGGTCGCCACGCATTCACGGACATGATTAAGATTTTAAGCGTAGAAGAGCCAACCAACATACACTCATTACTATATACTATATTACTCCAGAATAATTTATCTGATTAGAATAACTACGAAAATTACACCGGTCCAATGCAGCAACAATAATTGGGAATTTTTATTAATTTTATATTCTTTTTTTAGTCAACTAAATACACTCATATATTATGTTTATCATCTACTCCATAATGAAAGTTGCAAAAATATTACTCCATAAAGACAATACTATAAAATAACGTGAATTTTTTACTAAAATCTTTTACTCCCACATTACTATAAGACTATTTACTACTATTTTATCACTTAAAATTATATATATAGTACATTGTTGTCAATTAAATATTTCAAAGTTGGGTGGTTGGTGCCGGCTCCAATGTGGTTCTGTCAGTGCAAGTTGCAGTCAACTCTTTGGTTTTAGGTTCATAACTAGTCTATGATTACCGACAAGTTACACCGATATATGGTGCACAAATCGGTGAAGGTGACCACTTTTGGGACCTACACAAATAATTCAATTTGTTCATAAATTTTAAAATATTTTTTCGAGTAGCTCGATGGAAAATTAGCTCAATCGAATAACTTTAAATGCTTGATCTAATGTTTCAATTTCTCATTCAAAATCCTATCGTTTTTTTTTTTTAAATCATGATATTTACATTGATCTCCATAGAAAACATCAAGTTGTCAAGTTGTTGGAATACCTGAATTCAAGTGCTTCAATTACATTGCTGTAAAAGAATTTCTATGTTCAAAAGTGAGGTGCGCGGCACTCCTTTTACGACGTTGGCACCTCACCCCATGCGTAAGCATGTAAAACGGCTGTACGGATTAGTCTGAGGTGCGCGCAAAACTGGCCCGGAACACCCTGCATTACCCAAAAAAGAAGTGAAGTGGCATAGCTACCCACCCTAGCTAGAAACGCATTCCATACTCGAAATTAAGAAACTTTTAAGTATGATATACTAGAAGAGTAATCTTCATTTGTGAGAGAAGTATTTTCTAAGTTTGCTGATGTTGTTCTACTCTTAAAATTAAAATAGAGTCAAAGAAACTGTCACACAACTTGCATACCATTTTTTATTTTGGATACTCAAATTCGTCATGTCAGATAAAGTCAAACTGAGGATAAAAACAAAAAGATTAAGTCAAACTCATAATTTAGTACCCCTCCATATACTGTATCTTAAAAACAGGGCCTGAGTTAGCTCGTGGGGGTCACCCTTGCCAATTTTAATCCAACTTGCCTTTTTATGGTAAGGTAATTCGGTTAGGACCTTCTGGTACTAAGATAAATTCATATACTCCTATTTTGTAGAGATATTGTGAAAGATTCTTTTTAAAAAAAAATATCCATTTGGATCATAACTATAATATTTCAATGGCTTTCGTTTGAAGAGTAGAAGAGAGTCGGACAAAACTTTTATTCTTTTCAACAGAATAAAGTCAACGATAATATTTAATTATATGAATGTACACGTAACCTACCTCTTCACATTTTTACGCATAAGACGCACTAACAAAAATGGAGTCTCATTAAGCAATGCCCCTCCGGAATTTAGGTCCTGCCTGGCCTCGCCACCGTGCAAAAATGATATAGGTTTACATTATCAGTAGGGATGCAAACGAGTCGAGCCAAGTTTAAGAGCATTTGAGTGAGATTGTGCTTGAATCGAGCATAACTATTCGAGCTCGAGCTCGATTAGATTTAAGATCTCAAGCTCAATTCGAATATTAAACGAGCCAAGGTATAGTTAACTCGACCTCGACTCATTTACTTTAGGAGCCAAATAATCCGTTCGAACTCAACTCACATACTAATAAGAACAGAATCGAGCCGAGCCTCAAGTGCTCGCAAACATCTCCGTAGCCTATTTACGTATATACGCAGGTGGATCCCATTGAGGGGCTGACCATCGTGGCTCTCTTCAGCCCCATCTTTTACCCAATAATTGAACCAAAAATGAGCAAAGGAACCGAAAAAAAGAAGCAGCTAATCATGGTTTGGAAACGTTGAAGTTGACAAGCACGTGGATTAAAATACTTGAAGAAAGCTTCGGCATCTCACCCACTTGCAAAAAATGACAAAATGCTCCCAGAGCTTCACTGGTGAATAAACAGAGAGTAGGACAAGTGAAATTATACGATAGTATGGGAGTACTGTCATGTGATACTTCGGACCACTTTATAATTACACATTAATCTTGTGGGGTCTACACTGAATGTATAGATCCACATGAACGTGTAGTTGTAAAGTGGTCCGGAATACCACGTGGTGGTACTTCCCAACCACTGAATAATTACTCGTGGAACAAAGTGCATGGGCCAATGAAGAAAAATTGAGGAGGGAAAAGAGGAAAAGTCAACTGTCACAATTTGCAGTTCCGGGAACACACTGTCTCGTGAAAAATTATTTGGTGGTCTTAGGCACTGGCACGTTGTGTCTTAACGTCTTCCTCCACCACACCTTTTTGTAGGGCATATTATTAAAGTGTATATATCGATTAAACGAAAATATGTGCTAGAGAAGGGCATTTGATGGTAGGCAAAAACTTCTTCCCTACATTTTGCTTGTCATTTTTTAAAATCTTATTATTATCTTTTAAAAAATATAATTTTGTATGATATTTTTGTTACATTTTCCTAAGAAAATTAAAAAATCTTTTGTTTTTTGTTTTCCAAAAAAGACTAGCAATATATAAAATGGAAGAAGTATATGGTCAATGTGACGGGGAGAGAGGATTTTTGGGAAGCTAAAAATAAGTCAAAATCACCTGTTTTGTTATTCTAAATTTTTTTCAAGAGAATTATTTAAATAATCTTACTTTTTTTTTTAGTAAACCGGATATTAAGCTGAATGGTTTCTACCAAAATAAGGGGGCATTTTCACTAAGATAAAAGTTATGGACTACTTCTTGTAGTTGTAGTCAAGTTGTTTTCACTTAACTATAACTTAAAGATGATATAGAAGAAATGGAGGGTAGAGGTCAAAAGGAAAAATGGACGTGAAAAGGTTGAGGTCAAAAGGAAAATGGATGTGAAAAAAAGTTTATATGCAGGAGAAACAACTTTACTTTTGACAATAAATTATGGGAAATGATATTGGCACTTCAAAAATTGATGCAGTCACTCCAAAATCAGTGTAATTTCAAAGTCACTTTCCTTTGTATTTTGGAGTGCCTGCATCGATTTTTGGAGTGTCAATATCATTTCCTTAAGTTATAGAGCGTGTTTGCGGTAGCTGTGGATACAAATTTTAGATTCTAGCTTCAGATGCAAATTTTAGATTTCTGATTTTAATCGAAGCATATATACTTATTGCGATAGCTGTGGAATTATAATTAAGTTGTAGTAAAAGTTGGTATTGTTTATTGCAAAATTTGAGAATTAGCTTCCAGAATACTTAAATCTAAAATTGGATCCAAAAAGCATCTCAAACCTTGCTTCTATAGAATTTGATTTTATTTCCCATTTTAGCATCTTGGAATCCGTTTTTAGATTCTCAAAACTTGTTACTACAAGAATTTTAGGCAAACACTCATAACAACTTTTTAAAAGCTAATATCTCAAAATATGCTCCTAAATTTTTTCGCAAACACTCACATAAAATAAAAAAGATAGCGGAAATGGAGCCTAAAAATTCCCTAAAAAGAAGTAGATTTTCTAGACATCTACTACTAGTAAAGAATCAAATGGTCTATGACGTGTTTTAATAATTAATACTCAAGACATGCTGAGAATATTTGTTAATACTGAAAATATTCTTAACAGATATTAATTATCAAAACATGGACAGTCATTTTCCCAAGATCAAATTGTTGAAAAAGGGAAACTACATGGAAGAGGGAAGTCAAAGCAACCATTGTAAGGTACTGTAGTAATTCACATTCAAAGCATTGGTCGTTTCCGTAATCTCACTTTCAAGACAAAACCAATACAAGCATCGGCTATTTTCTCTCTCCTCTTTCTCTCCCTCTCTGCTAGTATCAAGAAAAAAACAGCCGTTGCAGAGACATGCAGTTCAAGAGAATCAAAGCGGCGCAAAAGGGAACAAGCTGAAGGGGAATCAGGTTCTCTTGAATTCACTGGATTACCCTTGTCTCTCTCTCTCTCTCTCCCTCTCTATCTATCTATAACTGGTACGTCCTGATCTCTCTCTCTCTCTCTCTCTCTCTTGCTCTGATCATGTTGAAAGAGAAAGATCTCTCTGCTGATGGAGGGGAAATTTCTCAGAAAAAGCTCACAAATCACATTTCTGAACAAAACCTGGATAACCCAGATGAGAAAATCGATTTTCCTGAAAAGGGTATTGATTTCCTGAGGGAATCAGACATGGGTCGTGAAGGGTTTAAGTCAAACCCTTCAAAGACTGGGAATTCTGGGTCCCAAGAGCTAACCCTAAGCTACCTCTGTGATAATTCCAAGCTATGTTTTCCCGAGAAAGAGATTCCCTGGAAAAACTTGCTGAATTCTTTTGAGAAAGTGAGTTACAAAGGGAAAGAAGTAGTTTGTGAGGATCAAAATCAGGAGAGTAATGGATGGGTAGAGAGGGATTTTCTTCAGTTGAATGAGGTTAAGGGGAATTCATCAAAGAGAGATGTTGAGGATGATGAAATTGACCGAGAGAATAGGGATAAGAAACCTAAGATAGAGACTCTTAATCTTTCTCTAGGTTTGCCTGATGTGTCTCTCTCGCTAGCCGCTTCGAATCCTATACCAAAATCCGTACCGAATCCCGATCCCCCAGCAGCCAGGCCTAGTAGGAGTATCCAGTCTTTGGCACCATCAAATAATAATACCCAAACAACATACTCTAACGATTTTACAGCAGCTTCGATGTCGTACTCGTATTCCCACCCTTTTTCACACAATCCTAGTTGCTCCCTCACTCGCAATTCCACGGAGAACTATGAGGGTTCAATGGGGAGTTATAGGAGAGATTGCGAACAGATTTGGAATGGTGGGGAGGGGACTAATGGTTCTGTCCATAGTCGATTTAGGCCGGTTGGAGATGGGGTGGCATTATCCAATCATGGAGGTGGTATTTTCGCGTTGATGCAAGGTAATCGCGGTGGAATCAATAAGGATTCAGGTAACAACAGTATTTATCGCACAACAAGCTCTGATAATAATCATTCTTTTTTCCCTTCTGAGCTTCCTGCGAGGCCAATGATGGAAACTCAATCGAGTGATTCAAGAGGAAAAGGCTCAGATCATTTGAGAGGTGTGGAGAGTTTGGATGGAGGAAGAGTCCGTAAGATGTCTAGGCCAGAGAGGATTATTCGGGAAATCGTATCAGAGTCTGTACCTGCCATGTCCCAAATAGTTCAGGAGTTTTCCGAGGAAACCGTTGAATCCACAAAGGAGTATTTGAAGAATCTCATTGCTGAAAGGAGAGAGGAATTAGCAAGCCTCCAGAATAAGCTAGAAAGAAGATCTGATCTAACAAAAGAGACTCTCTCAAAAGCTAATGTGAACCAAATGGAAATCTTGGTTTCGATCAAAATGGGTCTTGGAAATTTCGTATCCGGAAAAAGTCGCATTCCCCTACCTGAGCTGGTGGAAATTTTTGTACTGGAAAGGTGTAGAAATGTCAATTGCAAGAGGGTTTTGCCTGTTGAAGACTGTGATTGCAAGATTTGCTCTACAAAGAAAGGGTTTTGTAGTGAGTGCATGTGTCCTGTCTGTTTGAACTTTGATTGTGCTAACAACACTTGTAGTTGGGTTGGATGTGATGTTTGTTCGCACTGGTGTCATGCTGCCTGTGGCATCCAAAGGAACCTCATAAAGCCGGGTCCCAGCTTGAAGGGGCCATCGGGGACGACTGAAATGCTATTTCACTGCCTTGGGTGTGGTCATGCTTCAGAGATGTTTGGGTTTGTAAAGGACGTGTTTATGTCGTGCGCAAAGGATTGGGGTCTTGAAACTCTAATAAAGGAGCTTGACTGTGTGAGGAAAATATTTCGGGGAAGTGAAGATTTCAAAGGGAAGGAGCTGCATAATAAGGCTGACCAAATGCTCAAGAAGCTTGAAAGTAAATTGATGTCTCCTTTCGATGTCTGCAGTTACATCGTCCAGTTTTTTCACTGTGAGTTCCAGAACCTGGTCTTGTTACATCAAGTTGTCGTTTTGACCATTTGCTCTTCTTATCAATTGAAACTGCTAGAAAATTTTATAGAAATGGGAAAGTCTATGGAGACTTAGTGGTCTACCAACTAGTGTGCAAAATGTTATGTGCCAGTGCTACACATTAATGCATTGAGCCCCTTATATCTTCATAACCATTGGTACATTTTTATACTAATGCCACATAAGCATTTTGGATACTAGTTGGTTTGTTATTTAGTGTCCTTACCGGCTACCATTAGCTATAGGAACTTAGTTAGTATATCTTGCAAATCTGTTATTTACGGTTCGAAGGGAGATGTTGGATAACAAGGGGTGAACATAATTAGTATTGTCTTCTGCTTGTATTTTCCTGACATACTTCATTTCAATTGCTTATCATTCTAGTTTTCAAGCATTTGTCAGAGCCTAAAAGAGGAATTCCAATCCAATATTTTTGGCGTGTTCTTAGTAAGGAAACACTAAAGACCACCAGTCATTTGAAGATTGAATGCTTTATTTCAACTGGTGGTTGTTTGGTTGAAACCTTCCTGTTGGACAGACAACATATGATTACGTTTAATGATTTTGTCATTGTCTTGTTTGCGGGTTAAATGGCTTGTAGTTAGATTGGTAGGTTTCTATGGCGTATGGTAGGGTCTGGGCCGGATATCCTCTCCTTAGACAGATTACAGAGTGATTGTTTTTCGGATTTTGTCTGTGTCTTGTTTACAGGTTAAATGGCTTCTTGTTAGATTGGTAGGTTTATACGGTGTGAGGTAGGATCTGGGCCGGATATCCTCTCCTTAGACATGTTACAGAGTGATTGTTTTTCCTTAGAAAATGCCAATGCCCTTATTATTTAGTTATTTGAGAACAATTTAAACCTTCTGCATTATTAAACATCACATCAAAGTTAACCAACAAAGAATCTTTGGGGCTTGTGGATTGTGAATTGATGGATATGCTTGTGTTCAATTGAATCCCCTCTATGTTGACCTATTTCAGTAGGAGCAGGTGGGACTTGGAGAACAGTAGCACCGATGTTCTATTCTTTGCCGCTATCCTTCATGATGTAGCTGTGCGAAGCAGCTAAAACAATAGAGGAATGCCATTGAGGTTTACTAATTTTAAGTGTACCCGATGCAGGGAAGCGTCTATGAAAGAAGAATGTGCAACAAGGACAATCACAAACACAACAAAATCTAGAGAAACTCTGTCTAGTGTCTAAGACTGTATTAATTCAATTATTATAAACAACACAACTTAGCAGCCCTTCATTAAATACATCCGTAGCCGCAGCTGTATTAATAACATATTTAGGGATACTTTAATACTCTCTCTCTAAAACTCTCTCTCTCTCCCTCTCTCTTTCTCTCTTAGGTTTCCTCGTTAGCCGCAGCCGCCTGGGGGGGGGGGGGAGGCGCCCGGTCTCCTCCTCCCCCCGGGCTCTCTCCTCCCTCACCCCTATCCTTCTCCTCTATTCTGTTCTGGCTTCTTTTGCTTTCTTTGATCCGTCGGCTCTGCTTCCTCCGTCCGTGACCCTTTCTCATCCTCCTCTGGCATCTCTCCCGTCGATCTCCATTGTTGGATGGAGTCGATCTTGGGCTTAACGGCGTTTTGGAGGACGGCGTGGTGGTTGGTGGTGTTTGGGTGTTGGATCCCGCCGGTCGGTTCCCTTGGGCCGATTCGGTTCAGCGCCTAACGGATAGGGATTCTTCTCTGTCGGTGACTCTGGTTGCATCCTCTTCTCATAGATCTTGGCGGTCCGTCCCAGCTTTCGGTTGGCTTGGTGGTTGGAGCGTGCGTGCGGAACTGTTGGGTCTTATCCTGGCGGTGATGATGGTGGCGGCAGATGGCGGTGGGAGGTGGTTGTGGCTGTTGGGCGGCGGTGCTGTGGTGGTTGTTTGTGACTATGGCTGACTGACAGGTACGGCGGCGGTGTTGGTGTCGGCGTCTTTGAGGGTGGCGAAAGTTGGTTCAGTTTTGTTTGGGTTAGGGTTTGGTGTGTAGGGTTGTATTAGGTGTGTGGGCTTTGCCCGATGTTTGGGTTTTTGGACTGTTTTGGTTTGGGTTGGTGTCTCTCCAACCTGGGCCGTTTAGGTGTTTTTCCCCTAGTTTGGGTTCAGCTTGTTGGGCCCAAATCAGTTTCCTCCACGTGGTTAGGAGATGAGGGTCATGGATGGTCAAGCCGGTGTATCCATGATCGTTTTAGCTCTGTATTCTATGTTATGAGTTAATAAAATTTTATCTTTCGCCGAAAAAAAAAAAAAATTACATCCGTATTTAGAGCAGTAGGAATTTATCCCAGGGATAGTGAAAGGGAAATAAAAAATAAGCAACTGTTCTTGTAGACCAAGTATTCTAGAATAGGTAGACCGAATCAACCTTACTAGCTATTTCTTAATATTCTTAGCTGTCTGTGCTGAAGTTGCGTTAGTCATACTAAGAAACTAATACTGGAATAATAAGTATAGAATTTGTATTTTCTAAAATAGTGCCTGCATCAGTACTTGAGCATTTTCTGGGGCAACAATTTATTAGTCAATATATTGACCTAAACCGTAGCCTTTGAGACGGGCCAGCCTGTAAGAACTTGAGTTAGGATTAGGATGGTTTGGTTTGTCTAATAACCTGACTTGTAGCAATTCTTGGTAAGACATAGCGCTGGATTTGGGAAAAGTTGACTCCTACCTACTAGGCATTTCTTGCGCGAGATTGGATGGGTTTTTTCTTGTTATTTTGAGAATAACTCGATGATGCTTATTGAATGAGCTCTGTTAGATGGTCTTAAGATTTTGGTAAGAAAATGTTTTGTGGTCTATATAGTGTGAATTACATAAGCTTGTCTTTGGTTTTTCCCCTATTTTGTTCCTGCGTATGTTTATCTTTTTCCCCGCAGTGCAGAGCTTCAAATTTAGCTGCTGTTTTTGTCTGCATGTTAGTTTTGTACCTCTCTCTCTCTAAACTACTGGGTCTTGTGGTGGCAAGTCTTCTGGATTTTGTGCATGTGACACATGGTCCACATGGTTGTACACTGTGAAATACTTGTACAGGTTTTTTTTTGGAAGTGATGAGTGATGAAGCTGCCTAAAAATACTCTTTTTGCTGCCTAAAAATACTCTTTTTGCCCACACTCACAAAATAAAGTCGGGCATTCATCGCCTATGATGAAAATTTGGAGATCCTCTGTGCAGTGTCTCCCTCCATGTACTGTTCACCAGTTAATGCGAATTGTGGAGTATATGCTGCTGTGTTAATGGAAGGTGGGAAGTGGGAACAACACGGATTAGGCATAAAACGTCACTGGTTGTTTCCACTGGATGATTTAAGATGAATGAAAGATGTCATCAAGTCACAGTCATGTCTGGTTCACCAAGTGGACCAAATCTAGCATCATTGCCTTCGAAATGTGGATCTGTTATGCACTAGTAGTAATGAAAAAGTGTGAAGCATTTAAACAGGAAACTTTAGGTCTGTTTGATTCCTGTTTGATTGGCTGAATAAGACAATATAAGTGGACTAAAAATCTGTAGGGTCGCATTTCCGGCATTTGACTGCCGCAGTTAGAGGATTGATTACATATCTGTTGGATAACGAATCCAAAAAAGCATGGGATCTATTGTACTTTGGGAGATGCGGTATTAGTATTCCCATCGCTATTAGTCTCATCCTGTGTGTTATCAGCTAACATCTGCTGTGATCAATGATCTCGGTGGTATGCATTTCTTTTATTCCTCTTTTTTTTCTTCTTTCCTCTCATGTGTTCCTTTGCAATTTGCATGCACCAATTAGTTCTTTTCTCCCTCTTTCTAGGTTACACTGAATTTGAATTTATATGCATTTGTTTATTCTCTTTTTCTTTTCGCATGATAGACACAGATGGCATGTCAGACTTCCCCTCTTCAAGTGTGCCCCCGAAAGAGTTGCCCGTGACTCAAACTAACCTGAGAAAAGATGAAGCCCGAAAAACCAGCTCACAGTCTCCAAAGACCTTCTACAACACAATCTCCACAAATGGAAGGCCGGATATGTTACCTCACGATCTTCATCAGAGCAATCTGAACACAACCCTCATGGGTGACAGAATGATAGAGGACGAGTGGTCCGTGAAGTTGTCAAAGAAAGATGGGTTCGACAGCTTGGAAAGCATTGTGCGGGTTAAGGAAGCGGAAGCACGGATGTTCCAAACGCGAGCAGACGAAGCAAGAAGAGACTCAGAGAATTACAGACGGATGGTTCGGATGAAGAGTGATAAAATGGACGAGGAGTACGCAGATAAGTTGGCAAAACTTTGTTTGCAAGAAACTGAAGAGCGGCGGAGGAAGAAACTGGAGGAGCTTAAGGTTTTGGAAGATTCGCATATCGACTATTACAAGATGAAGGTGAGGATGCAAGCGGAGATTGCCGGATTGTTAGAGAGGATGGAGGCAACAAAGCAGCAGCGGGTGTAATTCCCTTTCTACCCTCCGAGTAACCATTGTTCATTTACAGTTGACGTGACTATGGTATGTAGCTTGTGGTTTTGGATTCTGGGCGTTTCTTCAAACGCAAATTGAACGATTGTTTCCGTTGTACAATTTGGAAATTTTCTTCTCTTGTTTTGCTTTCGTATGTGCCCTCTTGCTAGTCTGACGTGCAAAATAAGTTCTTTTTAGTATAGAGGTGTGAGATTCAGCATGGAAGAGAGAGCTGATAGTAGAAAATATTGAAATGTTGCTGCACAATGTGTAGCAATTGTCCTTTTTTGTTGTTGTGTTTATCTATTTTGAAGGTTGAACTCTTTTGATAGTAATTTTTCAGCACTTCTTTGTTCCAGTTTTTGTGCTAGTGCAATTAGATCTTCATTTGAGTTAATTTGCTATGTATTTCTTCTTCGGATTTTGGTTTTTTTGCAATCTGGATTCTGGGTGGTTCTGTAAATGCAAATCCAACGATTGTTTCTGTTGTAAATTTTGAATTTGTCGCTTCTGTTTCGCTTTCCTGTGTGCCTTCTTAGTACCCTGACATGCGAAGGTGTGGAACTCGGAAAAATTGTTAAGTGCTCTGGAGCACCGCGCGTGGTGCTCTAAGGGCCACGCGCTCTAAGGGCCTTAATCACCCACATTCACGTGGGCCATGACTCATTTATTGACCTCACACGAATATGTGGGGGCGGAGGCCCCTGGACACCACATGGTGGTGGTCCAAGAGCATTGAATAATAACTCGTGAAACTCGGCATTGTGGAGAAACAGTTGATAATAGAAACTAGAGAAAATATTGCTGAAGAATATGTAACTACTAGTAGTATTCTTGCCTAGTGTACATGAATTGGTAGTTCCACAATGAGGGGATCGGGCACGAGTGGTCTCATCCAATGTTCGGCCCAGAAATTTTCATTTTCACATACACAGACACTTGCGCATGCGCATACGCCCGTACACATTTTATGAGCCCTGAAAAGTATAATGAGCTCCACAAATTTGCGTGATGGTTATTTATAAGGATCCCGATTCCCATGATAGGTTGCCTTGCCCCATGAATACTTCATAATTTTTAGAGAGGGAGAGAGATGCCAAGTATCCAATCTCATGGAGTTGGTGGTTTGGGATTTAGGGTTGACGCCTCTACGACTACTTTTCCATCAGAGCATGATATTTCAAAAGTTAGCATTGAAATTATACTTTTGTTACTTCACTTTATAATTTGAAGAATGATTTTGTGCTATGCACTCACTCTAAAATGCATATTACTCATTCTAAACAAAACTTATTTTTGTTATACAGGTCGGTTACAATTTAACCACGGGATTGGTTCATAACGGTGGTAATATTAGTATATTAGACTACGTACAATACAACTTCTTTGGATTGGTACAATACAAATATAGGAGTGTGATTATCAAAAAATGGAGTGCCAAAATCAATTACCCATTTATATCTCAAATTTGAAAAGAGGGGAAGAAATTTAAAAGATGAACTAGTAAAAATTAAAGACTACGTCGAAAGGAATAAAATGAAGTAAAGCGAAAAAGGTGCTTGGAACCATTTAACTGACAATAATAGTTACTCCAGAATACTGGTCAAGATTTGGGTAAGTAGTCATATACTGTATTCACTTTCAGCCCCAGATGATATATATGGAATTTTGGGAATGAGAATTGTTAACCTTATTTTGTTGTCTATCATGCTAACCACTGAATAATCATTCACCAAATACCATACTGTATCTCATTGATTCATTTCACACTAAAAACACGCATCGTTGAGTCTTTCTATCTATCGCTGCCCACTGTCACGTAAAACCTTAGACAAGTACGTACAACTGAATGAAGGTATAGGTACACCAACACATATACACAAGAAGGTATCTTCAACTTTAAGCCGGTATCTCAATGTTTCCGCGGAAGGAGAACAGAGAGGCCAACAGAGATAGCAAATAGGATCAGTAAAAGACCGGTAAAGTTAATTATGAGACCTTCCTGGCTGTCCGCCGTTAGATTTAAAAAGGTGAATTTCTCAATCAAACCGGTTTCAGCGGTGAGAATAGCCATGAGGAAGATGACCATGCCAAACACAGCGTGCCATGGGACGAGCCTAGCCCTTGTTTCCTGCTCTGCACCAGGCCACAAGAAGGAGAAGAAACCAACCGTCCACTGAGACAAGTAATTACGAAGATTTGGGTTAGTATTTAGAACAAGGGTTTAAATAGCAGTCGTTGTGTAGCGTGCTGGCCATCACATAGCGGTTTTTCGGTCTTCGTTACATTCCGATAAAATGGTGAGACCACAAAAACGTGCATATCCGATTTTTGGTTTGCTACAAGACTGATACTCGGCCGCTACAACTGCTTTAAGTGCTCTATATTTTTTCACTAAAACTGATTTCAAAAAAATTAGGACCGTCAATCATGATTCACACCACAACTGACTTCAAAAAATCCGAAGTTATCATTTCGATAACTTCGGATGCTGTCACACTCCGACTGTTGCCATTATGCGGCCCGCTCTCGGTATTTAAAACCTTGATTTGGATGATTCAATCATTTATGAATTGAAGACCCAAAATGATGGGGTGCGTTTAGAACATGTGAAAGCAAACAACAAATGAATATTCAACTTTAGGTTGTATTTATATCTTTGATTTGTGGAGGAAAGAAAATATACGGAATTATCCTCCACAAATTCAAGTTGTGTTCCTCTTACCTACCGGTTTCTACTCCGTAGTCGAAGATCTAAACACAACCTAAGGTGAAGATTGTGTATGACATTTCGTCAAAATTAAAAGCCGCAACTTAACGATTGAACTTCGTTAGAGTAATGTTATACAAAATTACAAACTAAGAAAATTGTATCTACATCTTGATCAAATGTATGTCTAGTGTGGCCTTTTTGGTTCCTCTTGTACCATTTAGCACCTCAAATAAGATGTGTTTTTTTTAAGTAGTCCTTGAGCCTGAAATAGTTACAACTCACTAACAAAGCCAATGGTATATTTTTGGAACACAGGGTCAAAATACCACAATACGAACAACACAAGGTAACCTTTTTATAGATTCTTGTACCAAGGTAATGTTAAAAAATACTTCGGGTCACTCGCAGGGAGAAAATCAACAAACCTTTCACCCTTTGGGTACCAAATTGATGCAATCAGAACATGGTGGCCAAAGTTCCACAAGCACATAGATTGAGGTATATTCAGTGTATAAGTCCTCATATATTTGTAGATGATAAAGTTGATTGTGATACCTGAATACCACATAAGCAGATAGTGGACATGCCAATCCAGGAATGCAAGGTGTACATATTTAGAATGTTAAGCTCATTGTGGAACTTGAAAACTGCATAAATCCCCACAATTGCAGCAACTAGAGCTATGAAAAGCCATATGAGATGAAGTAATTTCTGGGTATCCTTTGATGCTGGGACTATCTTGTACATGATGATACCTGTTTCAAAACCAAATACTCCGTTAGTTCATAATATATATACACTTGTCTGAGTGTGTCCAGGCGTATACAATTTTCCTACGCATCAACGGACCCATGAAACAGTAGTCCCCAGTGAGTTTGTTTTCCTTTGGATTTTAGTGTTCAGAATCTTTAGATAGATATACCTCCAACACTATCTCACCCTTCACTTTGAAAGTCCGGAGCAACCTTTCAAATGCGCAAATTGTATCTTATCTTTGTTTTCTTGTAGATGACACTCTTATAAATTCACAAAATAATGTTTCAAAGCTCATATTTGAAATGTCTATCGGAGCGCACCATATAAGTTCACCCGTCCAATTGTCCTGTACTGGCTCATGTGAATTAGAAATGTTCAATTTTACTGTTAGATTTTGAATAGTCACACTCACAGATGCTCTCAGTCTTAGATTGTAAACAAATCAACATAATACATAGCCTACATGGAAAGGTTCAATTTTTTAGTTTTTAGCAGTGGTTTTTAACTTGACAAACACACAGGATAGCAGCCATTGTGCATTGCAACTCAAGTACAAGGGCAACTCCCATACCAGGATTAAAAGGGACTAGGGGCTTGGAGAACATGTGGGCCCACAAGTTTCCCTGGATTAATAAGTGTCACGTTTGTTGTGTGAGGTATAAAGATGAGACTAAACTGGGGTGCAACCCATACAAGAGAGTATTAATACCACCTAGGGTAATATTATTTTATCCGGTATTACTTAAATTAACCCGGACTTTTAAAATTATTTTCCTCTTCATCCAACTGTCAGACTCAGAAATGATTCTCTACTCTATTTTCCACCCAAATCAAATATATAACACAATTAATCACATATACTGCTATATATTGCTCCATCCGTTCCAATATATTAGTCATTTTTGAAAGTCGGCATCATTTTCAAATTTCTTATCTCTTTTCTTATCCAATTAAGACAGAACGAGAACCAACAAATTGGGACAGAGATATAGGAAGCACAATCTTTTCTAGTAGTATTATCTTGGGGGCTCACATCACATATGTCCTCTACCTTCTCCAATCATCCTAGAAAATAATCAGTGCCTTAGAGTTGATCTTATCCAGATTTATTATATGGCTTAGTATTATATTATCAATATATATCAAAATCATGTAGCAGGAAAAACGTTTTTCCTTGATCATAACTTTCCTTACCTTCCCCAGAGATTAAAATGAACCCAATCACCATTAGCAATGGGTGCACCTGCAAAATAAAGACAAAAGGGGAAAAAAAGAAAATTAGAAACTCGATTAGTCGGTGGAGTATCAGAAAAACCCAAATCTGCAATTTTTGTATGCATGTTGGGTAATTAGTGTTTTGATTGAGAGAGGGGGAGAGAGAGAGAGAGAAGATTTACATTGAAAATCTTCTGTTTGTTGGTTGAATTGAAAGCAAGGCCTCCCCTAAAGTGTAGGAGCCATACAAGCACGAGGGTAAACACTGCTACCATTACCACCTGCGCGAATATGGTAGCTGGCCGCGAGGTCGCCTTAAAATCAGAGCGGTTTTTCGTAGCCATTGCACTCACAGAGAGAGAGAGAAAGAGTGTGTGAGGTTCATGAATAATCGTTCAAGCTTATCTCCGCGGGAGAGGATTAAAGATCTCAATTAAAGGTAGTGGGCCCAATGTATTAAATTTTTTGAAAAAGTTTTCTGACTAGTTCAACAAAAAAGATACTTTTTAAAAAGTATCTTTTTTAAAAAGTTTTTTTTCTTCAATTTTTAAACTCAAATATAATAAAAATAAAAAATAATTTTTCAAATTTTTTTGCACCGTATAAAAGATCTCAATGAAATCTATCAAACAAGATCCATATTGATAGGAAAATTATTTGCGTAAATACATGATTTTTGAGCTTGAAATTACCTACGTTTGAAAAAAAGAACTTTTTTCAAAAAGTGGAACACCTCCTTATTCCGTCCCATAAAGTTTGGCACTTTTACTATTTCAGCCCTATGAAAAAATTAACTATATTTTTTAATTCGTAAAGTTTTTTATAAGCAATATATATTTTGTTTGATAGATTTTAATTTGTTCTATTAAACAAAGTTCAAAAAATTGCCTAAAACATTATGGATTAAAAGATATATGCAATTTAAAAATGGCACGCATTCCTGAAAATGTCAAACTTTATGGGACAGAGGAAGTTTAACTCTCACTTTTTAACTAATAATAACAAATCCAATATTTAAGAGCAACTCCAATGGAGTTGTATTTTCCATCCGGATGGATAGTTATAATGGATGAAAAAAGTGGTTAAAAATTAGTTAGCTGTAAAATAGAACCCACCCCTCTCAAATGGTGAGATGTAAAAAAGGGATGGATAATTAACTAACTTTCCCTCCTCCTTAATTTTTCCCAACTTTCTCAACCCTAATTCAAGTACTACTTCCGTTAAAAAATAATTTTGGTATCTGGTAATCGAGGACTTAAAAAAAAAAAAAAAATTCCGTAAAAAAAAAAAAACTTCCGTCCCAATTTTTTTTGAACGCTGCTACAGGTACAGCAATCTGTGCACAGATTGTGCACAGATTTTGTTGTGGGACCCACCTCGGGTCTCACACAAATCATTCGAGCCGTTCATTAAATGTAAAACATTTTTTCAAAGGTTCCCGTAAAAAATAAGCTCAATCCGATACCTATAGATGCTTCATCCAAACATCTAACTTTTCATTCAGATTTCCGGATAATGAAAAGTTATATGGTTGGATCGAGCACCTATAAGTATCGGATTGAGCTTATTTTTTACGGGGACCTTTGAAAAAATGTTTTACATTTAATGAACGGCTCGGATGATTTGTGTGGGACCCGTGGTGGGCCCCACAACAAAATCTGTGCACAATCTGTGCACAGATTTGCTGTACCCTTAGACTTTCTGATTTTTTTTACTTTTCATCCACTTCAATTACACCATTTATTTCATCCATTTACTCCCATTAACTCTCAACCACATCATTTACTTGATCCATTTACTCCACACTCTCAACTACACCATTTATTTCGTCATTTACTCTCATCCACTCTCAACTACACTATTTACTTCAGTCATTTACTCTCATCTACATCATTTACTCTCATCCACTCTCAACTACACCATTTACTCTCATCCACTCTCAACTACACCATTTACTTAAGCCATCTATATGTAGACATATCCTCCCCATTATCCATTCTCACACTTAAATCTATATACAGTCTCCTCTTTCAAAAAAAAAATCATCATGAGCAGTTTAACCCAAAGAATATTACTGGGAGAATTTGACGGATCTTCCTCCGATGATGACGAGATTGCAATGGCGCAACTGATCATGGCCATGTAGTACCGAAAATTCCAAAGAAGACGCCAACAAGGAGGTCATGTTGGTTCTACAAGTGGTCGAGCCTGGATCCCCTGTGACAGAGTTTCTACCGACCAACGAATCAATGCTGATTACTTTTGTGAGTATCCGCTCTATGACGAAAAGTTGTTTCACCAACGTTTTCGAATGAGTCGACCCTTATTTCACAAGATCTTGGGTCAACTCTAGCAACATGACGTGACGTTCGTCCAAAGGAATGATGCAACGGGAGCTGCAGGTCTTTCTGGTATCCTAAAGATGATAGCAGCTCTGAGGATGATGGCATACGGGACGCCTGCTGATAGTCTTAATGAATATCTCAAGATTGGGGAAAGTACAACAGTTGACTCTCTTCGAAGCTTCTGTAGAGGCGTTATCTCCATTTTTGAAGCAGAATACATGAGAAAACCAAATGAAGAAGATATTTCAAGGCTCCTACATGTGGGCAATCAATGTGGTTTTCCTGGAATGCTAGGTAACTTGGATTGTATGCATTGGCAGTGGGACAAATGTCCAACTGCTTACCATGGCTACTTCAGCGGAAAACCCACTCTCGTACTTGAAGCAGTTATATCGTATGATTTGTGGATTTGGCATGCTTTCTTTGGCATGCCTGGGTCATTCAACGATATCAACGTGCTTGATCAATCTCATCTCTTTGATGATCTCAGTGCCGGTCGTGCCCCTCCAGCCCATTTTATCGTTAACGGTACTTAGTACGACATGGGTACTACCTTGCTGATAGTATCTATCCAAAATGGGCGACTCTCGTCTAAACCATTTCTCAACCATAAGGAAGAAAGAAGCAACACTTTGCGAGGATGCATGAGGCATGTCGCAAGGATGTTGAAAGGGCATTTGGCGTACTCCAAGCACGCTGGGCAATTGTGAGAGGACCGGCGCGATTCTGGGATGAGGAAGATCTAGGCTACATCATGAAAACATGTGTCATTTTGCATAATATGATAATTGAACACCAATGTGATCACGATGCTAGTGATGAAACTAATGAACTTCTTTCTTCTAGCCCAATTCAAGTCTCGAGAGATGTCACACCCGCATTGGTTGATTTCTTTAAAAATAACCATAGGATTCGATCAAATGAGGCACATCATTCGCTCCGCAACGATCTTATTGAACACCTATGGGCCCGTAATGGAGATGAAGACTGAGGTTCAAATGGTTTTGCTCTAGTAATCTTTTAACACGTTTCCCGTGTCGTGGAAATTAGCTAAATAAAATGAATTTCATTTTCGAATCTTATACTTCATTAGCTAAATAAAATGTATTTTATTATCGAATAGTATCCAACGATTACATCAAAGTCATAATTGCTAAAGACTACTCCCTCCGTTCCAAATTGAGAGTCCCTTTTGGGGATTCCAACTATTTTAGGGAACATGCAATGATTACACCTATATTGCCTATTATTTCCACTATTACCCCTATATTTTATCTACTTTATAATACTTATATTCAATTGTGAGGGACACTTTTGGAAAGTCACCAAATTTTTCCTTCCATTTTTGGAAAAGGGCCATCATTTTGGAACAACCCAAAATGGAATAATGGACTCTCAATTTGGAACGGAGGGAGAATTACATATGATAATAAAAAATTATTACAATCAATAATCGGGAAAATCAGGAAAATAACCGTTCGAACTTGAGCTAGCCATCCATTTAGCCAAGATTTCACCATTGCAATACTGGTAAAAAGCCTTCATTTGGGGGTCTTGAACCAAATCTAAGTCCATTTGCATAATCTTATCTTCCATCTCTTTTTCCTTCATCGCTGCCTTCCTCTCCTCAAGCGCCACCCTCTTCTCATCATTTGCCGTAGTCCTTTCCAAAGCCGCGACTCTTCTTGCTTCCATTTTAGCTCTCCTACCTTCCTTGTCAGATGTAGTTTGGTTGAATTTTTCCATCAAGTTTATCCATTCACATTCTTCAAATTTTTTATTATTATTATTTTTTGTCTTCAATAGTTTTGCCTTTGATGCCTTACATCCAGGAGGCCTCTTTCTTGGAGACTGAACACTACCTCCACTCGTAAGATTGCTATCTTCCAATGTAGTCGATGTGTTTGGAACTTGAGAGAAATCAGGAGACTCTGTGTTTAGAATTTGAGAGAAATCAGAAGATAGAGGGACCGAACTCGTATCCATTTGTGAAGATCTTGGGTTGGATCGGGCGGGGGTTAAATTCGCCCACTTCATACTGTGTTTTAAGATTGCCCAGCTACAATCCAAATTGGCGAAAGATTTCTTCTCAGTATCTTTGTAATGTTTCTTTGCTAGATCAATCTATATACATGATAACAAAATAATTTAATTAATTATCAAAATAATAATATTAACAAATTATTATCAAAATAACAATAATAATAATATTCTCGGTTTATTACCTCATCTTGTTCTGTCATTCCACTTTGATATTGTCTTTGAATTTGCCTTAAATGTCCACGATATTTATTGCAAGCCTGCTGGATGACTTGCGATCGAGACTTGATAGAAGCATCCGTTCGTACATCGCCTCCTCTGAATTCGGTGTATTTTTTTGCAACCCGATCCCATAATTTAGATTGTGCTTGGTTGGTACCGACAATCGGGTCTTGGCTAATGCACAAGTAAGCATTACAAATTGCTTCATCTTGATTGGAGTTCACGATTTTCCTCTCGCACTTCAACTTCCCTCTGCCATAATTGATACACTATTTTTTTTGAAGTGTGTTTGTGGAGAAGGGAGAAATTTTTCGTAGTGTAAAATCATGTAAAAAAACATCCATTTATAAGCAGGGAAAAAAAAAGACCGTTGCTGATTAATTTGATCCGTTGATCAAAAGGCCCGTTGGGCATTGGTTGGATAAAGACCTGTTGCCAACCCAAAATCCCAACTTTACTTTCTCTTTCTCTCTCTCTCTCTCTCTCTCTCTCACAGTTTTACAGATCACTCTCTATCTGGTTCTACGAACTAGCCCCTCTCTTTCTCTCTGGTTCTACAAACCAGCCCCCCCCTCTCTCTATACGAACTGAAGGTAACTCTGGAAATATGAAAATCTTGGAAGGGGCTAGAATCGAAGGGAAATCTGCTGGAAATTTTGGTTGAAAGTCTCAAGAATCAGTTGGGTGATGTCGTCAAGAATCAGGGGTCGAAGACGGTGATCTTCCAGCGTGTTCCTGCAGATTCCGGCGTGTTCCTGCAAATTCCGACGACTTTCCGGCGAAATCATGTAACTCGGTTGTCTAAAAATCTGGTAGAATCAGTTGGGTGATGACCTGTCAATTTATAGCTACAACCAAAAGGGGATGAAAATATACATCTCCTTTTCCATTTGTGCTATTTTACATCTCCGTTTTTGCCAATTTACGTCCCATTGGAGCAAGTTTTTTTACATCTGGCTGTATTATAAGTATAGAACATGGTTTCCATCCCCTATTGGGGATGCTCCAAGGCACTAATTTTACATGTGGCGGGCAATTTTCTCTCCAACTTGTCCTTTTGCTTTTAGATACGCACAGTCGTTCTCTTCTAGGATACGCAAGTGTATAAATATACTGTATTTGGTACTAAGTAAGGGTGAATTTGGCTTTAAAAGTCAATTAGTAATTTTATGTACTGTACTTGGTACTAAGTAAGGGTGAATTTGGCTTTAAAAGTCAATTAGTAATTTTTTTTATTCAAAAAAAATTTACATTTGTTATTTTTGCGTCAAAATTTTATGACTTATTGATTCGTCTCGGCGAGAGGAATCGAAAAAGTATAAAATTTTGATCGAAACTCATATTTTTTTGAATAGAGACAAAAATAAGTAAAAAAGATACAAAAATTATGAGTTTCGAACAAAATTTTATACTTTTTCAATTTCTCTCGCCGAGACGAATCAATAAGTAACAAAAATTTGACACAAAACAAACAAATGCAAAAAAAAATTCAAATAAAGACAAAATACAAGTTTTTAATTTTTCAATCCAAACCCACCATAAGATGGACATCGCTTTGTATGTACATGTTCATCTCTTTATTTTTTTTAGTGTTTCTTTTTGCATGGAAGTCTTGACTGAGCAAAAAATGTTTATATTCTTTTTGGCTTTATCTTTTGGGTTCAAGCTAAATGGACATATTGTTTAGTGTTTCTTTTGTACATGTAAAATAAAACATTTTTATCTGGGTCTCGGGTTTAAACCTCTCAGATATTATCAACTCCTATGGGGTTAGTCCATAAAGAATTTTACTCTGACTTTAATTGTGTAACGCCCCAATTTTCGGACACGTTAATTAAATCTTTTTAATGGATTTAATAATTCATAAAACTGATTCAAGAAATGAAATTTATTAAACAGAGTTTAGCAGCGAAAATCTCAAATACTAAAATTCAAAACTACCTAATTGTCTTACAACCCAACAAAATAAAATAGAGTTTGACAAATGTGACAATACTTTTGGAAATTCAAATAAAAATACTTTAAATTAAAAGAGTTTCTAAGGGTAAGACATCCAAGGCTCAACAAACTCCCCTTCCTCAGCTAGGAGGTCCTCACTTTGGTACGGATCGTCTTGCAGCGGATTCTGTCATTCAGTCTCTTAATTACCTGGCATGAAACGCCAGCCCAACGGCACTATAATGAGTTTTGAACTCAGTAGATAATCTCAACCCTACTAACACCTTACCTTACAATTAGCATATCAACAATATAATAATTCATAATACAAAGAAGGTACAGATTAACATCACATTGTCCTTTTCTTTACTATCCATCGACTTACATGAAATCTAAGGATCATCTCCACAAGATCATTTCCTCCCACATCTACTAACTACAACCGTCTCATAGGTCCACCATTCCTCTTGCTTATCCTGTACCAGGATCCTAGGTGAGCGTACCTAAATTATGTATCTAGCATGTTCTCACTTTAAGATCATAACAGGAGGATTGAGTCCTCCCATGACATATCGTACATTAGGGTCGGACATCCACTACCCCACGCTATCTAAAACCGTCTCATAGGACCCATTCCCTTCCCCAAAGAGAAACTTCCCATGACGTATCATACATTAACGTCTCACTAATTATAACCGTCTCATGGGACCCAATCCCTTCCTCAAAAAGAAACTTCCTATGACGTATCATACATTAGTGTCACAACATATCTCATCACCGGGCCCCGCAGGTAACCCTTCTCAACACAGGGCCCCATTGGTTACCCTTGCCATAGCCATGGCCAAAATCACATTCACAACCTCACACTTCAAACACTTTATCATTTTTCGTTTACATAACATCATCTACGTGAGTCACTACTCGTAACACCCAGGAATCTAAGTCCATTCTAGCACGTACAACATGATACAATCAACAACAGCTCAACACATGATACATTTCAGTGAGACAACAATATAACTATTGATATGTGCAAATAATTAAACACATAAGGGATTTGGATTGGGCCGATACCTTTTCGAATATTTAAGTTTTATCGAACAAGTATATATTCTTATTAACTTTGAGGATTTCCATTAGTATTTTCGTAACCCTTAGGTTTAATTAGTATATCGTATATCTTAAGGGTTCATTGTACGAATTAATGAACTTAGAATTTAAAAATATAATTAGAGTTTATAATCACTAATTAACTAGAACTGTTAGAGTCTAAGTTTAAAGTCTATGATACTACAACTACAACTTTTGATTGCCTATAGTCTTAAAGTAATTTCACTTATTCTGTTACCTAACTAATTTTGTTCACAAATCCACTTATAATTTTTATAAGTTGTTAAGCCTGAAATAGTAATGGTTCACAACTCACTATTTCGTCTTATTAAAAAAATATGGTAACTAGTTAGTATCATGTACACTATTTTACTTAGTAAGTAAATTCAACTCTCCATTAACATAAGTTCACAGTAATTAACTACTTAGCTATGGGTCTTTATTATGTTAAGTAGTCTTATCTACTATTATTATTATTTTTGTTCAATTCTGTTATTAGCATTTATTCTATCATATACTTTATTATGATCATTAGTTTACCTAAAGTAATATTTACTTATTTTGTTCACAGTAGAATAACATCACTCTAAGCAAGGGGAAAAAATGATCATAAATATATAACCGTAACATCCAGGAAATTGGTTTCACGTTTTGAGTTCAAATAATTGAATACCAAACATATTTGGGGCTAAATCTGCAAGCATACAAGGTCGTAATAGTGTGATAACAACATATAATTTCAAAACAAAAAGAAGCAGATTACGCAGGAGGAGAAAAACAGAGTATCGGTTCGGTTCTTTTCGGTTTCAACATGGGATTCAACTTTCATCACTTCTAACCATTAAAACTAACACATATAGGTATATATATGCTTAGGGGAGGGTAGGGAAGCGATTATTCTACCTCGGTCCCAGCCGAAAAAATAGGTAACAGTATTCCGGATGGTTTCGGTAAAACGGGGAAGACAATGGAGCAACGGAACGCCGGGACTGACTTCGGGTAATTGAGGATTGGTTCGGAGATGCTCGGGTCATGCTAGACGTGTAGCGCGGATTTGTGTTTGGACGAGCGCAGAACCGGAACCCACTTCGTATTCTCTCTCTAGACCTCCATGAAAGCTTGGAGCTTTCTCTCTCTATTTCTCTACTAATTTCCAGCAGTAGATGGTGTGTTACTGTATTTGTATTCTAATTTTTTTTTGAAGGGGAAGAGAGGGTACGTATAATTATAAGGGTGAGGGAAAAGTAGGGTGTAAGTTTGAAGGATAAGGATGGAGGTGGTAGAGTGTGGGAGGGAAGTGGAGAGTTAGTTCGAATAGGATTCTAATTAGGGTTTAGATAGGAATGATAAGAGATGAGTATGGATCATATACATTTAAATGGGTAATATCAATTATACACGTAATCATGTATTTTAATTATTCAATCTAATTAGTTATTGAATAAAGAATTTAACATTATAAATTTGTATTAAAAAAATAGGGTGAAAATCCGGGTCGTTACAAATTGGGACTCCCACAAATGAATGATGAGATTGGTTTCCAAAAATTAGTCGAAATGCACATGAGCAGGCCCGGACACCTGAGTTAAAAAAATGGAATGACAACATCAATGAGCCTATCTTAATGTGCACTGAGAAAATGTGGTGCTCTTTGCCAAACAAAAAAAAACCTGGCGTCCTTTTTTAGTTAGAGAAAGCAAAGCAAAAACAAATGGTTCTAGGGTAAAATTGTCTTTTACAATTAAAGTTAGAAACATAGATTAGCTTTTGAAGAAAGTTGCAGAGAAAGGACAATTAAGTGGAGGAAATTAATATTTAAATATTGTACTTTCATATTTTCAAGTGTGCCTATTGGGCACCCATTAGCTGGACCGATCTTACAATTGAAGTATCTTATTTATACCATTTCACTTATGTATGTAAGGCATTTAGGAATGACAACGGGGCGGGACATATATTTGTGTACCCCGACCCGAAAATTATTACCCGACCCCGGCCCTACCCCAACCCGGCCCTGCCCCAACCCCGGCCGGGTATTTTTTGGGTACCCTCGTTCCCGCCCCGATCGGGAAAAGGGTTTACCCTCCTGTAGACACCCCAATTAGGCCTAACGATTATTTCAAGTCCCACCTTGGGGACCATCCCGATGATGAATGGATACGGTGATTGCTGGTTGACTTCTCGTAAACCCATGGACTTTTTGTGAGTACTTTTAGCCACTTAGATGACCCAATTCAAAGCCAAATAGTCTTTCAGACAGAAATACAGTATCCTAAGAGAATCCATTTATTGGCCATAACATTGATCTCACAGCTTCAACTTCATTTTTTCACCCGTGAAATATGTTGTTTGAAAATCTCCCTGAGAGATTGATCATTCGGCAGCCAGATCCATTCTTCGGCCGCCACATCTATTCCTCGGCTGCCAGATCCATTGCTCGGCCGCCAGATCGTCATTTTTCCAGATTCTGAAATGTTCTGTCAAACATTTGATCCGTTCTTAAAACCCTAGCAGCCTTTTTCCGATGCATTCGGGTTACGAAGTAGATTTTGTCTAGAGATCCTATTACTCTATAATTCCATATTGATTCACGCCATTTGATTGGCTGGAGTGAGTCACCAATTGCCTATATAAAGAGGCTCTTAGGGTTCGAAATAAAGGATCACAATCACCTTCTCTAGCCACGAAATTATGCACAAACCTTCTCTCATACTCCCTATACAAAAACCATAACCTTCCGAAGGTAGCCGCGATCCAATGATCAAACCCCAAAGTACAAATCCTAAACCTAGGGTTTTCGAAAAGCAAATCAGTCAATCCCATTTACCCAAAAAAAAAAACAGTCAATCCCCTCTAATCCGAAGCAATCAAGCAACTGGGGGATCAAGGTGGTGAGGCCCAGGGGCCTATGGTTTGATCTCTTTCATGTTTTTGTATAGTAATTGTAGTGTTTTGATTTTCTGTTAGTCATTTAGTCTGGTGTGAGGAAGAACATCAGCTGGGGCTTCGTTCCCACGGCCGTGACATCTAATCACCGGCCGTGAGATTCATCTCCCTGGGACAGCCTATTTTGTTCTAATTATTTCTGATGCATATTTCGATTATCATCTCGGCTTACCATTAACTGTTTAAAGGCTAATAAAATAGATTACTTGTTTAGAATTAGATAAAGCATGTATTAATCGTATGTTGAACAATTATGGGCCAGTCTCTCGACTGGGCAAAGAGGGGTGCCTAACATCTTTCCTTATTGTACTTTTGCCTCCCGTACCTGGAATCTCTATTTGTTTTTCCTAGTTTTTTTTATAAACTAGGTGGCAACTCTGTTTTGATGATAACCGCTATCGTGTGGTGATGTTCCTAGCCATGAGAATATCCACGATCTTGGTTTACGAAGTGGAAAGCAAACAAACAACGATAATCAATCAGTATGGCGATGCCCCTTTTGGGAGGTGTCTATAGTTTTTGACGACTCTGCTGGGGACTTGAGAGCCATAACCAGAAAGTACGACATAGGACTAATACATGCTTTATTTAATTCTTGTATCATAGGGCAACCTCATTGAGTTCACCTAATATCTCGGCATGCCACGGGCTATGTTAGAGGTTCCAGCAAACTCCACAGTCACTTGTACCTAGTGGTATATCAAAAAGGGAATCATCCGATCGCCGCCTATGATGGGTTGGCTGAAGGATTGATGCCCTTTGATAACGGAGCACCCTTGAGACTACCCAAACCTTACATGTGTTAGGGAGCCATAGAACTTATCAAAATAAGACAGGAACCCGCAAGTTAAGGAATTTTCCTGCAGTTTGCTTTGAAGTTCTTCCTCACACCCTGTATCATTTGTTGTTCTGACATCTCTTTCTACGCAGAAGGGTTGAGATTTTCAGCCCAAATCTAACCCTATACGGCCCAGTACTAACTTACAGGTATTTCACTTCAAAGCAAGCACGATAGGTAAGCCAAGAAAGCAACCACAACCAATTTTATACTCTTACAACACCCAAAATCACGCCAAACAGAGGTCTTTGCAGCCGTCTCGTCTGTCATCTTTGCCTGTCAAAACACCTTCACCACAACGGTTCCAATCACTTCCTGGGCCTTCGCGGTCATCTTCTCGACAAACCCAATCATCTACCAATCCCCAAGCTTCACCAATGGCAGACAATGACGCCACTATCGCCGATCTCCAAGCCTAAATCACTGCTTTACTAGCCGAGAAAGCAGCAAGAGATGTTGAGGACGAAGAAAACACGAAGGAAGATGAGAAATCTCTTAAAATGGTAACAACGGAAAATCCAGAATTGGCCAAGCAAGTCAAGGAGATCAAACATGCTTTGGCTCGTTCACAGGGGGACCAAATTCTAGACTTTAAAGGACTTTGTCTTTTTCCAGACTCTCAATTGTCCGAGAGATTCAAGATGCCAAACATCGAGAAATTCAATGGAACTGGTAACCCTACCAGCCATATCCGCCATGTTATCAACACCTTGAAGCCGATGGGTTTGGAGGATGAGCTCATTGCTCAATTATTTCAAAGAACTCTTACTGGAAGTGCCCTTGATTGGTTCCTCACTCTGGAATTTGTGCACTATCAAACTTGGCTAGAAATTGCCAACGCTTTTGTCAAGCAATATGCATATAATGTCCAAATTGAGTTAACCACCCGAGATATGGAGATGACCAAGCAGGAGTCAAATGAAGACTTCGTTACCTTCGTGGCTAGATGGAGGGAAAAGGCTGCCAAGATGAAGAACCGTCCATCCGAGGAAGATCAAGTGAGAATAGTTGTCAAGAATCTGCAGCCTAAGTATCTTAAGCACATCTACACTCAAGCTATAACCGATTTCAAACGCTTGCATGCTACTGGGTTGCAGATTGAAGAAGGAATCAAGCTGGGACTCATTGGGAAAGAAGAAGCTCCTCCACCCAAGAAAACCTTCCCGAACCGTACATCTCATGCCTCCGTAAACACCCTTGACCTAGCTTTACCACAGACCCTTTCAAAACCAGCCCTTCCCGAAACTTAAGTCAGCCTCGCCATAACTGTAACTCTCTCTACATGACTCTCTCCCAAGCCTTAACCATTCTAAGCCGTCAAGGGCATCTCAAACCCTTGAACAAACCTCCCCCTCAGCCACCTTATGGCCCAAATCATGACCCCAACAAACAGTGTGCCTACCATTAACACCCTGGGCATGAGACAGACAGCTGCATGCGCCTTCGCCATGACATCCAAGACCTCATCGATAGTCGAACCATGAAACCTCCACAACCTAATGTGCAAACCAAACCACCCCACAATGCTGAATCACCCCGAAATATCAATCTCATAACCCTGTCTCACAACCTCATATACAATCCTAGCCAATACATTGTCCCAAATACCCAAGCCAAGCCAACCTTGACTTTCCCAAATGAGGATGGATGTTTCATGATGGAGGAAGAAGAAAATGAATCTGATCAATCGGAGGTAATCGATCCTGACATGTCTGACAAAAGTAACGAAGAAGAACAAGCAAATGAGGAAAAACTAAGGAAATGAGGGGAACATTCCTGGGCGAAACACAACTTAGAGGATCCAGACATTCTGTTTGTAGAGGATGATGAATGGTTGCGTATCTGGTTTGAGAATAGGAAGAAGAAAAGAAAAGGGTCATCATGATGAGGAGGCATGCCCGCTTCAAACCAGCCCAAATAATGGTACCCATCAATCGTCCAAAAATCCCGACACCTCTTATTGTCTGGGAAACAATCATCCTTATAGAAGAAGTGGAAGAGTTCTGGATGCAGCCGTGGGTCAATTCCTACGAAGAGAGTGACTATAGTCAATGGGTAGAAGAAGAAGAGGATCTAGACTTCATGTACACAGATCCATACAGAACAAGGGAAAGTGACTTTGACGAAATGGAAGGAGAATACGAAGATCCGCTCGATGAAATCTCCTTAGCATCACTATTCAACCAAGTGGAAGTAGCTGATCTCTCTTATGACTGCACAATCAACGAGAAGGAAGAAGAGGTGATGAAAACCCAGGCTAAAATTCCATTTGGGGACTGCTCATGTCTCAAAGAGATAGCCACCGTGCAAGCTTCGAAGATGGATCTAGTTCAAAGGCTCTGTTTGACAAAAAAGAAGGTGGAAAAGAGTATAAAATTGTGAAAGGCAAAGAAAAGAATATCCCAAAATGCTGCAGTAGCTGAGAAGTCATAACATGGCAAAGAACATTAAACATTGCTTTTGTTTTCTAAATCAAGCTAGGACATGTTTTGGGCCCCTGTTTGGGCATTTTATTTCTGCTAAATGAATCTTCCAAACTATGCTTATCCAATGATTTGGTTCCTAAATTGCAATTGCCATATACTACAGTCTCTTTGCCAAACAAGAGAAACTTTAAAGAATCAAGTTCTTTGTGTCGCTGATAGAAGGAAAATAGGGATGAACTTTAATTGCTTAAGGAATTAGGCTTTCGTCAAAAACTTAGAAAGAAGACGCTATCTTCGCAAGAACACTTAGAGTTAGCTTGCCCATTATGAAAGTACAAACACAAGGGAGATTCAGAAAAATATCTCCACCAAATTCCTCTCCAAAGTACATAAGCTCTCTTGTGAGAAATGCTCGTTGGGTGACCCAAGAACCCAAGCAAAAGTAAGAGCAAAGCCTGCTAGGGCAAGAAACTGCAAAAAGCGCAGCCTAGGCAAAAGTTAAGGCATTCAAAGAAAAGCTCGCTAGAGACTCAACCTCCATCAGGCAACCTAGGCAAAATTTAGAGCATGTGAGGAGAAAAACCAACCTCAAAGGTTGTGATCTCTGGAACTACGTAAAAAGGCCTGATTCCCTGATTGGGATACGTAGGTAATCTCACGTCAAGATACGGCCCAAATATGTGGAGAGAAGATATCAAGATATTTGTACTCAATAATAGGCATAGCTAACCCTGCGTATTGAGCTCGCAAAAGATGAGTATACTTTTATCAAGGAATTGACAACAGCAAAAAACACAAGAATTATCATTCATCCCATCTAACTTGAAGGTCATAAACACAATGGGCAAGATGCCTCGAAAATTCTCAAAATTCGGCAATCAGACTATGGAACATGGTAAAAGCAAAAGGTATAAAATCAAGGTCAAGCATAGGAAGGAAGGGAAAACAGGATGCCACTTGGCTAAAACAAAATCTAGCTTTATTTGGAAAATGGAAGTAATGGCAGAAGGATAGATATCTCGGCTGCAAAATCGATTCCTCAGCCGTGTCATCAATTCTTCGGCCAGTACTATTATATGTTTCTAACTCTGGTAGCCATGTTCTGACTATCACATGCAAACTCAAGACATTCAGAGGACATGAAAAACATTTCTCATTTCATAAACAAAAGCTTGATTACAAAATCATTATTGTGGTTGCTTTAACTATGTAAATACAGTTTTTGCTTATCTTTCGCTAACTATGAACAAGAAGGAAAAGGAAAATCCTGAAGCTAATCATGGTGGTGTCTCCGAGACGATCTCTGAGATGAAGAAAGGGATTGCTCACTGGTTCCCACATTAGCAGCAGGAGCTCGTTCAGCTTCAAGACATAGAGAAAGGATACAAACACTTAGATTCAAGAAAAGATACAAAGCAAAGGAAGAGTATGAGAAAATCATACCTCGAGGATTCAACGGCGTTGCCTCCAAACCAATGCCTCCGCACTTTGATAAGGATGAAGCCATTCCTGCACTATCTCAGCGGGCACTTGTGGGTGATCAAACATTACAACACAGAACACAATGATGAAGCAAGGAGAAACTGGAAACAAATAGTACCTGCGAAGCTTCGGCTGGTAGCGTGTAAAGCTGGGTCGAACAAGGAGTAAGCGTCAAGCGCTCCTCCTCTCCGTTAGCAGAGTGGAAGGAAACAAAGGAAAGGGCCCGTGGCCAAACAGGAGGAGTGACAAGCAGAGTTAAGAAGAGATGACAATACTCCGCATAGTCTCCCGCCTGAAGAAACAAACCCGCCCAATCTCTAATTCAAGCATTCCTCAAGTCTTCCTTAAACATTGAGGAAGTAGATCTCATCGACACTAGAGGAGGAGGAAGAACAAACTGAAGAGTCTTAGCACGTGGGCGCCACTGACTAGCCACCCGATCGCCCAGATATCAAGCTCGGCAAAAGGGGCCCTCAAGTAGGCTACAGGTACGATCCAGAACCCTGGAACGCGCAAGAGGTGCATCCTCTGGCACGCCGCTCTAAGGGTCAAATAGCACCTGCAGATAAGGTCAAATCAGCCACAACACAAAGATACAGAAATCTAAAGACAAGGACAAAGATAGAGAAGTACCTGATCGATCGTCAAACGGTCCAAAACTCGCCGCCACTCAGGAAGGCTCAAAACAGGTGACCGCGGCTTCCGTTGCCCCGCCAACCATCGCTTGTAGCGAGGAACAGAGTTCGCATCTTCATGTCTAGTGTCAGTGGGAAACTGAAGAAGATGCTTGAAAGCCCAGAGCTGAAAAATGGATTAGCAAACAGGTTCAATACCAGGAGAAATCAAAACGGGAAAAGAAGTAAAGAAGAAGGATATACCTCAAGCACCCAGTAGTGACTGCCAAGGATGAGGCTCTTGTCCCGTTAACAAGCTCCAAGGTTGCCATACAGAGTGGTCAAAGCAGATGCCCCCCAATCAAACTCCCAAACGGCCTCCAAGTGTTGCAAAGGGGCCAAAAACTGTGTGTGCACCGAGCTATCCTTGTTGGCAAACAATGTCTGCCCAAGGAGGTAGAAAAGGGAGGCCTCTGTTAGCTGCTCGACGCTCACCTGAGTCAAAATATCAGCCTTCATGAAAGTCTTGCTCAGCCAAGAGACGTCAATATGACCGCGTGAGTGGAGAGGAGGTACTTTGCCCAAAAACCACTCCAAAGCTCCTACCCGCTGCCAAAGCTTCGGATCGATCCGAAGAGGAACCTCGCTTACTCGTAGACCAGTAAGCAAACAGAAGTCGCCTGGTGTAATCATCATCTCACCGGCAGAGGGAAAATGTAACGTGTTGGTGGTATCCCACCACCTCTCAACCAGCGACGGTCATCAGTGACCAATCGATCTTCGGAAGATTGAGGCCCAGTACAAATGCCTCAAAACCAGCAGCACGAACCAAATCCCGAGCTTGCTCTGCAACGTCAAAAACCACTTATGCACCTCCTTACATCCACCACGAGCCTCCAATCTCCTATTTCTCTGCAAAGTTCCATAAAAAATGAAAAGGAAGTTAATCTCATAATTGCATAAACGAATGAAAAGCTAGGGGCATCAAATTGACGTTTAAAAGCATGCATTGCCTAAACAGGGGGCACAATTATTTTAGCTTTTTTAAACAGAACAACTTCGACTCTACCACGGGTCCTTCTCATCGGGTCCTTCTCATTCATGCCCCTGGCTAAAAGGGATTTCATCCTGCAAATAAAAATTCATTTTTAATCATGCAAATTTAACTACGGATTAACAAAAGTAAATTTTTTGTTTTCCAGGAAATTCAGAAAGCTTACCGGAACATTGAGAACACTCAAGTGCTGCTCGGGCTCTCTATGAACTACCTCGGCCTCTGGGCCACCAACAGGAGGGCGGTACTGCAAGAAACCTGCCAGAACCCAACCTACGCGAAGGAAGAATGTAGGTAATGGCGTCAAACGGACCAAGCTCCCCAACCGCCTCCTCGTCAGAAGAAGGATACTCGCACCTACATGGAGGATGCGAGGAAGAACCCGCAACGGATGGCGGAACATCAGTAGAAGAGGACGGCGGCAAGTCGGTGGCCTCCATTACAATTGAAAGGGAAGAAGGAAAGGAAGACGGTGACAATGATGGCAGCTGAGAACGACGGCAAACGGCGATGGTCGGAGGAACAGAGGAACTTAGACGAGAGGGAAGAAAGAGAGGTGGAGGGGAAATCGAAATAACGACTCGTGAAATCGATTAAAACCAACTTAAATAGATTTCCCTGACTGTTGGCGTTCTCACGGCCGAGACATCGATTATTCGGCCGAGACTTTGATTATTTGGCCGCGGGATCGATCTGCTGGCCCCCTAATCTATTTTCTACAGCCACACCAAATCTTGCTCAGTGCACTAATTCAAGCAAATATGAAGTTTTGGGTCCACGACCAACAAAATCAATGACAAATGAATAGTTAAAGCAAGCCTTGGGGGCATCCCCGAACCCAAGGAATACAAATAACTGGTGCTGGACAAACTTTGGGTTCCTTTTTGATCCTCAAAGACTGAAAAGTTTACAACGGCCCTGCCCCCTATTTTCAAGAATTATCAACTCCAAACTCTTGCTCACAGGGCTCGAAAAATCCTCGATACCTCATACTCCGGCCCCACGCCCCAAATTGCTACCTTCTGGAAGTATGACACCATCACGTTCTGTGCTAAAGCTCCATGCTTATGACTTAAGTGGCCCTACGCCCATGAACTCACGTATTTCAAGCTCCGTAGCCCTGTATGACTCCGTGCTCATTACCTCAACCATTCAAGGAAGCCCTGAGACCATTCACCCAGCAGCCCTATGCTCATCGTCTTTATCAAGTCACTTAGTAGTTTAGTACTCACTACCCAAGCTACTCAATGGCTCCACGCCCATAAGCTCACTGCTTCAAGTTCCTCCACTTCAACAACTCTATTATCACTATCAGCAGCTCTAAGCTCATTATCTAAGTAGTTCCATCTACGATTCCACCATCTTAGTAGCTTCATCCCTCGACAGCTTTACGCCAGTCAAACATACCCATCAATTCAGCAGCTTCAGAAAATCAAGCGGCTCTGTGCTCATGCTCACCGTCACCCAAACAGCCTTCAGCAGCTCTAAAAGCTCACTATTAGCCAAGCCCCAAGTTCACTACTTCAGCAGCTCCATGCCTACTATCTCAGCCATTCAGCAATCCCCACTCTCACATTCAGCGGCTCTATGCTCCCAAGCCTTCATAAGCTCTACGCTTGCTATCAGTAGCTCCATGCTCCTTCACTCAAAGCCCTGCAGCTCTATCAAGTCACTTAGCAGCATCACGCTTACTAACAGCAGCACCATACTCATCATCTCAGCGGCTCTACGCCCGTACTCACTATCACTCAGCAGCACCCCGTGCTCATTACTCAAGCCGTTCAACAGCTCGCTATCTCACCATCTCAGCAGCACCACATGCTCATCATCTCAAGCTCACTACTGTTAAGCTACTCAGCGGCTCTATGCCCATAAGCTCACTATCACCTAGCAGCTCTAAAGCTCATTATCTTTCAGCAGCTCTAAGCTCACTATCACTCAGCAGCTCTCTGCTCGCTATCAGCAGCTCCATGATCAAGTTACCCAGCGACTCTACGCCCGTACTCATCATCTCAGTGGCTCTATGCCCATGAACTCAGCGGTTCTACGCCCACTATCTCACCTGGCTCTATGCCGTAACAATCACCAAGATATCATCTGTTTTCAAGCTCTACGCTTGAATGCTCAAAGTCCAACACTTTGAATGCTTGAAGCTCTTCGAATGCCCAACCACTATGTACTGGATGCTCAAGCTCTATGCTTGAATGCCTAACCACTGTGTACTGGATGCTCAAAGCCTGTATTTTGAATGCTCGGACTCTACCCTCCGAATGCTCGAGCTCTATGCTCTGAATGCTCAAGTTCAGAACTTGAAAGAAGCTCTACGCTTAAAGCAAACACACACGCACGGGCTCGTACACATAAGCATCAATTGTATCACCATTGTCATCATCGAGTCTGCATCATCATTATCACACCTAACCATCATCATTATCATATACATGTTTTGCATATCTCTCTCATTCATGAAACAGGTCAATCCTGCAAATCAACCGGTTTTGTGCCTCGATTTTATTGATCAGTCCAGTGCCTCGATCCTCTGGCTCTATGCCAAAATTTATGGAAGATGGGAAAGCTCTGTGCACGTCTCATGATCGTAACCGGCTCTACGCCTCGGTTCTATCACTTCAAGCTCTAAGCTCCTCAGGCTCTTGCCTTATGATTGCAACTGGCTCTACGCCTTGTTTCTATCACTTCAAGCTCTAAGCTTCTTAGGCTCTTGCCTTATGATTGCAACCGGCTCTACGCCTCGGTTCCATCACCTCAAGCTCTAAGCTCTGACTCCTCAGGCTCTTGTCTCATGATTGATACCGGCTCTACGCCTCGATTTCCTTATCTCTAGCTCCGTGCTCCAGTTACTGGCCTTATGCCCCTATATCTCAAAAACCAGCATTTGATTGTCTCTAGCAGATGGTTTGGATTCCACCCCAATTACATCAATTCTATCAAGCTCATTCGTAAGGATAGGCTACTCTACCGAACTCCCCTCAGTCAAAGTAAGGATGATCATGAAAAGCAAACGACTCACCCGCTGTGTATTGATCTACCCTAAAATTATGAAGATGCTCTCCGCAAAAATTTTCCCGACAGCCCCACACTCCTTCAACTACTCTCCACCAAAATCCTGGCATAACCTAGGTACGTTGCACTACAAGCTTTTTAAGCCTGAAGGTACATCTTCTGTCTCTAACCCTTCAAACTTTTTTCTTTTTATTGCCCCTCAAACTACGATTGGTCTGAATTTCCCTTGTGGAATACGTAGGCAGTCTCCCGGCTCGACCATAACTAAAACCTTTTTCAAAAACCCTTGGAATAGTTGTTCGACCAAATTGAAGTTGTTTTACGGCTTTGACTCTTATTTAAACATGTCTCGCGATCCATCTAAGTTCAGTCAAAGAGGGGCATCTATAGACACCCCAATTTTCCTAACGATTATTTCAAGTCCCATCTTGGGGACCATCCCGATGATGAATGGATACAGTGATTGCTGGTTGACTTCTCGTAAACCCATGAACTTTTGGTGAGAATTTTTAGCCACTTAGAGGACCCAATTCAAGGCCAAATAGCCTTTCAGATAGAAATACAGTATCCTAGGAGAATCCATCTATCGGCCGTAACATTGATCTCACAGCTTCAACTTCATTTTTTCACCCGTGAAATATGTTGTTTGAAAATCTCCCTGAGAGATTGATCCTTCGGCAGCCAGATCCATTCTTCGGCCGCCACATCTATTGCTCGGCCGCCAGATCGTCATTTTTCCAGATTCTGGAATGTTCTGTCAAACATTTGATCCGTTCTCAAAACCCTAGTAGTCTTTTTCCGATGCGTTCGGGCTACGAAGTAGATTTCGTCTAAAGTTCCTATTACCTTATAATTCCATATTGATTCACGCCATTTGATTGGTCGGAGTGAGTCACTAATTGCTTATATAGAGAGGCTCTTAGGGTTCAAAATAAAGGATCACAATCATCTTCTCCAGCCATGAAATTCTGCACAAACCTTCTCTCATACTCCATCTACAAAAGCCCTAACCTTCCGAAGGCAGCCGCAATCCAATGATCAAACCTCGAAGTACAAACCCTAAATCTAGGGTTTTCAAGAAGCAAATTAGTCAATCCCCTCTAATCCGAAGCAATCAAGCAACTGAGGGATCGAAGTGGTGAGGCCCAGGGGCCTATGGTTTGATCTCTTTCACGTTTTTGTATAGTAATTGTATTGTTTTGATTTTATGTTAATCATTTAGTCTGGTGTGAGGAAGAACATCGGCTGGGGCTTTGTTCCCACGGCCGATACATTAATCCAGGAGGATCCCTCGGCCGTGACATCTATTCACCGACTGCGAGATCCATCTCCCTAGGACAGCCTATTTTGTTCTAATTATTTCTGATGCATATTTCGATTATCGTCTCGGCTCACCATTAACTGTTTAAAGGCTAATAAAACAGATTACTTGTTTAGAATTAGATAAAGCATGTATTAATCGTACGTTGAACAATTATGGGCCAGTCTCTCGATTGGGAAAAGAGGGGTGCCTAACACCTTCCCCTTATTGTACTTTTGGCTCCTGTACCCGGAATCTCTATTTGTTTTTTCTAGTTTTTTTATAAACTAGATAGCGACTCTGTTTTGATGATAACCACTATCGTATGGTGATGTTCCTAGCCATGGGAATATCCACGATATTGGTTTATGAAGTGGAAAGCAAACAAATAACGATAATCAATCCGTATGGCGATGCCCCTTTTGGGAGGTGTCTACACCGCCCCGCCCCGCCCCGCCCCGCTTCATAAAAAAACTTAAAAAATTGGTAATCTTAAAGCAAAAAAAATAAAATAGGTATAAATAAAGTGTTATTTTTGTATAATGGTGAAAATATAAGGGTAAGAATATAAGGGTTTTTTAGTATAATGATAATAATATTAGGGTAAAATTTGAAGTATTAATGATAATTAGATTAGGATAAAAGTATAATTTTATAAATAAATACATATCGGGGCGGGTTTAGAGGCGGGTACTATGGCCCCGAACCCGGCCGGGTTTTAGTATTTTTACCCTGACTCGATACCCAAAAATGTGATGGAAAACCCGCCCCATTCGGGGCGGGGCGGGTCCGATTGCCATCTCTAAAGGCATTTGAGTCCTGTCTTGCGGTGTCGCCAGTACAACAACAACAGAACTCATGTAGTCCCCAAACATTGGAAGTATAGGCGGGGGAGGATTAGAGATAGACCTAGCCTTTGGCAATATACACAAATGGTGTCGCCAGTACACACCATTTTTATTTATTTATTATAATTCAAGTGTCCAAGCTTGTTTACCCGCATTTATATTAATCCACATACTAATCCATTGCCCACTGGTGGGAGTCTCAAATTAAAGCTACAGTTTTGCTTTCTACGAACTGATCCCAAAAAAATTGATAGCACTGGAAATGTTTCAAATATGAGAAATTAAGAAAGAGCAAATTTCTAAGTCCAAAACCTTGATCGGCCAACCCCTTAGGATTTAGTACATACCATCTAAAACATCTACCTTTCAAATACACGACTTTTAGCTAGACCATCTAAAGAGCATTTCCAATTGTCTCAACAAAGCTCCGGCGGGGCTATTTTGTCGAGAAATTCCGTCCAAAACCACACATAACAGCCTGGCTACCTCCCTCGCCTACTTAACTTTTGCTACATTACATCGCCACAACCGGTGGTGCTGTGCAGCAGTGTGTGCAGCACCATGCTGCGCACCTCTGAGCCGTCGGATCGTGCATCCGACGGCTCAGATCTCATCTCGGCAATGAACGGCTCTCAATCATTGATTGCCGAGATGAGATCTGAGTCGTTGGATGCACGATCCGATGGCTCGGAGGTGCGCAGCACGATGCTATGAACCTCACTGCACAACACCAACCCAAAGTCCGATGAATTTTCTCTCTATGCTTCTCCGATGTTGTCTCCTCCTCTGGCTTGAGCCCCCCTCTCTCTTTGTTTGTCTGTCTGATACACGGTTTCAACGGCATTCGACAGCGATGAGGACGGTGACACTTTCTCTCTCTGTTTCAAGGTTTCTGGCGATGGTGACTTCGACGGAAACCTAATCCTAAATCGGTTTTGAGCCCAGAGGATTGTAGGTAGATCTCGTCGAGACAATTCCAACGCCACCGATCTCGTCGGAAACCGACTTCACTGGAGCTGTCACGCACCGTTCAAAGGCCGCGCGTGAGAGCGGGTGAGATCCACTCTCACGTGTGTTGGTCACACGCCTGTTCAGAGGTTTGAAACGCAGACGGCTGTTTTTTTCTTTTGAACTTTGTTGAGGCTGTTGGGTGTAGCATGTTTTTGGTGGCTAGGCAAACCAATTTTTCTCAACAAATTGGCTTGAAATTTGTTGAGACTATTGGAGATGTTCTAAAACATACTATCTCATCATCAGCCTCAACAAAATTTGAACCAAATTTAACTTCAAAAATCACTTTTCTACTTTAGCTAGTCACTTTTTTAATAGCACACTACATCAGGCTCTCTATTCTAATTTTACTACATTAAATTATTCTTTCTTTCTATCTTGGTACTATCAAAAAATCAGAAATTATTAAAAAATTTAAACGACTATATTCTAACGGTCATATTTCCAACACGCAATCGAGCTTACGGAATTTATTCAACGCCATCGTGGCATCAGAGATAGAGGAACTCATTCTCAACTCCAGTCAAGCCTTCTCGCGCGAGCCCTTGTGGGAACTACATAGCCAATAGTAGGGCGCGATTCTAAATTTTGTTACTTTATTTTCTTTGTGGTCATTTTAAAATTTTCATGTGTGTTTGTAACTTTGAAGTGTGTCACGTTTTAATTTTAGTTTGTGTTTTTTTTTTTGGTCATCTAATTAGTACTTTGTGTATTCATTTTTTAAAGTAGTGGATTGCCTCCCATGCATTTAATGCTTTGTAGAAAAGTAAAAATTTGGCGAGTGGTCCCCACGTTTGAAGAGGCTGATGCGAGGCCAATTTCTGCCGCTGAAGTGGCTTATAGGGCAATTTGCATTGCCTGATGAGGATGGTCTTTAATAGTACCGGCTCGTTGGTTTTGAAAGTTCGTAAGTTATTACTCGATCCAAGAAATTCGGATATTCATTTTTTTAAAGTAGTGGATATTCATGAATGAATTCCTGATCCAAACCAAATTATAAACGGTTATACTAATTGTTCATTTTTCTCAAGACAGTAAAATTTTCAAGTTACTAACTAACAATGTCCGAGTAACTTAAATTTTCGCAACAATTTAGTACTGTAGGAGTATATATTAGTAAGACTTACAAAATGAACAATTTGAATCGTTTAGATAAATGTCAGATCTAATGATGATGTGTTTGAGAAGGGTTTGTATGTGATACAGTAGTTAGCTTTCTTTTTTCTAGATTGTGCTTGAGCGAAAGTTCTGCCCTTTCCTATTTAGTTACAGTGTGAGTAGATTTATCCTCTAATTGGCCATTAGGTACTTAGGTTAAAGTGGTCAGATTAAATTAAATTAGATTATGCCCACAAAATCATCAGGCCGTGTTATGTGGTCATCGTTCATAATAATCTTAATACGCCACATAGATCTATGATCGAAATTCAGGTAATAATAGATCAAAGCTCGGGGAGCCAAGAAAAAATGCCTCTGTCAAATCAAATCATCTCACAAGTCACAACTAGTACATGCCAGTGGCTAACCAGTATTATTCATATTGATGCCAGTGATCAATTGATGAACGACTTTGTCTGCACGGCTAAACAGTATTATTCATATTAATTACATTCACAATCGAGTGCAGAGTCTCGTATGTATATCAACATACATGAGTACGTGCATTGAGTCCAAGCCAATGAAACAATATGAACTAAAGTGTCAATTGCTTAAGTTCAAATTTTAGTTTCTTTGGCTGTATAAGATGTCAAATCTTCAGTTTTTGTTTTAAATACTTTGTTGCTTGGAACTCTAAATCTTATTCAAAATTTGATTTAGTAGAAGATAACAAAACAATAAAATATAAGAGTACATCAAAACGAAAAATTTGGCTTGAGCCAAACGATGTGATGTAAAATTTGGCACAAATTTGGTAAAAATTAAGAGAAAATAACCAATAAGACCGTGCTAAAAAGTCTAATAACATTAGGCCAGAGGATGCCTAATTAGTATTAGAACTACACAAGTACCTTAAACTTGTTAGCCTAACTTCTTTTTTTGCGACTAAAAAGTGTTCGGATCAATTTAAGCATACCTCAATTAATTTTTAGGAGACCAATATTCATGTGTACAGAGAGGAGACAAATTGCACTGTCTAATTGCACTGTCTATTAGTAGGTGCTTAATTAAATCGGGACAAAATTTGATACGAAGTGACCCCACAAGAGTTTGATATACTATAAAAGATTGAGTTTTGAATGAAAGAGGGAGCAATTTCCCAAGTCCAACCTGGACTTCTATTAGTACATCTTTAGAATTCCTTATTTCACATCATCTCACCAAATAAAAGAGCTGCTTTCTTCTATTTTAGGCTCCGTTTGGATACGTGTGAATTACATATGGAGCATTGTGAAGTTTTCTGCGTACCTTTTTTGGAACTGGAGAAGTTTTACGTATTCAATCTACTGCCTCCATATAGTCCATCCCCACAAGAAACACATTTGGATAAAATTCAATAGTATCTTCTAAACCCCAACGGTTGGGCAAAACCATACGTATTACTACAACATATCTCCAGCCACCGGATAGACACCAAAATCAGGGAATTAAATTGGGATTTCTAATTCTGTTTTTCGTGTACAAGGCTCTCCGGACGCAACTGCATTAATGGTAGTCTAAGCTTCCTCTGGAAAGCAATCGATATGATAAGCCTGGGAAATGTCTACACTTTGATCCTTCGTTGAGGAACTCGTTTG